>JAXQQM020058950.1:0-42065 GCA_034641835.2 Pinus albicaulis | reverse complement strand
CACCTTGTAAGGACCATACTACTTTGGCGATAATTTATTATCCTTCTTTGCTTGCTTGAGGGACATTTGTTTGTATGGTTGTAGCCATAAAAATACCCAATCTCCTACATCAAAACTTCTCTCGCTGCGATGTTGATCTGCCTGTTGTTTCATTCGATTTTGTGCCAAATTCAGGTTATCCTTTAAGAGTTGGAGAAATTATTGCTGATGCTCGATGTGATCTTCCACTGCTTGAACCTTCGAATTTTCCCTCAAAGATGATGTGATGGATGGTGGATGATATCCATAAAGTGCCATAAATGGGGTCATTTTTGCTGCAGTATGGAAGGAAGTGTTATACCACCATTCAGCAAGAGGTAACCACTTGACCCATTGTGTTTGTTTATCGGATACAAAACAACGAAGATATCCTTCCAAACATTTATTTACTATCTCAGTTTGACCATCAGATTGAGGATGATAAGATGAGCTATGAGCTAATTGAGTACCCAAACAAGAAAATAAATCCGTCCAAAAATTTCCAGTAAAAATGGGATCTCTATCGCTCACAATAACCCTTGGGCTTCCACGTAGCTTTTGAATTCTGTCCATAAATGTAGTAGCAACTGTACTTGCTTTAAATGGATGAGATAATGCACAAAAGTGTGCATACTTGGTAAGTCTATCAACTACCACCATGATGACACTCTTTCATTCGGACTTAGGTAAACCTGTGATAAAATCCATTGAAATCTCCTCCCAACGTTGACTTGGAATGGATAAAGGTTGTAGAAGTCACGGGGTCTTAATTGTCTCCACTTTATTCTGCTGGCAAACCAAACATTCCGCCACAAACTTTTGAATATCAGATTTAAGGCCATCCCAAAAAAAATTCTTTCTTCACCCTGTGGTAAGTTTTTAAAAATCCTGAGTGTCCTCCTAAAGGAGAAGTGTGCAATTCCAGAAGAATCTTTTGTTTTAGTTGGGAATTCTTACAAAGATATAAGCGATCTTTGTACCATAAGTAATCATTTTTCCAACTAAATGTATCAGATGTACTAGGATCTTGCTGCAACTTTTGGATGAGTGTCCATACATCTTTGTACTTCTTCCATTCCTTTGTTGCTTCAGTTATCCAATCTGGTTGGATAATAGAAATGGCACAAAGCAATGCTTCCACCTATTCATTCTTTCTTGAGAGTGCATCTGCAACAACATTAAGCTTTCCTTTTTTGTAGATTATTTCAAAGTCATAACCCAACATCTTTGTGACCCATTTTTGCTGCTCTTCTGACGATAGTCTTTGTTCCAAAAAGTGTTTAAGACTATCATGATCGATTTTTACCTTGAAGTGTCTTCCCATTAGGTAAGTTCTCCATTTCTTTAGTGCATGCAGTATTGCTAACATTTCCTTCTCATAAATAGGTTTCTGTAAATACTTTCCTTTGATTGGATGACTTTCAAAAGCAATGGGTCTTCCTTCTTACATTAAAACAACACCAATTCCATTTCCTGAGGCATCACATTCCAAAATAAAGGTTTTTGTGAAGTCTGGCGTAGCTAAGACCGGTGCTAGGCACATTGCCTCTTTAAGATGTTCAAACGCCTTAGTTGCTTCAGGAGTCCATGAAAATGCATCTTTCTTCAATAATGTTGTTAGAGGTGTTGCTATTCTCCCATAATTCTTAACAAACTTGCGATAATACCCTGTTAACCCGAGAAATCCTCGCAACTAATTTATGGTTGTGGGGACTTTCCATTCCTTAATGGCTTTAATTTTGTTAGGGTCTACTTTAACACCCTCGTGAGATACAATATGACCGAGATATTCCACCTCTTGTACTCCAAAGAAACATTTGGATTTTTTTGCATATAATTGTTTCTCCTGCAATAGTTTGAGCACCCTGTCAACATGTTCAACATGATCCTTCCAAGACCTGCTATAGATTAGTGTATCATCAAAAAATACTAGCACAAATTTTCTAAGGAAGGGTTTGAAAATGGAATTCATCAACCCTTGAAATGTAGAAGGTGCATTGGTAAGGCCAAAAGGCATGACCAAAAATTCATAATGACTCTCATGAGTTCGAAATGCTATTTTTGGAATATCTTCAGTCTTCATTCTAATTTGATGATATCCTGAACGAAGATCCAACTTGGTAAAATAAATTGCTCCATGTAATTCATCCAATAATTCATCAATCACAGGAATGGGAAATTTTTCTTTAATTGTGAGCTTATTGAGCTCCCTATAATCCGGACACATTCGCCATGATCCATCCTTCTTGTGTACCAATACTACAGGAGCAGAGAAAGAACTTTGACTAGGTTGAATTATACCCGCCTCTAACATTTCTGCAATCATACGTTCAATTTCGCTCTTTTGGAAGTAAGGATATCTATAAGGCTTGATGTTTGGAGAAACACTTCCTGGAATCAAATGAATAGCATGATCATGATCACGAATAGGTGGGAATCCTTTGGGAGTTTCAAACACCTTGGAATGATTGTCCAAGACTTGTTGGAGATCTGCAGAAATAGATGATTTTGATGTTGGAACTTCTAGTGAGCATAATTGTGCAATGACGCCTCGTTGTTCTTTTTTTAGAAGATTTTTCATGACATTAGAGCTTATTATCTTTCCCAGCTTCCCCGCAATACCTCGTAATTCAACTTCCTTTCCTTCTGAAAAAAATTTCAAGAAAAGTTCTTGAAAATTAAAAGCTACCGTCCCCAAAGATTGTAACCATTGTACTCCTAGTACAACATCAACACCTCCAATAGGAATGGAAAGCATTGGACTAGTCAATACATATTCCCCCATGGTTAGCTTGATATTATGGCATTTCCCAGAGAAATTTATAGTTCTCCATTTGCAACCATCACTTGGCATTCTGGTGCTGGGTATAGGAAACAATTTAATTCCTTGGCTACCTTACAATAAATAAAATTATGGGTGCTACCTGAATCAATCAACACTATTACCTTTTTCTTCTTGATATGTCCTTCTATCTTGAGAGTTTGAGGAGTGGTAATTCCTGCCAGTGCATTACATGATATGGTCGGATTCATTTCTTCCTCTTCTAGAGTTGGTTCGTGGTGTATATCCTCTTCTTGTTCATTTTCTTCTTCCTCTTCACAATCTATGTAAAATAATTTCTTCTCAGCACACTTATGACCTTTAGTGTATATTATCTCTGTGATTGCAGCTCTTCAATATTTGAAATCCAACACTGAATTAGCCCTCTGGATTCTCTTTTTAATGCCATAGGTTTGACCTGATTTGGATTCTCCAGGACAAATTTATGTCCAATCTCCCACAATGACCTAATTATGGATTGGTTCAGTAGAGCGAACTTGTACGACTTTCCACGTGTCACTGTTTCATCCTTCGCCTCTGAAATTGATAGCCAAGAAACTAAAGTCTGTGTACTTGTGACCACTTTTTACGGCACTCCAATCCGATGCTCAAAGAGAGAGTTATTGAACTTTTCCCACAATCACCTCTTTGTGATGCAATTCGGGAGCCTAAAAAAGCACTACCTTCCACAGATCATATCTCCAAAAATATTGCGAACCAAGATCTGAAATTTTGTGAAGAGTTTCCTCAAGATTTTAGCTTCGCACCCTAAAAATTTCAGATTTTGAACCTTCGTAGAAAATTTTTTATAGCGTAAATTCCACGATGACCTGTTTAGGAGCCTGAAAAAAGACCTAACTTCCACAGATCATATCTCCGAAAATATTGCGAACCAAGCTCTGAAATTTATAGAAAATAAACTTCGTAGAAACAAAGTTATAGCGAAAATTACACAATGACCTGTTTGGAGCAGCAAAACCCTAGAATCCAAAGCTCTGATACCAAATGTTGTGTAACCAGCTCCAAAAATAGAAGAAAAGAGATATCAACGCCTTAGAAATAAGCCACTTCGAGGGGGCAACCTCCAATACACTACATAAATGAACAATTCTTGGATGATACAATTTACAAAACCTCCTTTCTATATATAGGAGTCCATGGGGCCATAATGTAATCCTGGTGGGCCACAATGTAATCCTAGCCGACCTAACAATAATAATTTAAGGGCACAATAATAACAAAATGGGGGTTACAAGGGTACAATAATAACAATAAGGGGGTTACACTAATAACAATAAGGGACTATACTAGTAATATAGGGACCTAACAGAGCTTGAGCATGAGACAACTCATACACCATTTTGGAGATCAACAACGCTGTCATTGAGCAGCAGTGATGATTTGGGGGCCCAGTTATTATTAGAGCATTCTAATGACCATTACACTTGTGTGACATTGGATGAGAAAATGATCCATGAGAGATATCTTGTCTTTCATCATTGTGATGGATCTTTTGGGATGAGCATTGTACAACCACATGAGGAGGTTTTGGCTTCAACATACTTGGATCCTTATGGATTCAATATGGTCATTGGTGTGGGATCTTCATTGGGAGATATCCAAGAGGTTGCATTTCAACATCCCATGAAATTCAAAGATATAAATCTGCTTTGGTAGGATGGTATTCTCCATTGGAGGAGTACCAAGATGGATCATGGTAGGAGACACGCACATATGGATGAGAGTGTGTGGATGGTGAGCAAGAGGTTGGTGAGTCACCTACATATCTATGACACAGGGCAACAGGAGGCATGGTTGCGTTGGCTACTCTTTAAAGAGATTGGCCATCATGGGATATATCCTTCTTCAAAGGGGATGCTGGTGGAGGAAACTTAGTAGGACACTTGCATCATATGGCAGCAAGGAGTTTGGGTTCATTGTGTTGATATGACATTCTTCATGTCAATCATCATATCTTCACCTAATGATATGTATGATGGAGGTGTGAGGGGGCAGCAAGAATTATTGTTGTTTTGGCTACTCTTGGGAGAGTATGGGAAAAGTTTTTGCCATACTTGGCATGACATTTCAGGAGAAAGGGATGGCACAATCAAAGTGAAAAGTGGCTACCCTTCAGCATTGGAGGATGAGGAGGTACTTCCATATAGGAAGGAGATTGTCACACATAGCAGCATGATGGTGGATGACTTTGGCATATGGCATGTCAAGAAAGGAAGTCATGGAGTGACAAGAACCTTATCACTAAGGCCAACAACACTGTCACTTAGGAGTATATATCTATTGATGAAGTGTTCCAAGGGGAGTATGCATTCCTTCATTTTTCAGATCCTTATGAGAAGATTTTCATGGGAGGGCTCATCTTTGGACCTCACTTTCAGCCTACTCACTATGCATGGTAAGAAATGTAATTCTATACTTGTTGATCATTCCATTAAGTATTTGCATCTTCTTACCATCTATGTAGAGTGCATTGCTCCACAAGAGGGCACGATTATTTCTGGATTCGATGGTCATTCTATGACCAATATTTGTGATGGAAATAAATTTCCTTTGCATGAATTTGGGCAAGTATGGTGTTATTTTTATTATGCTAAGATGATATATAGTGCTATTTACTACCTCATAGTAGATGAGCAAACATGCACAACTAGTAACTTGATGGAGAACAACTTGCCACATGATGTTCTAAAACAACAGTTGGAAAGACTGCACTGTATCCACTGGAGAAACCATTGGTATCATCCAAACTTCTACATATCCCTCAAATTTTTTCTAATTTGGATACCATATGGTGATGATGTACCATTCACTTTGTATGGGATGGATTGGGCCAACATGATTCATGGTTCTATGGAGAGGATATTGAAGATCCAGTCTTCTTCTTGCCACTTGAGGGCAACATTATTGCAGCCCAAGATCAACAACTACTCTACACTTATCATAAGAGGGGAGAGAGACAGTGTGGGGTAGGCTGTTTTGTCTACCATGTTCATTTATTCAGCCCACCTACATTGCAGGAGCCAAAGGTGGAGGAGATTTTTCATGAGTTACCATTTTGGAGGGTGGCTCATTTTGTATGGATGATAGCTTGGGGATGGGATATTCGCATGTGTATGATAGTTCCCAACATATATCAGATCTCATGCCTCAAGAGGGCCCCTAGACAACACATTTTTGCCTCCATGGGTGTTTTACTTCTACATGATGATAGTTATTTGGGATGGTCACCAAGAGCTAACTTGCATACTTGGGAGGGGAAACTTGGAGATGTATTGATGATACAACATCTTGTACCTTGGAGGTGGTTATCATATGAGGATTCTACAGGAGGAGGAGAGGAGGCTCTTCAGTTGTATCCTTACAGTTTCTTGAGGACAAGCAACATTTGAGAGGGGAGGACTATAATATTTCTAACTTAGCATGCAACTAATAGGAATATTAATTTTGCTCTTAGCCTATGGTTAGATGAATAAGTGGGTAAGGAGGCCCATAAACCCTTTTAGAACCAATAAAATCCCTCTTAATGTGAAAAGGGATCATATTCATAGCTGGATAGAACACCCTCATGTGTGAACAAGGGCTAATGCATGAAGACAAGGTCAAGTTTGACCAAGTCAACAGAGACAGAATGGAGGGAGTGAACCATCAATTGGGACAGCCAGTATGAATGTGGATTAGCTTAGATAGTTAAATAAAAGTTGGATTGAAGACCCTTTGGTGTGAAAAGGGGCTGGAGCAGGTTGAAGAGGTCAAATTTGACCTAATCAAACAACGCTGTTATGGAGGAGTGGCTTTAATGATGGGACAACGCAGTTTTGGAGGGAGATTGATTGTGTGATGGTGGAAACCCTAATGAGTGGGACCCAAGGTGAGAAGGCTCACATTTTTTATAAGGAAGAGGATGGTAGCCATATGAGGTTATCTTATGGATTATTATTTTGTATGTGGTCTGTTTAGACTTCTTGCATTCTTCAGCTGTTTAGTTGAGATTGTTGTGCTGTTTAGCACTGGGTGTTCTCGAGCGAGAATCCCACCTCTCTCCTTTAGAGGCCTATTGGAAGAGAATTGCATTTAATTTCCACATTCAGGTTTCATACCAAGCTACAACTTTCTTCATCAACGCAATATTTGCAGGATATTGTGCTGTGTTGCAGGGTGTAGCAGTGGAGGATTAGGTCAGGTGTCTTCAGAGCTATTTTTGCAGTGGAGGAAGGTTTCCATCCATTGGGAGGCCTGTAAAGTAGCCCCTTGAGCTTTATTGACACATTTAGTAGCAGGCTAAGGAGAATTTATCCCCTACAGCGCAGTTTCAGTCCAGATTTGCGTTATTTTAGGGAGAAGCTGTAGGGGTAGTTGCAGTGGTTATTTTGAGAGGTGATTTCTTCAGTGGAGTAGCCATTATTTCATCTAGAGGATATATTGGAGAATATCTGTAGATCTCTACATCAGCTTCAGCCATATCTTCTCATCTTATTTGTTCCAACATATCTTCCGCCCTAGGGCTACAACTTACATTGGCACATTGTGTGCATTTTCCGAAAACCCTCTTGGGTTGTCTTGGAAAGCTGATCTAGTGCTTGGATATGTATGTTTAGATTCCATTGGGGCCTATATCAGTATTTTTACATCATTGTCTCATCTCCAGCTATATTTATATGCAATATGACTGCACTGTAGCAGTTCTCCGACATTTTGTATAGCATCAACATCTCACTTTTGAGAGTGTTTATGTATTGGAGGCTTGTGTGATCCCATTCTATGGTTGATGCCTCATTGTTTTGTACTTATTTTCTGCATATATGATTAATAACATGGAATTATATTGGTCTCATGTTTTCATGTGTTAAATACTTGTTTTTCCTTTCATTTTATGAGCTATATTGCTGCATTCTCCATTTGGGAATATTACAGTCTCTTATCTGATTTATTCTTTTTCGTCCTATTCTTCTTCTTCTTAGCCACCTGGTTACTAGAATCCAAACTTTCACCGGGGGAAGTGGAAGAGGAGGATGAAGAAATAAACGAAGAAGGGGAGAGGTCCACCTTAGAATCAACATGATGTTGTTCAGGTGGAGGAGATGGTTGTATAGAGGGCGGAATACTCAAGACCACTGAGGTTGAGAATAACCATACATGCAAACCAATAGTTAAACTAGGAAGGGACAATGTTGCCATTTAAGGAGTGCAAACATTCCCAAAAGCAGGAAAAGGACCAATATTCACTTTGGAGGGGATTCCTTGGTTGGTAAACTCTGGAAACGTTGCCATCGGAAACAACCGTAAAGAAAAACACTAAGGAAGATAACTTTAACCAGGAGTATTTCGTGGGTAGTTAATATTTTAATATATTGAAACAAAACTCTACTGTTTCATATTTTGAGAGTCGAGAAACAGGCAAAAGGTGACTTTATCACTTTCAGATTGAACGAGCGTGAAAGGAAAAGTGCTCGATGATATTTTTACTTTTAGAGAGTCTCGAAAAAATCAAAATGACTAATCAGGTAATCTAAGCAAGAGGGTGTACCAATTTTCCGTGAACTGCCATATACACCTTGGTGATCAAGTGAAAGATAAATGACCAAGGATTTGACGTACGTGCAAGTAGTCTCCCCGAATGCTGTGTTCAGTGTATCACGGTTATAGGGCGGTAGACTCGGCTTCCTATGGATAAAGGATTGCGACCTATGAGGGTCTCCCTTTATATACGCGACGGTACGGGGAACACAAGTCCATACTAGTGCTGTCTAATGTTAGATGGCTAACGACAGCTACTAGGTTTAATGACGCCGAAACACGTCACTAGCCTAGACCTCTAAAATATGTGCGTTACATTTCAATGCTTCCTTAGGTTGATTGAATTCATTTTAAGGTTGATCTTGAATTAATGTTTCGATTTGAAGGCCTTACCGAATGTGTTCTTGAATTCCTACATGCATACTACATGCAAAATAAAATCATTTCCGTTCAATGAATGCTAGCTAAGAGAAGAATATGAATCTATGACGAAGTAGCAATCAATGAAAACATAAGAATAATTTCGCTAATGCATCGAATACAGCCAAACGAGAAAATGAAAACTCTTTCCTAGTTCGCTAAGAGCTAGTTATGCAAAAGAACTTTTCCATTTTCAATTCAAGCAAAAGAATGCAATTTTTTGTTTTTTAGATGAATGAGGCACACAATGCACTGTTATGCTAAAAAACAAAACAAGTACTAGTCTTGAGAAGTACGAATGTAAAGATCTAAAATGAATAAATCAAATGCAATACAAACATAAAACACACTAAAAAAAATGATGCACGCTTCCAAGAAAACGAAGGGCTTTCAAAACGATTCAACTAGCAATGTAATATATACTCGAAGTGACAAAATGGAGAGTCAAACAAAAACAAAAGAGATAATTTAACAAACCAAAGACATGAAGAATTGAGAGAAAGGTTAACACAATCTGTCAGCGAATTGAAATGACAAAAATCAAAGTGACTTGAACTTAACTTAGAAGGCTTAGTGAGGAGAGGGTCGAACAAACAACAA
The DNA here is from genome assembly GCA_034641835.2 of Pinus albicaulis. Lineage (NCBI taxonomy): Eukaryota > Viridiplantae > Streptophyta > Pinopsida > Pinales > Pinaceae > Pinus > Pinus albicaulis. Next base: position 32,671 of record JAXQQM020058950.1, on the reverse strand, counting down.
AAGACACCTAGAAACCCCAGGGCTACAAAATCCACTGATGAGATGGTGGAAAAACAACTGAGAAGACCGAGACTACAGACTCAAAATAATCCCAATAGACCAATTGCAAGGTAAAAAACCAATCCAGAGCCAAGAATTGCTAACAAAAACACAGCAAAGAGGTTAAATCAAATCCTACAGGATTCAGCGCGACTGTTAGGCTATAATCCCCACCTAACAGGTGTTGGCGCACCTGTGACAAATGCAACATACGCCAATCGACATGACTGTTCAAGGAAAAACTGCGCCAAGCTGACAACCATAGGAAAAAGATAAAACCACTGAGAAGAGGTCAGAATTGACACTCTTGAACTGAACAGGATGGTTTAAAACAGTTGGGCAAGTAAAGTAAAGCAGAAAAATTATTAAATGACCAAAGTCGACTTGACAAGCCAAACGATCAACAAACAACTAGACGAAAAACACACACTGATCCCCAGTATGGTCACCAACTTTTTTCCTAGGTAAATCCCCTTTGCGGATAGAGGCGATCCCTCTAGCCCTAGGGTGGGTCGAGAAACTACGAGAACATACTAATATCTACCTTCCTAGATTGTAATTGAAATTCAGAGCAAGGAAGATGACCTACATTGTTCTGATGCTATGTTGTTGTCTTCTGTCGAAGATTCTTGATCCGTCGCTCTTCTCAAGATCAATGCATGATGCTACGAATGTTCGATTACCTGTAAAGAAAATCAAGACACCACGACAAGCATAAAATCCCGAAAAAAATAAAACAATTACAACCTATCTAACTGATCAAGGAATGCTAGAAATCTCATTATAAATGTAAACAAGAGTGAAATATAAACATCAGTTGCACTTTATTATGATAAATACAAGGGGAATTTACAACCAAGCCTTCATGTTGAGGCTCTCCTTCGGCAGGTCTGTATCCAAGCACATTTGCAGCACCCTCATACAAAAAGGTCCAAGATCTCACTATGTTCCTAACACACAAAAACAATCACACTCTGCACTATTCTCCCGAAGCTATGATTGCTTCTTCTCTCTATCTAACTCTAACTTTCTAACTCTGACTAAGTCCATAGAGATGAAAGAGGTCTCCTTATATAACAATGGAGGAGGAGGTTATGGGCCCTCAAATAATAGGTAAAGATCTTATCCTTTGGAGTAGTTCCTATTTCTTGGGAACAAGAAGCCCAAAGGGGAATTCCTCGGCCATATCCTCAAACAAACTTCCAGCTCGCCGCCTCGTGAAGCTTCTAGTAACGAAAGCTTCATTTCTAGTTTAAAAAACTTCCAAAAGAGGATCGGTGTAGGTATGACATTAAGACAAAGCACCGATCGGTGCGGGTCTCAGTGAAAATATCTGTTATCGGCGCGGGTCAGACACTGAGACAAAGCGCCGACCTTGAAAACCGGGTTTGTATAAGGATCTTCAAGAAAAGTTGTAAAGGGAGATGAATTAGCAGAAAAAGTGTGGTTCAAGGGTATGTATTCCATGCTTGGAGAGTACACAAGGGTCACAGTATGGGTCCTCCAGGATCAAGGAACGAGGAGTACAGGGACGGTGACAAATTTCCGTGTAACAAACATCTTAACGAGGCAATATGTTGAGCTCTAGTCTTAGCTACACCAGACTTCACAAAAACCTTTATTGTGGAATGTGATGCCTTAGGAAATGAAATTAGTGTTGTTTTAATGCAAGAAGGAAGACCCATTGCTTTTGAAAGTTGTCTAATCAAGGGAAAGTATTTACACAAACATATTTATGAGAAGGAAATGATGATAATAATACATGCCCTGAAGTAATGGCGCCCTTACCTAATGGGAAGACACTTCAAGGTAAAAACAAATCATGATAGCTTTAAATACTTCTTGGAACAAACATTATTTTTAGAAGAGAAACAAAAATGGGTCACAAAGATGTTGGGTTATGACTTTGAAATCATCTACAAAAAAGGGAAGCAAAATGTTGTTGCAGATGCACTCTCAAGAAGGGATGAAGATTTGGAGGCATTTCTCTATGTCATTTCTATTATCCAACCTGATTGATTAACTGAAGCAAGGGATGAATAGAAGAATGGCTAAGAGGTGTGGAAAATCATTCAAAAGTTTCAAAAATATCCCAATGTATCTGATACATTTAACACCTAGATTGGATCATTATATTGTATGCCATCCATCTCGATACATTAGAAGTGGAAAAAGTGGAGGAATAAACTCACGAGCCCGTTTTTACTGGAGGGACCACGTTTGGAAAAATGGGGTCTAAAACCTTCCAGGAGTATTTTGAGGCATCATGTGAAAACCTAATCTAGGTCTTCTTACTAAACCAAATATATCATTGAAATTAAACACAACATGAAGGAAATTAACATATTTATATGTCAAAAATTATTTTATGATAACATACAAGTAAAATTTCATTTGCAACATATTTAAGTAATAAATTTCATTTTCAATAATTTAGATGAGTAATCAATAATCGAAGAATACCTGTATCAATAGCTTGGTTGAGATGCCATTTGATTTAGGTTGAGATGCTCCTGCTGCGTTACCCAATTGGATTTACCTCCCAGCTAACTAGGATTGATTTCCTAGCCCACAGAACCTCCATAGGCTCAGTAGCCCTCCGAGCCCAAGTCCAACCAACTGTAGTGTGTCTAAGTTGGAATGAACACCCTCCAACACCAAACAAGACTAAGGATCTCCTCTAATGCCAAACAAGACCAATAATCCTCAAATGCCAACAAGACCAAGAATCCTCTCCAATGCCAAACAAGACCAAGAATCCTCCCCAATGCCAAACAAGACCAAGAATCCTCCCTTTTTCCTCTCATCCTCCTTCCATTTTATATCTTTTCCTCTCATCCACTTCAACCACTTGCCATTAATTTCATCACTACCCCCTCATCCTTGTAATTCATTAACCTTGATTTTCTTACCATATATAGATATTTTATTCAAAAATAAATATGGGAAGACCAAAATGTAGATTTGAGAAGACATATTAGAAATGAACTAAATAATCAAAGTCATACCAGTAACAATAAAATAAAATAAAATTACAATTTCACAAGTGTAGATATTACTCAAAAATTATAATTCATCATTTACAGATTAATTAAACACTAATCAAAATTTTCCTTATGGGATCAAGTGGGGCATTACATACACCCCTCCTTCAGTAAAATTCTTCCCGAAGTTAGAGTGAAAATCACACAAGGAATTTGAAAATAAGGCATAACAAAATAGAGATAGATATAGTAGTTGAATTAAGTCAAGCAATGATACCACCTCCCTTCAAGAGTCTCCAATCTAACTTATAACCTCATATCCTTCCTAACCTACTTCATCTCCCATCTTATCCATCCTCTGCTGCAATATACTATGGCATCGGCTACATCGATCTAACCACTGATAAAACCAATATGGTGGAAGCGTTGACTATATCGACCTAATTTCCCCAACAGGAAAATGGCAATCGTCATCACATGTTTTGATTCCAGCAACTGGAAATCGTCCATCATTCCCTCCCATGAATCCAGGCTTGGAGGTTACATGGTGGGAAATGCCTCCACCCCTCCTAAAAAAAGGGTCAACACCCTACTATGGACCACACTACAAAGCTGGTTGGATACTTATCATCGAATAATCTAGTCAGGTAGTCTTGTCACCTGTATCATTTACACTGTACCCATGTCATAATAGTGCATATCAAGTAGATACAAAATGTAATAGAACAATGCACATCATACCATTTCTCGCCGGGTATGTCAACATTTCCCATCGGGAGCATAGATCTTGGTTATCATATATTTCTTTCCAATCTGCAGGTTAGTTCCCATTCATGTATATAAATAACAACCAAAAAAATATATAGATAAGTGATCTTAATCCTCATGTTATGAAGTCCAACATCCATGTATAAATTTTGCACTTCATAAAAACATACTCGAAATAAATCTTAGATAAATCACAAATTTGATAAGTCATTCATTAGATAATTCATATCCCCTCAAGTCATATGTTAAACAAAAATAACTCTGAAAAGTCATACACTAGATAAATCATAACCAAGTAAGTCGTACATCAGGTAAATCATACATCAAATATTTTAATCAAGAATACCTAATATACTTATTGATTTATATAAGTAGTTTCATTTGTCCAACTAAAATGCAACAATATTACATAGCGTTCATAAAATAACATGGAACTACAAATAGAGTCTTAGCATAGGTAGTTATATAAGTAAAAAATGGGCATCACAGATGCTCGAAAAGTGAGGGGTAGTCACGACGTATAGTCTTTGCATCCTCCCAGGTAGGAGATCTTGGGCTATACTTGTCCCAATAGACCTTAACCTGGTCCACCATGCGACGTCTGAGATGTCGATCCCTATGGTCCAATATTTGTAATGGTCCGACCATTATGGTTCCCACGTCCGAGACCTACAATTCCCTCCAATCTAGTTTGTGAGATTCATCAGAAACATAATGTCGTAAAATAGATACATGAAAAACATCATGAGTTTTATGCAAATGGGGTGGCAGTACAAGACGATAGGAAACGGGTCTAATATTCTCCTTGATTCTAAAAGGTCTTATAAACCGAGGTCAACTTTGTCCCTTTCCCAAAGTATATGGTGCTTTTGTTGGGTCAAATACAAATAAAAACTTGGTATCCTACCTCATAACTATGATCAATCCTATGTGCACAACATAACTCTTATGTCTATCTTGTGCTTCCTTTAACCTTTCCTAAATCTGTCTTACTTGTTCCTCCATTTCTTGTACCAACTCTGGCCCAACTATTACTCAGTCCTCTAACTTTTCCCAACTCAATGGCATCCTGCATGGCCTCCCATATAGAGCTCGATAACGAGGCATCCCAATGGAACTATGGTAACTATTATTATAGGCAAACTTTACCAATGGTAAATACCTTTCCCACCGAGTCTGATTATCCATGACGTACATCCTAAGCATGTCTTCCATAACCTGATTTACTCTTTCAGTCTTCCCATCTGTTTCTGGATGATATGCAGTGCTTAGGTTCAACTAAGTCCCCAATGCTGACTGCAAACTTATCCAAAACCTGGAGGTAAAGCGAGAGTATCTATCAGAAATGATCTTTGTGGGTAACCTGTGTAGTCAAATAAATTCACTTATAAAAACGCGTTCCACATCAGTAACATCATAAGTATATCTCATTGGGATGAAATGGAAACTTTTGGTTAATTTATCAACAATAACCAATATAGCATTGTGCCTCTATGAAGTGAGTGGCAAAACTACAACAAAATCCATAGAAATGAACTCCCATTTAGACATAGGGATGCCATGTGGTTGTAGGAGTCCTGCTGGATGGTGATGATCTATGTCGTGGTTCATGCCTGCCCAATAGAAGAGTTTCTTCATGTCAGCATACATCTTCTTCACTCTAGGATGTGCACAATAGAGTTCTCTATGTGACTCTTCAGGGATGGTTCTTATTATACTCCCTTCCTTGGGAATATACATTCTTCCTTGAAATCTCAATAATCCATCTGGTTCAAAGACATAACCCTCAAAATTTGGTTCTATCCACTTCACACTTTGGAGTGCTGATATAACCTTCAGATACCAACTATCTTCCAATATTTTTTCCAACACACGTTCCCTCAAATTAACCCTCAAGGGTACTAAAGGGAAGGTTCGCGACCTCTTGCTTAGTGCATCAGCCACCACATTCTCCTTTCCCTTAATATACGAGATCCTAAAATCATACTCTCATGAATTCACTCCACCACATCTACCTAGCATCCAAATCTCTCTGATTGAAGAGGTACTTCAAGCTCTGATGATATGTTCTTAACTCAAAGCTTCTCCCAATGAGGTAATGTCTCTAGAGTTTTAAAGCTAACATTACTACTGCTAATTCTAAATCATGTGTAGCATACAATTCTTCATGTTCCTTCAACTTTCTGGATGCGTAATCTATTACTTCGCCTTCTTGCATCAACACTACTCCCAATCCTTGCTTCGAAGCATCTGTGCAGATAATGAAGTCTTTTTCCATGTTAGGCACTCGAAGGATTGGTGCACTTGTTAGTAACCTCTTTATTTCAGTGAATGCAGTGTCACATTCATATTTCCATTCATACCTAACCCATTTTCGTTGTAATGTGGTGATGGGTTTTGCAATCTTTGAAAACCCTTCCACAAATCTACGATAATAACCCGCTAGCCCCATGAAGCTATGCACATCCTAAGAATTTTTCGGCGGTGGCCAATCCATTATGGCCTTTACTTTTTCTGGGTCAACTGAATTCCCTTCTCCTGAAATGATGTGCCCAATATAATGAATTTTGTTTTGAAAGAAGGAACATTTTGACAATTTTCCATACAATTGATTTTCCCTTAAGCAGGTTAGCACAACCCTTATGTGATCTTCATGCTCCTTTTCATTCTTGGAATAGACCAAAATATCATCTATAAATACTTGCACAAATTGGTCCAAATATTTCCTGAACACACCATTCATGAGACTCATGAATACTAATGGTGCATTGGTCAAACCAAATGGTACGACTACGAACTCGTAGTTCCCAAACCGAGTCCGAAATGCAGTTTTTGGGATGTCACCTTCCTTAATCCTCAATTGGTGGTATCCAGATCGTAGATCGATCTTTAAGAAAACGGTTGCTCCCTTCATTTGGTCAAATAGGTCATCTATTCTAGGTATTGGGTACCTATTCTTTATTGTGGCTCGATTCAAGTCCCTATAATCTATGCATAGTATTGTAGGTTTTAACCCTATATAGAAATTATCCACGAACAAATATTTAAAACAAAAAATAAACAATAGCGAGAGCACAAAACATAAAACAGACAAACACAGAGATTTTCCCCTAGATCCCAAATCGGGACGACCAGCTTGATTTTCATTATATTCCTTTTAGTGTTACAACACATATATATACATGCTGAAGCATACATAATCCCAAATCCATTAACCCTGGATTAGAACATAACCATAGTTCCCTTGTCCAGATCTACAAAATACCAGGGGCCGAAAACCATCATGCCCCAAAACCATGTGCAAACCCATGCACAAAACCATGGGCGGGTCCGCCCACCGGAAATTAAGGACCAAAAGATTTTTCCAGGGCGCTGCCCTGGACCCCGACAGGGGGAGCTATCGCCCCCCCTATTACCCCCCCCCCCCCTGCACGTGACTAGTTGTGGAAAGAATATAACACAAACCCAACATTATCCCACTCGTTGTTTTCTTTCCACAAGGGCCCACAGGAGAGCTGAGCCATTAGCCCAGCTTTGCAACACCCATTGTTTCTCTACACCAAGAGAAATTCTGAGTGCTCGCAAAAATTGTCAATGCATCTGCAACATTCTTCAAAGTGTCCACCTTTACCAACAACACCCTTTTAGCTTCAACCATATATCTCACAAAATGATATTGAACATCAATGTGCTTTATCTTTGAATGATAAGCAGGGTTCTTAGCCAAGAAAATTGCACTTTGGCTGTCACAGTGTATCCTTATAGCTTGTTGCGCCAACCCCATACTTGAACACAATCTCTGCAACCGAACTGCTTCCTTGCTTGCATGTGTGGCTGCCATGTATTCTACCTCTGTAGTTGAAAGAGCCACTACAGACTATCTTTTACTCATCCAACTGAATGCACCTCCAAATAGGCTAAACACATACCCACTTGTAGATCTTATTTGGTCCAAATCTCTAGCCCAGTCTGCATCAACAAAACCACGAATGTCCAACACTCTTTCCAATCCTAGTCTTCCCTGGTAGCATAAGCCATAATCACTAGTGCCACACAAATATCTGAAAACCCGCTTCACTGCTATCCAATTCTCCTTCCCTAGGTTTGACATAAACCTGCTCAATACTCCCACTGCATGTGCAATGTCTGGTCTAGTACAGACCGTTGCATACATCAAGCTACCCACTGCACTTGCATATGGAACACGGGACATATCCTCCTCTTCTTCTTGTGTCTTGGGACACTATTCAGCAGACAACTTTGTACCTACAGGAATTGGAACATTCACCAGTTTACTATCTGCATATTGAACCTCTGCAATATAGTCTCGACATACTTCCTCTGGTTTAACCAAAGCTTTCTCTTTCCCTGATCTCTCTTAATTTCCATGCCCAAAATATAGTTTGCAGCACCAAGATCCTTCATGTCGAATTTGGAGAACAGTTGGGTCTTCAAATCTTGGATAATTTCTTTGTCATTTCCAATAAACAACATATCATCGACATACGAGACGAAATAAATAACATGGTCATCAATTAATTTAAAATAAACACAGTGATCCTCCTTGCTTCTGGTGAAGCCAAGTCCCCGTATATAGGTATCAAATTTCTGATACCACATCCTTGGTAACTATTTTAACCCATACAGAGACTTCTTTAACCTGCATACCAGCTCTTTCTTCCCCTTCACCATAAAGCCTTCAGGTTGTTTCATGTAGATCTCCTCTTCAATATCCCCGTGAAGAAATGTTGTCTTCATATCCACCTGTTCTACCTCAAAATCAAATGCAACAACAACAGATAAAAGTAATATAATAGAAGTAACTTTGGCAACAGGAGAAAAAATATAGCCAAAATCAATTCCCGACACTTGGGAATAACCTTTTGCTACCAAATGAGCTTTTTATTTCTCCACCTTTCCTTCTACATTCATCTTCTTCTTAAACACTCATTTGCTCCCTGTTGTAGCTCCTAGAGACAACCTTGAGTTGTATAAAGACTAGTGCCTAGGACATCTTAAATGTAAGGAGCATATGACTCAACTAACTGCAGTTGGAAATGTTTGGCTCTCATGCAACTATCACTCAGATGAATGGTTTTAATAAGGGTGGAACCAAGACCCCAAAGTTAAACACAATAACTAGGAAAACTGCAGAAACTGATTACAAACTGCAATAAGTAAATGCATCAGACAACTCTAAAACAGAATGCTATAAAGGGGGCCAACTTCTAAAATGAATACACGGTTATCAAGTTATATGTTAGCGATGACTATGGAAGAAGATGGAGTAAGATATCAACTATAACCGGGCCTATTCAAGGATAAGAATCCATATATATTGGGCTTATTCAAAGATAAGAATCCATATATCTGGGCTCGTTCAAACATAAGAATCCATTGTAGTTAGTATCAGAAGAACGACGGAAGAGATATAAAATGAACAATGTATTAGGCCTGGGACATATTTAAAGTGCTATGTATGTATAAAACATGAGTATCTGCTATGATAAATTCACGTCCAAACATGGGAGCACTCGCATTCCAAAAACCTGTAGATACGAGAAGTATGGAGAAATACAAAATGAACACTTATATTAAAAGACACAGATAGAGAGAGTTACAAACTGTGAATCATCCTGAGCAGAATCCCCAATTCCAGAAAAAATTCTTATTTCTGAATCCCTATGGGATCTTCAAACATCCACTATCAAAGTTCATACAAAATATATACAGAATACTCGAGCTAGTGAGTCCTTTGGAAAATCTGGAACCTTTTGTTAGTGTTTTCTTCCTGTTTTTATAACCTCTGATTCCTATGCACGAGAAGATATTTTGGGAAAATATCTTCCCCGCGTGCTTGTATGTTGTTTCGGGTCTAAATCAAAAAATAAAAATGATGATGAGGTAAAACTGTCTGTCATCATCTTACAACGCAGGCTTAAAGTCATTTCTAACTGAAATGTAAACAATTTACTAATCTGAAAGTAAAAACTGCAGTAGTGAACTAAATATTTCACTCGAAATGACAAAGTGAAAAGAACATAAGGTAAAAGGCCATGCAGGCCCAGTCATAAATGATCATTGCTGTTTGATGAGGTGGAGCCCCTGCTACTCCTAGCGAAGGCGATATCATTAGTAGTGGAAGAGCTGGCCTTCTGTGCTGGAGACTGCGGTACTGCTAGTAATGGAAGAGCTGGCCTTCTGTGCTAGAGGGTCTTATACAATGGCCAATGGTCATGATCCATTGACTGAGACGTGAAAATGACCCTTATTATCACTTTTTCTTTGGTTTCTTGGGCGTGGAGGATTGTCATCCTCGGCCTCAAACCTCTGTGATTGGCTATGAGACGACCTGTGTACTTAAAATACCATGAAAACTTGCACAGACAACAAACCAGTTATATAAATCCTGCGATGAGGGGTAGACTGCTTCAGAAGGCTCGGGTGAAGGCAGAGGAGCAGTGTGGAGGCAAGGAATGCAGCGGAGGCGTTTCCATGGTGAAAACATGGTTTGAATCCAATCTGGCGTGAAATTTTGCGAAAGGAAGTTCTGCGGAAAACTGGGGTGGTTTTCGTAGCGTGGGAGCTAAGCGGTAAGCGGTATCAGGCTGGGGGCACACGATACGTGTTAGGGAGCGACTCGTGTTTTAAGAAAACCACCCATTTCGCATCGGATTTGCACGTTGGGGAGTTGTTGTGAAATGGATGCGAAAATGAGCAGGAGCCATCCGATCTGGGAAATCTAGATCAATGGTTGCAGATGAACGCGACAGAAGTTCTTGCACGGTCGGGTGGGACCGACGATGATGTCAGAAAAGATGTCGCTTAGCGGGGTGATAGGAAAAGGTGCGCTGGTCATTGGATCAGGATGATCAACGGTTGAAATCTCATCTGGGAATGGTAGGCAGAAGGGGTTTGAACGGGAGGATGGAGACAGCGCGAAGGCGCGATGACCGTTGGATCTGGAGGATCGACGATACAGATCATATCGTGGTTTCACATAAATGAATGAATGAGGTGGAGGAAAACGAAACAATGAGACATCACTGAACGTTGGATCAGGAGGATCCACGGTTGAGATTCCATTGCGGGGGACGAAAAATGGAGCTGAGGGAGGCCTGATAGCTGTTGAATCGATTGCGATCAACGACTCAGATTATATCGGTGGGGAATGAACATCGGCGGAGAAATATAGAGTGAAAATGGAGTATAGCGAAGTGCGATGTGCGATGGATGGGCGAAGCGCGATGAGCGATGACCGTTGGATCTGCGGAGATCAACGGTTGGGATTGCGCCAGGGTTTCGCACATCAGCGAAAAAGGAGTTCAATGAATAAGTAATGTTAGGGTGGCGATGAGCGATGTGCGATAGCCGAAGAGGGCTTAAGGACTTTTAACCGTCGGTCATAGAGTAGGGTCATATGAGAAATGGGGGCTAAGAGCTTAAGCCGAAAGGCACTTAGAGGCTTGATATGTTAAAATGAGCGCTTTTAAAGCTAAAAGGTGGATTTTTAGCCTTTTCAAGGGTTCCGATAGGTGAAAAAGGGGCTTTGACAGTCCATGCAGGCCTGTTTGTATTTTCTTTGCAGTATAAGGCTCCTTATCATTAGACATCCCAACTCGGTGAGGGATGTCATAACAACATTGGCTCCACTTGGGGACGACCATTTGTCCTCGAACGCGTCAAGAACTCTGCAGACCATCTGTTAGCCTTCTTCTTGCGAACACAGTCTCCTTGATGCCTTATCTTCTTCCTTCATGACAACTCAAAACAACAATCATCATCATAATAAAAGTAACTTAATAATGTACAATATCATACAATAGACCTTTCAGCTTGAATCAATACTGGAAAAAGGGTTTTAAGAATTTCCCATTCATAGGGGCTTCGAGCAAATAACCCTGCAAATTTTCCAGTATAAAAGTGTTGTTTCCTCCCTCTTGAGCAATTTTGAAAGGTTCGAACCATAGAGGATTGAACTTTCCATGCTTTCCTTTCTCAGCCCTTCTTATATCCCATCTTAGCACCAGATCTCCGACCTGCATCTCTTTATCTTTAGCATGCTGATCGAATAGGTCTTTCATTTTCTCTTGGTACTCAGTCAACCTATGATTTACTCGACTTCGAGTCTCTTCCAGCTCTATTAAATGATTTATTCTTCTGGTAAGATCATTTGGTTCCTCTTGAAAATCCTGCATGAACCTAGCCAAAGGTAAGGCCAATTGTATCAGGAAAACTGCTACTCTACCATAGACCAATTCATATGGGGATTTTCCTGTTGACCTTTTACTAGTGATTCTATTTTCCCATAGCGCGAACTTGAGCTGTGAATCCCAGTTCTTCTGGTTTTCATTTATGGATTTTTTCAATGCCCTTACCAAAGTTTTGTTTGAGGATTCTGCCAATCCATTTCCCTGCGGATAGTATGCAGTAGAGTGTCCTAACCCACTATTATACTGTTGGCAAAAAATGATAAATTTGACAGACTTAAAAGCCTGAGCATTATCTGTGACAATCTTAACAGGGCAACCAAACCTTGAGATAATGTTATCTTCCAGAAACTTGATCACCACTGTGTCTGTAGCATTCCTTGCTGGCACGACCTCTACCCATTTAGTGAAGTAATCGATGGCTGTTAGTATCCACTTGTGTTGCCTACTTGAGGCAGGATGAATTTTGCCGATGAAATCGATTCCCCACTGTTGGAAAGGTTCTTCTATGTGCACTGGGATCATAGGCAAAGGTGCGAACTTCTGCCTTTCGGAAAATTTCTGACATTTTTCACAGGCCCATACCCGAGCATAAACATCTAAGAAGATTCTGGACCAGAAAAAGCCTGCTTTCAGAATCTTGTATGTCGTGGCCCTCCAGCTGTAGTGGCCACCACAGATGCCCTCGTGGAATTCTGCCATTACTTCTTCTACTTCATTTTCTATGAGTCTTAAAAGTAGTATGCTCGATGGGTCTCTCTAGTACAAACGACCATTTGATATGATGAATTTCTGAGATTTTAGCCTCAGCATTCTATACTTTTTCTTGTCGCAGCTTGGAGGACATCTAAGAGCTAAGAGGTATTCTACAATTTCTTTGTACCATGCACTGAGAAGGTACTTCATATGGGTCTTTTGTGTGGCGGTTTCTATCCTGTGCTGCTCGTCTGCTCTTCCAGGCTCTTCATTGGCCACCATAGAAAAATTTATCCCCAAAGCTTGACATTTTGATTCGGAAAGGATCTTGGCTAATCCCTGTCCCTTTATTAGCTTAGTGGGGCATATTTCCAACTCATACTCTTGTATCTTGGCTATCCATTTACCTCTCTTTCCTTCACTATCTCCCTGAATCAAGATGTCTTTTACAGCCACTGTGGGTACGAATGCAGTTATAGCTGACTGCAATACATACATCCGAAAAGCCTTCAGGGATTAGACCAAGGCATAAGCCTGTTTCTCAAGGATGTTATATTTTGGCTCAGCGTCGCAAAGCACTTGGCTGAAAAAGGCAATGGGTTGTTCATGACCTTCCTAATTTTTCCGCAATAATACAACTGCGACGGTGTGGGAAGATGCAAACGAAAATATTATGAAGGGTTTCACATAATCTGGTCTTGCCAATACTGGGGCTTCTGCGAAACCATTTTTAATTCTGTGAAAAGCTTCACGCGACTCAATAGTCCATTTTACTTCGTTATCCTTATTCAGCATCTCAGTTATGTATCAGACTATCTCTGCATAGTTCGGTATGAATCTTCTCAAGAAGTTGATATGTCCAAGAAAAACTTGGACTTCTTTCTTGTTTCTAGGCAAGGATATACCATTTATGACTTCTACCCTTTTCGGGTCAATTTTTACCCCTGCCTTTGTTACAATATGCCCCAACAATTTACTCTCTTCTAAAGCAAACATAGATTTTTGTGGGTTTAAAGACAATCCATACCTATGGAACTTGTTAAAGGTTTTGCGGAAATTCTCTATATGTTCAGAATCGTCCTTTGAGAAGATTGTGATATCGTCTAGGTACACCACCACGAATTTGTCTTGTTCCCCCACAAAAGCAATTTCCATGGCCCTTTGAAATGTAGCCCCCGCATTTATCAATCCAAACAACATTCGAGCATACATAAACGTTCCCCAAGGAGTGGTGAATGCGGTTTTGTTTTGGTCCTCTGGAAGCATTGCTACTTGATTAAACCTAGAAAATCCATCCATCATAGACATTCGTGAAGATCCTACCACCGACTGCAATATATGGTCCATCTTAGGCAGCGGATAATTGTCTTTCAGAGATGCTCTGTTCATGTTCCGAAAGTCAACACACAATCTTATTTCCCCGTTCTTCTTTCGGACTGGGACCAAGTTGGCCACCCATTCACAATATCTTAATGGCACAATAATCTTAGCCTTCAATAGTTTATTGATTTCATTTTCTATGGAAGGAAGGAGTAAAGGATCAATCTGTCTTAATTTCTGTTTGTGTGGCTTAGCATCTCCCTTTAATGGAATCTTGTGCTGGATAATGCTAATATAAAAGGTCTTCAAATATTGATAGGACCAGGCAAAGACGTCTTTATATGTATGAAATAGCTTTCGATATTGCTCTTTGTATTCTTCGGGTACCTTATTAGACAATTTCACAAACTTGGGATCAACCACCGTGCCGAGGTTCAGGTTAACTACCTAATTTTATTCAACAACCTTGGCCGTATTGGGACATAATTCTTATTAAATAGTCTCTCCAGAGGGACCAGTCCTCTGGGTATTACATTCCCTTTGAGCTACAGAACCTTGTGCCCAACTACGGTATCCTGCCATTTATTCTGAGGAAGTTCCTTAGTCTCTTCATCGCCAACATCTATGTCCATTTTGGAGAATGACCCAACAGTCTCCATGAATATTTTCACTTGCTCTTCGTCTTCAAACATCTGCCAGTGTTTGACATTGTCAGGGATGGAAGGACGGTAACAAACCTCTATTTCATACCTCAGGAGGGGGTTCTGAGGTGGTTGAAAAGTGCTTGCAGCTAATGCGAGAGAGTCCACCATTCTGTTCTGGTCTCTTGGCATGAATTGAATGTTGAATGTCAAGAAGAAATTTTCTACCATGTCCCATACTTCGTTTCGGTAAGCCCTCAACCGAGGGTGCTTAACTTCACATTGATTTCTTACTTGTCTCACCACCAGTTTTGAATCTCCGAAAACCTTCAAGCTCTGAATATTCATATTCTTTGTTGTTTGTAGACCTAGAAGCAAGGCTTTGTATTCAACCACATTGTTTGTGGCTTCATATTCCAATTTGAAAGATAATGGGACCAGTTTTCCAGTAGGGGAGATAAGGAGAATCCCAGCTCCATTCCCTTCCTTTGAGTTGGCTCTGTCAAAGTGCAAGGTATGAATCCCACCTTCTTCATTACTAGAAGACTTCTCGGTCTTGACTTAACAGAAAGATGGCTCCTGCAAGTAATCTTGGTCTTCCTTAGGCATTAGACAAGAAAACTCACCCTCTTTGCTATACACCGATGAATTTACTGAATTATCAGCTTTAGTGACCATCTTCACAAACCTTGTTTCCCAGTATAATCTCCTCTCTTGGCCTCCAAATACGGGGATGGTCACATAGGTCAGGTCTAGCTTTATAGATCCTCCGATTTTTGTACCCCATGATCTTGATAACAACATCCCAAACCGAGCTGGGATGTCGGCCACTACTATGTCCATTACCACACTCTTAGCTAGGATTTGGGATAGATTTACCACCAAATCCTTGATCATCCCCAAACATTTGACTCTTTTAGAATCAAAGGAGTAGAGATCTTTATATGGGCGAGTGATCTGCAGCCCTAATTTCTCCATCACCGACAGAGGTAACATGTTATGGGATGCTGCGGAATCCAGCATACAATTGTGCAACAACAAATCATGAATTACTAAAGAGACATAGAAAGGAGGAGTTGAAGCATCTAGCTCCTCAACATGAGGACCGAACATTACCATAGGCCTTTCTTCCTGGAGGTTTAAACTATTTGGGATTGGGGCTGCTCCTTGAGGAAGCATGAAAGAAGACACTTGAGACTGATAGAATGGCTGTTTCAGGAGTTCAGTTAGGGGGACTGGGATTTTAACTTTTTCCAGTTCTTTTTGAAGATTAAAAGCAGAGGGAGACTTTTCTATGGTATTTTCCTTTGGTTCATTTATCACGGCTGAAGGTTTTTCTTCCCTCGGAATAGGTTTACCATTTATATTTGGATTAGAGGCCAACTTAGAAGAGGAAGGAATGGAGTCATTAGAATGTAAAGGTTCAGTTATAGGTCTCTTACCTTTATCTCTGACTTTCTGAACAACTATCTCCTTCTGAGGCATCTCTTCTTCTTGTTCTTGCGTGTGCGTCCTCTTCCTAGAGGACCTGAGATCATATTTTCTGTTGAATTGTGCCTGCATGAAGTCCACGAATTGCTTGCAGTAATCATCAATCTATGGATCTTCAGCAGCTCTTGTTTTTTCTTCTTCTTCTTGCAAGGAAAGCTCCATTCCTTCACTTTCTTGCAAAGAAGACTCAACTTCATCGCCGTTTGAGTAAGCAAGATATTGATCATCTTGCCCATCGGGAATTTCTTCGGCAGGGCCATCCATCTGCCCTTTGAGATACAGCGGGGGCTGTATGTGATCTTGCTGCTCCTTCCACTCTCTCTGCAATATTTGGGGAGGAGGCTTTCTATATTGTGAGTTAAATCCTCTGTTTGGAGCATTTTGGAATGGCTTGGAGGGTGGGTTCTTTGTGTCGAGCTCAAGCTTCACCAGCTTGCTCGAAAGGTTCTTGATCATTTTACTCATCTCCTCTATTTTGTAATTTGCTACCTCTCTATCTTGACTTGAAGTAGATGCTTCTTCTTTCCCTCTACGTCTAGCATCATGGTCTGACCTCCCTTTTGATTTACCCATAGAAGTGAAGTTGGCTTCCACTTCCAATGCGTCAATCTGCGCTTCATCCAGAGTAGAAGACTTCTTTTCTCTTAAAGAGAATCCGAATTCTGACTCAAAGGCTGCTACAAACACCACTTTAGCAGCAATCTGGTGAGGCTTCATTTCAGCTAGGAGACTTGTATATAATTTATTAAACCTCTTGATGAATTCATACACATCTTCATTATGTTTCTTTCTAAGTGCGTTGAATTCTGTAAGACAGTATCCGTGGTCCTTCTTCTCTCCCCATTTCTTGGTGAAGGCATTTTCCATTTCCTCCCAGTTATTAATGGAGCGGTCCCCCAAGGTCTTGAACCATTTTCTAGCCTCTCCATCTAGAGAGTGGACAAAAAATCTCAACACCACATCCCGATGTTCAACATTGAAATTTTCTGCGAAGGCGCAGAAAAATTCCAGGTGTTTCTGAGCTTCAGTATCATTTTCTCCATTGAAACGAGGTAGGACCTTTAAGTAATCCTGAGGCATGTCGTTCAGGATCTTAGGCAATGCCAGGGGGCATATTTGTTCAGTAGGAAGCCAGGAAAAACCATCGGAGGTTGTGGAGGTGGTGGGAGATAAGTATGTAAGATAATGGGGATATACTGAACAACGACTTGATGGGTTGATTGAACTGCTGGAATATGAGAAGTGGAAACCTATGTGACTTCTTTAACTTCTTCGGTTTCGGGAGTGGGATGCAGAAAGAAGCTCGTGGTGTCTACAGACTTAGCCTCATCTTTTACTTCAATATTTTCAAGGGATGGGCTATCTGAAGTATAGTCAAGGGTTCTTGCGGTAGAATCAGGACCTTGATCTTGAGCTAATTGAGAGGAGGATGGAGATTCTTCCAGGGAGAATCTGGGAGTATCTGTATAAGATAATTGTCTTTCTCTCCAAATTCTCTTGTGAAAAATCTTCTTTGGATCAGACACTAAAGGTGTTCTCAACTGGGTTGTATCTGACCTCAGGTGTGGCTTTTGGGAAGCCAGGACTGCAAATAGATTTATCCTTTGAATGACAGTGGAGTCGCCAAGGTGAGGGATCTAAAACTCCTAACCCTTCCTGCTCACCTATTCTGAAGGGTGGATGAATATTTGTCAAGGCCCAGGGATTTATTTCTTTAAATTATTTCCCTGGAAACAACGCTAGAAAGATGTTGTAGCTCCTAGAGATAGCCTTGAGTTGTATAAAGAACAGTGCCTAGGACATCTTAAATGCAAGGAGCATATGACTCAATGGACTGTAGTTGGAGATTTTTGGCTCTTATGAAACTATCACTCAGATGAATGGTTTTTACAAGGGTGGAACCAAGACCCTAAATTTAAACACAACAACTAGGAAAACTGCAGAAACTGAGTAAAAACTGCAATAAGTAAATGCATCAGACAGCTCTAAAACAAAATGCTGTAAAGGGGGCCGACTTCTAAAATGAATACACAGTTATCAAGTTATATGTGAGCGATGAATATGGCAGAAGATGGAGTAAGATATCAAATATAACCGGGCTTATTCAAGGATAAGAATCCATATATACTGGGCTTATTCAAAGATAAGAATCCATATATTTGGGCTTGTTCAAAGATAAGAATCCATTGTAGTTAGTATCGGAAGAACGACGGAAGAGATAGAAAATGAACAATGTATCAGGCCTGGGCCATATTTAAAGTGATATGGATGTATAAAACATGAGTATATGCTATGATAAATTCATGTCCAAACATGGGAGCACTTGCATTCCAAAAACCTGCAGATACGAGAAGTATGGAGAAATACAAAATGAACACTTATATTAAAAGACACAGATAGAGAGAGTTACAAACTGTGAATCATCTTGAGCGGAATCCCCAATTCCAGCAAAACTTCTTATTATTGAATCCCTACGGGATCTTCAAAAATCCACTATCAAAGTTCATACAAAATATATACAGAATACTCGAGCTAGTGAGTCCTTTGGAAAATCTGGAACCTTTTGTTAGTGTTTTCTTCCTGTTTTTATAACCTCTGATTCCTATGCACGAGAAGATATTTTGGGAAAATATCTTCCCCGCGTGCTTGTATGTTGTTTCAGGTCTAAATCAAAAAACATAAATGATGATGAGGTAAAACTGCCTCTCATCATCTTACAACGCAGGTCTAAAGTCATTTCTAACTGAAATGTAAACAATTTACTAATTTGAAAGTAAAAATTACAGGAGTGAACTAAAGATTTCACCCGAAATGACAAAGTGAAAAGAACATCAGGTAAAAGGCCATTTGGGCCCAGTCATGAATGATCATTGCTGTTTGATGAGGCGGAGCCCCTACTGCTGCTGGCGAAGGCGATACCGTTAGTAGTGGAAGAGCTGGCCTTATGTGCTGGAGAATGCGGTACTGCTAGTAGTGGAAGAGCTGGCCTTCTGTGCTGGAGGGTCTTATAGAATGGCCAATGGTCATGATCCATTAAATGAGATTTGAAACTGACCCTTATTTTCTTTGCTTTCTTAGGTGTGGAGGATCGTCATCCTCGGCCTCAAGCCGCTGTGATTGGCTATGAGACGGCCTGTGTACTTAAAATGCCATGAAAACCTGCACAGACAACAAACCAGTTAAATAAATCCTGCGATGAGGGGTAGACTACTTCAGAAGGCTCGGGTGAAGGCAGAGGAGCAGTGCAGAGGCAAGGAATGCAGCGAAGGCATTTCCATGGCGAAAACATGGTTTGAATCCAATCTGGCGTGAAACTGTGTGAAAGGAATTTATGCGGAAAACCGGGGTGGTTTTTGCCTAGGAGCTGAGCGGTAAGAGGTATCGGGCCGGGGGCACGTGATACATGTTAGGGAGCAAATCGTGTCTTAAGAAAACCGACCATTTCGCATCGGAGTTGCGCGTTGGGGAGCTGCTGTGAAATGGATGCGAAAATGAGCGGGAGCCGTCTGATCTGGCCAGTCTAGATCAACTACTGCAGATGAACGCGACGGACGTTGTTGCGCGATTGGGTGGGACCGACGATGATGTCAGCAAATATGTCATGTAGCGAGGTGATAGGAAAATGTGCGCTGGTCATTGGATCAGGATGATCAACGGTTGAAATCTCATCGGGGAATGGTAGGCATAATGGGTTTGAACGGGAGGATGGAGACAGCACGAAGGCACGATGACCGTCGGATCTGGAGGATCGACGGTCCAGATCATATCGCGGCTTCGCATAAATGAATGAATGAGGTGGAGGACAGCAAAACAGTGAGACAACGCTGACCGTTGGATCAGGAGGATCCACGGTCGGGATTCCATCGCGGGGGACAACAAATGGAGCTGAGGGAGGCCCGATAGCCATTGAATTGATTGCGATCAATGGCTAAGATTATATCGGCGGGGAATGAACATCAGCGGCTAAATATAGAGTGAAAGTGGATTACAGCAAAGTGCGATGTGCGATGGATGGGCAAAGCATGACGAGAGATGACCGTTGGATCTGCGGAGATCAACGGTCGGGATTGCGTCGGGGTTTCGTACATCGGCGGAAAATGAGTTCAATGAATAAGGAATATTAGGGTGGCGATGAGCAATGTGCGATAGCCGAAGATGGCTTAAGGACTTTTAGCCGTCAGTCATACAGTGGGGTCATATGAGAAATGGGGGCTAAGAGCTTAAGCCGAAAGGCACTTAGAGGCCTGATATGTTAAAATGAGTGCTTTTAAAGATAAAAGGTGGATTTTTAACCTTTTCAAAGGTTCCGATAGGTGAAAAAGGGGCTTTGACAGTCCATGTAGTCTTTGTTGTATTTGCTTTGTAGTATAAGGCTCCTTATCATTAGACATCCCATCTCAGTGAGGGATGCCATAACAACACTCCCGATGGGCTTCCTTCTAGCCAGCAACTCCACCAGATCCCATGCCTCATTTTTATGCAAGGATGCCATTTCATCAACCATGGCCTCCTTCCAGAGTTTTCCATCCTCTGAATATACTGCCTCCCTGACGGTTCTGGGATCATCATCAGTTATAGTTAAAGCAAAATTTCAACAGAAAGCAGATGGAATATACCTTTCTGGTTGTCTTCTTTCCCGAACTGATCTTCTAATAGTTGGAGTTTGTGGCTCTTCCTCTTTTGAGTCTTCTTTTGTTGTAGAGTCTGATTCATCCTCCTTTAGCTCAAACTCTATCTTCTCAGGTTCCTTTGATAGGACTTCATGTTTAACAATATATTTCACCTCTCTAAACACCACATCTCAGCTGTACACAACCTTCCTTGTTTCCCGGTTCCAAAGCTTGTAACCCTTTAAACCATCCTTGTACCCAATAAAGATGCACCGTTCAGATTTATTATCCAGCTTTCTCCTTTTCTCCTTTGGAACATGTAAATATGCATCACATCCAAATAACCTCAGATGTGAAAGAGAGGGTTTCTTACCAGTCCATACCTCATTTGGAGTCTTATCCTCCAACGCTGATGAAGGTGATCTGTTAACCAAGTAACATGCAGTCTCCAATGCCTCTGCCCAGAATTCTTGTCCTAACCTGGTACCACTGAGCATGCTTCTTGCCTTTTCCATCAGCATTCTGTTCATTCTTTCTGCAACTCTGTTTTGCTGAGGTGTGTATGGAGTAGTCTTCTTCCATGCTATACCACACTTCTTACATAACTCTTCAAATTCCTTCTTGTAGAACTCCCCACCATTATCTGTCATCAACACCTTTATCTTCTCCTCTGTCTGGTTTTCCACCAAAGCCTTAAATTCTTTAAATCTGTCAAAGACTTCAGATTTATTCCTCAAGAAATATATCCATGTATTCCTTGAGAAGCCATCTATGAATGAAACATAGTACACAGACTTACCCAGTGATGGAACTGACACAGGTCCAAACACATCACTGTGCACAAGCTCTAATATCTTGTTCGTCCTCTTAGCACCAGAAGGAAAACTCACCCGATTCTGCTTCCCATATACACAATGTTCACAGAAATCAAAATCCAGAGAGCTATTAGACATACCTTCTACCATACCATTTCCATGCAGTATCCGAAGGACCTTCTCTCCAATATATCCAAGCCTTTGATGCCATAGCATGGTATTTTTTCCAGAGACCGCTAGGCTTTCCGCTCCACTTTCAGGAATAATAGAACTGTTGCACCCATCAATAAAAATGTTGCCTTGAAGCTTGTACAGAGTTCCAATGCGAACTCCCCGCATTAATACCAGTGCTCCCCGAACCATATTACATGTATCTTTATCGAACACTGTTTTTACACCTGCATCATCCATCTTGCTTACAGAAATCAGATTTCTGGCCAATGCAGGAATGTGCATAACACCAGGAAGTATTCTAATCCTTCCACCTTGCAGCTTCAGCTTGGATTTTCCATGTCCGATAATTCTGGCCTTCCTATCATCACCTAAGAAGACATCACCGCCATCATATTTCTCATACTCCCAGAATCACTCCCTATGGGGAGTGAAGTGAAAGGATGCACCCGATTCAATCAACCATGACTCATGATCTACATTTGTATTTGAAGAAGAAGCCAAATACACATCCCCACCTTCATCCGAGGTGGTTTTTTCCTCTGCAGAAGGATCATCATCAGATCCCTTTCCTTTCTTACGAGCTTTAGATCTGTAGTCCTTTTTGTAGTGCCCTTCCTTTCCGCATTTCCAGCACACCTTTACAAACTTTCCAGGGGATTTATATCTCCCACTCAAAACTTTATTCTTGTTCTGGGACCTTCCTCGTACAGATAAGGCATCTCCATTCTGACCCTCCATATTTCTCCGTCTCATTTCCTCCGACAGTAAGGCTGAGACAATGTCATCAAAATTCAAGGTAGTTGTATTGATACCTATTGCAATAACCAGACTGTCCCACGAATCTGGTAGAGAACACAAAAAACTGATGCACTTATCTTCATCTAAGATTTTAATATCAACAGATGACAACTGACTTACCACAATATTGAAGGAATTCAGATGCTTTGTCATCGAGTCTCCATCCTTCATCCTCAGGTTATACATATTTTTCTATAGGAACAATTTATTCACCAGAGACTTAGATTGGTACAAAGTCCCTAGCTTGTCCCGCAAGGTCTTCGCTGTAACTTCCCCAAATACATTCAACAATACTAAATGTGAGACACACAACTGTATTATGCTCTTTGCCTTTCGATCCAGTTTCTTCCAATTTTCATCTGACATTTCCGTTGGTTTAGTACCCAGATCTACCGCGATCCACTGGTCCTTATCCACCAGAAGATCCTCCATCTTGAGCTTCCACAACTCAAAACTCTGACCATTAAATTTCTCGATCTCTATCTTCTCACCGCTTGCCATCTTCTTTCACCGCAAGAATCGATACCTCAAATCTCCCATTGAACAGGGTCTACCTTAGGCCCGAGCAAAAAACCCCTCAGCAGCAAAGGTGTCCCCTTGAAGCCAAAACTGCTCTGATACCACATGTAGGTTTTAACCTTGTACAAAAATTATCTACGAACGAATATTTAAAACAGAAAATAAACAATAGCGAGAGTATAAAACATAAAATAGATAAACAGAGAGATTTTCCCCTAGATCCTAAATCGGGATGACCAACTTGATTTTTCATTATATTCCTTTTAGTGTTACAACACATATATATACATGCCGAAGCATACATAATCCTCAATCCATTAACCCTGGATTAGAACATAACCGTAGTTCCCTTGACCGGATCTACAAAATA
This sequence comes from Pinus albicaulis, assembly GCA_034641835.2. Taxonomy (NCBI): domain Eukaryota; kingdom Viridiplantae; phylum Streptophyta; class Pinopsida; order Pinales; family Pinaceae; genus Pinus; species Pinus albicaulis. The sequence continues at coordinate 9,236 of JAXQQM020058950.1, read as the reverse complement.
ACAGGGACCGAAAACCATCATGCCCCAAAACCATGTGCAAACCCATGCACAAAACCATGGGCGGGTCCGCCCACCGGAAATTAAGGACCAAATTTTTTTTTCCGGGGCGCTGCCCCAGACCCCGATAGGGGGGGGCTATCGCCCCCCTGTACATTTTTCCCAGCGCAACATATAAGGGGGGCTATCACCCCTACTGTTACCCCCCTGCGCGTGACTAGTCGTGGAAAGAATATAACACAAACCCAACAAGTATTAAGGACCCATCCTTCTTTTTGATGAAAATTACTGGTGCACCCCAAGGTGAAATACTAGGTCGAATAAATCCCAAGTCTAAAAAATCTTTTAATTGCATCTGCAACTCAAAAAAATTTGGCCCTGTCATCTTGTAGGGTGTCTTGGAGATTGGTTATGCATCAGGTTTTAAGTCAATTGTGAAATCGATCTCTCTCACAGGTGGTAATCCAGCCAATTCCTTGGGGAAACACATACTTGAATTATGATAAAACTGGGTACTGACCTAGGGAGGATCCTTTCTGGTCACTTACAGCCTCAACCACATATTGTTTACAACCTTGTCGGAGACAAAGTTTTACCTTCATTGTGGATATGAATCGTAGGGACACTCTTCTCTTGATACCATAAATCTCAATTGACCTACCTTCATTATCTAGACACATCAACTTCTTTTTGAAGCAGTCTACCAAAGCTCGATGAGCTTCTAGCCAGTCTATTCCAATGATTACATCGCACGTCCCCAATTTTGTGACGCATGCCTTCAAATTAGTTGTACACACCTCGAGGTTCACTTGACGTTGGTTAACACTAGGTCCTACTGCTTGTTTTATCCTAGAAGCCATTTCGAGTTGTTTAAAGTCATCGTGCTCATAGGGTGCCAACTCACATTTTTCTAATGAAACTCGTGAAATGAAACTATCTGTAGCACTAGAATCAAACCAAATTTTAATTTGTACATTGTTTATCATACCAACGGTTTCTACCATAGAAGGCTGGTGTTCAAATTGATGGTTATCAACTGCTACATAGTTTCAATGGTGGTTGCTTGCTGCCCCCATTGGTTCTTTCCATTCTCTACAGTTTTTACCTATTTGTAACTCAGGACAATCACGCTGGTAATGAGGCCCCCCACATCCCCAAAAAGTGATGCGAGGTAGACTCTGAACAAAATGTTGTGGAGTTCTTTGGAAAGAGCTCCCTCCCTTGAGACCCCTACCCCTTCTCGTGGCTCCTCGTGTCTGACTATGATTTGCATGAGTCCTTGAAGCTTTCGGGGAAGCTATACCGACAACCATTGAAATCCCCTTTGTTGGCGTTCTGGGCACAACCCTATTTCCATATGGCGGTGGCCTCAAACTTCCTCCCCTGGAGAAGGTACGAGGGGCCTTCCCAATAAACCTTGGTTGGCGTGGAAAAATGGTTTTGTTTCCACCTTTTAAGTCTAAGTGTTCTTCAACATAACGAGCATGTTCAATAGCTTCTGCAACTGAGGATGGTTTCCACATCCGTACATTGCCCTAATCTTAGGGTTCAATCCATAAATGAAATGATCTGCTTGGCACTGATCAGTGTCCATGTAGGAGACATACTTGACCAATTCCATGAATCTAATCTCATATTACTCTAATGTGCAGTTTCCTTGTACCAAAACATGGAAGGCTCCTACTTGTTGTTCTTCATAAAATACTGGTAGGTACCTTTTCCTGAATCTCTCCTCAAATAATTCCCAAGTAACTATGTCAGGAGTGAGGTGTAGTTGATGCTCTAAGTTACACACCAATTCAGGGCACTATCTCTGAGTTGGATATCGCTATTTTAGCTTTTGACTTGGAAGTATAATCTCTTAGTGCAAAGCACCTTCTCATTCCCTCTAACCAGACTTCTGCTCGTTTGCTGGAATGACCTCCAGCAAACTCTGGGAGCTTAATATTTTGGAGCTCCCTAGTAATGTCCTTGATTGGAGGTCCTCTATCCGAATCTCTTGATCCCTCGAGATTGCCTAGCCTTGATGGAGGGTGCTCCACTTCCACCTTAGTTGTTTGGCGTCCTCTTAAAGTCTCATTAATTGCTTCTAAAGATCACAATATGAGAGCTAAATCTGGCAATGGCAATGGGTTATTTGTAGGAGGTCCTTGTGATGATCCTCCTCAACCTTGATTTCCTCGTGTCCTCACCATTTTGAACTGTATCAATAGCCGTTCCATACAAGCTTTATTAATGCAATATAGGACTTGTCCGCTCTTAGTCAACTCACACACATATATAAAATGATAATTTATTTATTTTTTTCTTATTTGCGTGAAAATGAGCATTACTAAGGCTAAGCAAATCCCCAAGGATCTATTAAATCCTATTATGTGTGATCCCTTATATAATCAACAAATTTTTAATTAATGGGTTGGTTTAATATGCTGAAATATTAGTTCACTCTTGGTGGCCTTCAAAATACTAATCTAGAATGAAATTTGGAACCATTCTTGTGTATTCACCAAATAACCATTAATTCAATTTCAAGTAGTAGTTTAAATATACAGAAAAGCTTTCACTAATTCTCAGACACATATTTTTTTCTTATCCATAGAAGTATCAAACCATTTGAGGCATAATGAACACAATATTGACCTTGGAACTAAAATGGAAAACCAACTCTAAATGGTTAGTGAACTTTTAATTGGACAATACTTTGACTAAAATTCTTGGTTCTTTGAACATACTCTCCACAAAATGTCCTTTAAAAGTAAAAGTACAAAAAGTAATAGATAAAACAATAAACCTAATCTTTATTTATTTATTTATTCAATTTTATATTTATATTATCTTGGATATTTTATTTTTATAAACTATTCATATCCATTTTAATAAAAATTTACTCAATATATATTATGAGATGTTCAATAAATAACATATATTTTACATCAATCAATCAATATTATATAAATTCATTTCACTTAACCCATACTAGTTTGAAACTATTTACTATTAAACTTTTCAATATTTATCAATCCATTTGTTTATACATTTTCTCACACATATATATATATAACTAATTTCTAACTATAATATTAACCATCATTTATATAAATTCATTTCAATTTAATTCATACTAGTTTTAAACTATCTACTATTAATCATTTCAAAAATAATATTTATCAATCTATTTATTTGTGCATTTCCAGAAAGTATATATATATAACTAATTTCTAACAGTAATATTAACCATTATTTATTTATTTATATACGTAAAATCCTAAAATATATTGGCCTAGATAATTACAAATCTAGAGTAGGACATGTTCAGATTTTTCAAGCTTTGATGGTCTTTAACTTTTCATCTTCACATGTGGTAATTGTCCGAACTTGGAACCAAAGAGGACCGTGGTATATCTGCCTCTTTTGCATTGTTTTCCACAATATTGATGAATTGGGCTTTTCTTGCTGTGGTTTTTATTTTATTTATTTATTATTATTATTATTTTTCTAATTATTTACCATAATGAAAATTTTAATTATTAACATTCACTATTATGTTGAAAATTTTAATTATTAATTTTTCTTGTCACACGTAAACAATATTTTATTTGGATATGGAATGCAAAAATAAACTAATTAATGATAAAGTACTTCAAAAACACTAAAATTATTAAAGAAAGAAAGAAATAATTTTTCACATTCACGAGGCTAAAAATAGTTTATGGGACAGATTGCTTCTTCATTTGGCTCTTGTATTCGACAAGTTTTACAATAACCACTCCCAGCTTCTCGACAAGTTTTACAATATCCGCTCCCATCTTCTCAAAAAACTCTTCGCTGAATAGATTATCCCAAGAACTAGCTACCAAAATGCCTGCATAATTTTCCCTGCTGTCTTTGAAGGACTTACATTCTAAAATGAAATGGTTTTCTGTTTCCACTTTTCTGGAAGAGCAAAAAATACATACTCTTTCCTCCCACATTTCTTTTGGCCTTTTCCAACGCCCTATTTCAGAACGGAGTTGATGAGAACTAGTCCTTAATTGAGCAATAAGAATTTTAGATCTCCAAGAAATATTGACCCCTATGTACGCCTTTTGCTGATGGTTACGAGTGGGGTTAAACTCTTCAATGTAGTACTTCTTTTTTCTCCCAAGCTATTTCTCCCAAGTACGTTTGTGGAACTTATCCATAACAAAAGTTTTTATCTCTTTACTGTTTGTAGGACACATGCTCAAGCAAATACCCCATTTACTAAACCATTTGTTGTTTTGCCGCATCCAAGTCTTCTTTATTTTGCACAATCTGTCACTAAACACAACCCTAGGCCATCTACCCTCTTCTATTTGCTCAATTTTTTTTCAAATACCTTATGATACACACCATAACAATTGCTTCAATAGGAGCAACCCATGTTTCACTTAACATGATAGCATAAGGAACTGCACTTTTAATTTTGAATTTGTTTGTAATCAAACGCTTCTAAATTTTCTCAATTTGTTTCCACTGCATCTCGGTTGTGCAGCTGGCCCATAGTTCATAGCCATAGAGAATCACTAGAATCACTAGAATCCCAAAAAGAGTTAGAGTGGTTTTCCAGTCCCATAGCTCTGCCTCTCTACACCTGTTTTGAAGAGCATAAAATTCTTTCCAACCCCCTAAAGTTCTTTTCTTTCTACAACCATCCCAACTTCAATTTCTGTTTAAGTCAATTCCAAGGTATTTTTAGTTTGCAACTTCTTCCAGAATGCTGCCTTCAAAGTAGAACTTATGCTAGTTATGCTTTCCTTTGTTAGAGAAAACCACTACTTTCGTTTTACTAATATTTACTTGCATCCCCACCCTTCTACAAAATTTCTCAAGGGAACGTAAGTTCTCTTGCAAACCAAGAGCTGATTTAGCAATCAATATAAGGTCATCTGCGTACAAAAGAAGCCTTATAACAAACCTTCCCAAATGGATATCGTCACCCCCTTGCAAATTTAGCCACTCTTCAAGCTTGTCAATATATAACCCAAAAAGGGTAGGAGACAATGGGAAACCTTACTTGACCCCGATATCGCTTCTAAAACTTTCAGAAATGTCAGCTGAAGTTCTAATTTTGACTTTCACCTCTTCCTACAGCCTATGCACAACTGCTCTCAAATGGCTGGGAACCTCGAGTTCCTCCATTCTGCCCCAAAGCTTATCCCTAGGAACCGTGTCAAAGGCTTTTCTGAAATCAACAAAGCAACAAAAAAATTCATCCTTTTTTTCCTAAACTTTTTCAATGATGTGCCTTAAAGTTATACAATTATCAACTGTGAAATGTTTAGGTCTAAAACCTGCTTGCCCTTTAGCACGTTTATCTCTTTCTTCTTCCCACTTGCTGATTTTCTTTTCTAACATGCTTCCAAATAACTTTGCAAACAAGGGATTTATAATTATGGTTCTATAATTGGAGGGATTATTGATGTCACCACTCTTGAAAAGAGGTATTGCCATACTAGTTGTCCAATCTGTGGGGAACCCCTGTTGTATGATGTTGTTGAAATTTTTGTGATGTGAGGTGAAAGAATTTTTAAGCTCCACTTTAGATACTCCGGTTGGCGTTCATCTAAGTCTTTTTATTTTCCAACGCCCAACTTATTGATACCCATCTCTACCTCTTGCACCGTGAAGAGTTTTGTGTCTGTGTTGACCAAGGGAGGAGGGCCAACCTTGGGATCCTGCTCATAAAGTTGTCTTGCATAGTCGAACCATTTATAGCTGTAATGTTGTTTTCAGTTTGCACCTTTTTCGGTTGGAGCTCCTTCCAGAATAATTTGGGGTTATTTTTCCCAAGGAAGATTAGTTCTTCTCTCCTCAAAACTATGAAATCAACCTTTTTCTTTCTTACTATCTGCTTGTAATATTTGAGCTTTATGTTATCCTTGTCTGATTCCTTCCACCTTCTCCTTACCTTTTTGCATTCCTCGTCAAACCAAGCATTAAATAGAAAGAAATTTGTTTCAGACTTCTTAATTTTTCTCTTTTGCACTCAGCAAGTGCACTTTGAATTAAATGTGTTAATTTGTGACTATGAAGGCCATGAAATGAGGTTTCCTTCTTCTCGAAGAGCCTCTCTAGCGTTATTTTGAAGGTATTAAAATTATCTGGAGTCAAAAGAATTCTGCCCTTTGGGGGATTTTGTTGAACACACTGAGTTTTTGACCCTAATTGCTTCTTTCTAGTCCAAGAGAAACTTAAATAAATTGGCTTGTGATTTGATTTTAAGTCCCAAATTTGATCTCCAATCAACACTTCCTCCATTTTCTCACACAAACTATGCGAGCAAATTACATAATCTACTACACTTGCTCCATTGTAAGTATTGCAAGTGAAATTACTGAACTTTTCCCATCTAGTCAAACCATTACAAATGACTAAATCAAAAGCCCCACATAGTGTAAGCAATTGTTCTCCAAAGAGATTGTAGCCTTTATCCTCTGAAATTCGTTCCCATTGATGATTACTCTCTTATGTAAGCCAGATAGGGTCGCAATATTCTTTACAACAAAGAATGCTAGCTTGTTCACCTGCAGTTCTAGCATTGAAATTCCCCACTATAAGGACTTCACCTAGCTGAGAATATATTGCAATATTTGTTTTTAGGGTTGCAAAGGGATCTTTGTGGTCCCTCTACTTTTGTAGATTTTTGAAACTTGCGACGGAAAATAGCATGCTGCAATTCTGATGTGATTTCCATTTTTTGATATTTTAAGCCAGGCAAATTGCTTATTTGGATTTTCTTTTTCTATCTGAATGAAACAACCTTATTTTTATCTTAATAATACTATGATACCCCCGTGCCCTTTGCTAGTCCCTGTTGCCTTGTTCCACACTGCTATCTTCCAATACCCTTCAAACAAAGGTGTCTTGTACCCTTCATGCTCATGTGTTTCTATGAGGAAAATTATGTCTCTACCTTCCGCAATAGGCCCTAACCCAGGTCCTCGTATCTATGGGTAACCCCTGCAGTTCCAACAAACTAATCTTAAGGAAACCTGTGTATAACTTGATTGCTATTTGTTTTGAGATGCAAGACTTAGAGTTGAGTCTTTGTCCCTGCTATTCCATACTGACCTTGCTTCCTCATTTCTTGCTAAAGAGTTTTCTACCTCTTCTTTGGTATTGTTTTACTACCTTGTTTTGGAAGGAGGTCCAAATTGTGCTATCATAGCTTTACCTTTATAAATACATGCTCTTTTTCGCTCATCTCTTGCTGCCCTAACTTTTTCCATTTCGTCCCTCCTTTCCTCTGGTTGTCTTACAGTTAAATCTTCTTCTAGAAAAAATCGAGAACCCCTTAAGAGATGCTTCTTTCTTAGAATGATATCTTTATCATGCAAGTTGAGCATGATGAATTTTATGGGCCTGGCCCTCTCACCGTTAAGCTTACCTACTCTCCACGCTTGACATATTTGTCCTTGCCATTGGAGCTTGTCTTTCAAGAAGTATCTTGCAAGGTCAAGAGTACATTCATTTTTCCCATAATATTTCACCCCTTTAATAATTATGTTTGTTGCTCTATCCTGTCTTTCCTTGCTTTATCTATCTAGCATGTTGTCAACTTGAATGTTTGTTTCTTCTTCCCTCTTACCAGAATTGTTAATAACTTGAGCCCAAGTTTTGGAGAGTTTTGCGGAATCTCCTTTCCTCTCTTCTCTTGATGTCTCTCCATTGTTGTCTGTGTGGGCAACTACTTTCCCCTTGTCCTGGGATGGTTTCACATTCATCACCTTTGTATTCTCCATTGCAAATTTCTTCATGTTTTGCACCTTCGCTTTTTTGCGTTGCCATTCTATTTTTCGTATTCGGAGAGCTTCCTATAGCAATGACACTTGCTCCTTCAGAACTTTGTTGCTTTCTGCTAAAGCTTGGTTTTTAGCTATTATTATATGGATTGTACGATCTCTTTCCAACTCTTTAGTTTCTACTACTTCCAAACTCTCTTTTACATTTAACAGTTCTTTCACATAAATATCAGATGACCAAGTGAGAGGTGTGGATGTGGGACTATATAAGGCATAATCATCAATGAATTTTCCTTTTCCTTTGGACTTTTTGCCACATGCTTGCAAAGAGGACTTGTTTGAATGTTGTTTCTTGCGAAGCACCCGAGTACCTTCCCTTTGAGACCTTTTTTTCCTTGTCTGCTCCCATTTTAGACTAGCTAGTCTCCATTTTAAAATGCCCTGATACTGTTTGACATTGACCCAAACCCACTTCCCAGTTTTGGCTGATGAGGAAATTTTCACTTGCCCTATATTGTTTGTTTCCACGGGTTATAAAGTTTCTTGTCCCATTATCATGACAATATTAAGGGAAATCAAAGTCTCTACCCAAAAGTAACCCTCGGTTTTATGCTTAGGATGCGCCAAATGGAGCGACTGAAAGAGAGGCTGTGTAGAAACTATGGTGGAAAAATCTAGTGCGTGTATGAAGAAAAGAGGGGCAGAGTGCTTAGGTTATCCGACGATGAGGATGAGGATGATGATATGGGTTTCGCTGTGATGGCGGTTAATATGCAGTTTGGATAATGCATGCACTTGAGAGTAAAATCGAGAGACAATTTGCCCTCTCATTATTTTATTTTTATTTTTTTTAAGTCAAGATTTCAGGGATCATAGGTGATATTATGCTAACAACATCGACAGAGTTTTCTTCTCCTTCATGGCATATGCCAAGAAATGACACCAGTGGAGATCAAAACTAGATCTAAGCATTTTAGCTCATTCTAGCATTTTTAACATTAAATTTAATAAGATTATGGGATTTACCTTAAATTTATTTTTAAATATTTTTTATTTTATTTATTTGATTTAAAGAAACACAAATAATTTGAAGTATATAAAATAAAAATAAAAATGGAATAATACTCTTTTCTTTTCTTTTCAATTGTTGATTAACCATTCCTAATTAAATAATTTTCCCTATTAAATTAATAGTGGGTAACCACATATTAGAATAAAAAAAAATATATATATGATGAGGGAGAATAACGACTTAATTCATTAATTTAATTTATATTTTGGAGAATAGATACGGTTACAAATAAATATAAAAATTAACTATATTTTTTTCTGAATATATCTAGAATAATAGTGTTAAATATAGTTTTTACCAATGCTTTCATCGTAGGTATAAAATAAAATCGACAAATCCCTTAGGTTTAATCATTAGATCTTTCATTGAATGTTTAATTCCCAAAGGTACTGTTGATGCCTTGA
>JAXQQM020068017.1:0-70935 GCA_034641835.2 Pinus albicaulis | reverse complement strand
GGTCCAGTTTGAAAATATGATGAAACGTGGCATGCAAGTGTTGTTCTATTGAAGTTGTTGGATCCGGTGTGAAAATTGATGAAACGTGGTCCAAGGTGGTGCTGAGGGTTGTAGCCTTCAGTCAGGGGGTTGTAGCTCCCTTCCAGGTGAGGCTGGTAAACGAGATCGGGGGGTCGTAGCTCCCTTCCGGGAGAGGCTGGTAAACGAGTCAGGGGGTCGTAGCTCCCTTCCAGGAGAGGCTGGTAAACGAGCGCAGGTGGGTGCCTGCGTGCTGGTCAAGTCTGCGCCAGCACATATGTTGTAATATGTTTTCTCTGTAATAAAATATTGAAGGCTGAGCAACTGCAGCGGTGGTTTTCTCCCGACTTGGGTTTCCACCTAAAAATCCTGGTGTTCATGTGTGATGCTTTGTGTGATGGATTATTCTGTTCTTACTGCACTGCTGCATTCGACGAATATGCGAGTGAATAAATGATGGAATGGTTTAAGTGAAGATTTAATGACATATCTAAATCTCTGTGTATACGCTAGTTTCATAAAGGGGATCCGCGTATATCTGCTAGTTTGCGAAGTAAAGTAGCGTATGGGTTTACTAGGAATGAAAAGTAAAAAGTTTGAATATGCGATAAATGCGGTTCACCCCCCCCTCTCGGTATTTTCCCAACAGAGAGGAGAGTGGCATGTTAGGTCCCTATATTACTTCTATAGTCCCTTATTGTTGTTATTGTAGCCCCCTTATTGTTATTTTTGTACCCCATGTAACCCCCATATTGTTATTATTGCGACCTTACATTATTATTGTTAGGTCAGCTAGGATTATATTGTGACCCCATGGACTCCTATATATGGAAAGGAGGTTTTGTCATTTGTATCATCCAATAATTGTTCATTTATGTAATATAAAGGAGGTTTCCCCCTCGTAGTGGCTTATTTCTAAGGCGTTGATCTCTCTTAGCTGGTTTCATAAAAAAATTCAAGAAAAGTCAAATAAGCATTGCAGCAGAAAAAAGTGAAGAAATCCTACATCAAGAATGTACAACAGGGAATGAAGCAATTTCGAGGATATAAAATATGTAATAAAAGAAAAGGAAAATGAAAAACTTTAAAATTTTTGAGCCATTGTAAGGCATATACCTGCATCCATGTTTTAGTGAAAATTGAGTCAATTTTCTATTGTAATCCTGGTAGGCATATTTTATTCATGTTTGATTTATGTTGAGTCATACGATCATAATTAATGGGGAGTGTTAAAATAAGCAAAGCACTCCCACCAGTAGTTTTCTAAATTTATAGAGTCAATCAAGTCGACTTAAGTCATTGTCAACTTTAGTGTTTGGTTGCATATCAAAGTATTTTACATGCGTCAGTAGTTGAAAAAAGGTTAAAATCCCTTTAGCAGGTTCATTGTAATAAAGTCATCTCAATCAAGTTTCTGTGATCAATAGAAGAGTAGCAGATCCTATCGTTTTGTGTGTTAAATTTTTGTTTCTCGTCTCGTTCTTTCCAACACCAACCATCATAGTTATTATGTTTCTTTAATAAAACTTCTATTATTTTTAATCTCCACAAGAGACTGCAATAACCATAGGAACCCCCCTAATCTAAACAAATAATGCACATCAGTGCTGGATTTATTGAAAAAAAATGCCAACAAACTGAATTTCACCAAACATTCATAAAAATCCAACTTCCTAACGTTACTTTTATATAGTCCATCTGGTGCTTTTCTTATATATAAAATTCCTCTATTTTGGCCAACTTTGCAAGGACTAATTTGATTCTAAAAAGATGGATATATGGAAGATATTATTCTACATTTGTTATTTCCTCTCCATTTTCTATTTAGGATATATGATCAATACCAACCTTATTCTTTATTGGACAGACAATTACTTTAAATTCAAATTCTTGAAATAATAATAGCTAGTGACGGATGTGCCCTTGACGAAAATTCATAACAAAATTTAATGTGTGATGCTATTTATAAAATATAAATGGTTTTTCCTGTAGGTGATGTAAGAACTTATGTAGGGAAAAGATCATAGTAATAGCTTCCCTCTTAGTCATTGAATAATTTTCGTTGGATTTATGGATTTTCTAAATGGCATAGGCATTTAGATGGTTGGTCACTTCATCATCACGCTAAGACAAGAATTATCTCACTACTATGTTCAATGACTCAACATGTACATGGAATTCTTTTCACCGTTCAAGAAACCTATGGATAGGTTCTTTGGCCAACATCTTTTTTAGTAATTGGATTGACTCGACACCTTCTTTTGATCAAATTAATGGTGTGTATTTCCTTAAAAAATAATCTATAGGGACTGTTATATCTGATAATGCCTAATGAAACATTTTTAATAACCATTCTGTGAAAAAATATATAGTTTTCTTCTACTTTACAGAAGGTTTTAAGTCTAGGATCACTCTAATTTTTTCCATATCAACTTTGATTCTATCCATTGAAACAACATGACCCAACAATATACCAATTAGTGTCAGAAATATACATCTTTTTAATATTTTGTGATAAGTGAATCTTCGTGCAGCTTTATAACATTAATAAAATACATTGTATGTGATTTTTAAGCAATCTGTAAAAAATGTCGTCCTAAAAGTAGACTCTCATTGTATTATAAAAGTACTCTGGGAAGGCTTTGAAAATTATTCGACAAAGTATTGTTAGTGAATTTTGTAGCCCAAAATTAATTAGATGATAAGAAAAATAGCCAAAATTAGTGACAAAATTTGTCTTTTATCTATCCTATTCTACAATAGGTACTTGATTTTACTTTGAGAAACCATTAGGAAAATAATAATATCCGTGAAATCAAACTTGAATTATAATTTCATCTGCAAACGAGGTATGAAATAGATCAGTCATTGTTTCTTTATTTAACTCACAGTAGTCAACACATATATGTAATTTAATTGATTCGTGATTTTCGGGTTGTTCTTTCAAATTTTTATTTTTCTATGAAGTAGATGATACTAGAGACAAACATCCCATCGATTTCCTTTTATGCAATGAGATTATACTTATGGAAAATTTTATATGGTTTTATTTTTTAATCTTAGCTCTTAAAATGAGGTTGATTATCATCTCCCCCATTTCACAAGTCCCTTTAAGTCTTTATAGTCCTCGAAAAATACATCTTCATATTCTTTTAGTAATTTGATGAAATCCACTATCTATTTCTCCAACCAACAGTGACTGATTCAATCGATATTTGGTCGATCATCGTTAGATATGAAAACTTATCATATATTTAATTCTACATCTATCTAGTTGGCAGACTAAGGCTCATCAAGTTATGGGTCACCTAATTCTACTTCTTGATAGGTAGATGGAAATTCTAGTTTTTTCTGGTTTATCAACTTCTCGTCTATCAACTTCATACATTGATTTGATTCTTTAGGGGTTATCAGGATGATCTTTCTTCTAGCAAAAAAAATTTCTCATAACAAGTTATCCTTCCATTTCCATTTTGATAGCCAACTATAGCTCTGATGTCCGCAACATGAAATCAAATTTCTTTGAGGTATCAATTGTTGTTATTTGATTGTTGATTGGTTTTTATTTTAAAAATTCGTTTTTTTCTAACCACTTCATTCAATTCTAGTTCCCCGAATTTGAATTCAAAATATTTGATAAAATTATATTTCAATTCTTTCCATTGCATGGATTTCCCATGAGCTTCCTATATTTTATATAATTTACTGGACAAGTCTCCTAAAGTGTTAAGGAACATATGAGGTGAGACTCTTTCATCTTTATATTTGATCCTTCAGTATTTCGACTCACAATTTTGTATGTGTTTAATTGTGTCCTATCTGGGACTAAATATGGGTATGTGCGCTTGTGAAAAAAGATTTCGACCTCAAAATTTATCAATGAAATATGTTATCCAGGTTTGAAGTCGATATGAGTGGGCATCCCATCATCTTGATACTTGGCCCTTAAAGGTTTGAATGAGGCTTTGCAGTATTCCCTATTCACCAATGGATTTTTTACTTACTCAACTCTATTTATAGGTGACGCCCATTCATTAAATAAAATAATACTGTTAGTAGCTTGCACTAAATCTATCATAAGTAACGATGGAGTTCCTCTACAATTTTTTCTTTTAAGATAGGAACTGCTTTGATATCGTTACAAAGTAATATTTGCGTCATAGGGATTTCTTCAATAATGAAACAATATTTTTCTTTTGATTAATAATTATTGACATACCACTGATAGAGATCCGTGGCTAAATTATGACCGATAGATAGATGTGAACCTGTAAAAGTTTCACAAAAGGAATTCGGTTTGACATTGTCGTAGTCTTCTTGTAGTACCTGGTAAAACCATCTTGATTTTATTTATTATTTAGGAGCTTCGATCCACGGTTTTCCTTCATGTGGGTCAATAGGAAAATTATTTTTCTTGTCATTTCCTCTAAGTTTGATTTTTTGATTCTCTAATGATACTATTTCTTTCATCCTCCTTCCCCATGGTATTCCAATTAAAGCAAGATATGGAGGTAGTTTATCCACTAAATCAATGAGTTCAAGATAAATTGTTGTTGGGATGTCCATTATTGAATTTTTCACTTCTCTTAACATCCCAATAGGCTCTATGAATATTTGGCCAGAAAAATAAATATGATTAGTTTTTTTATTTAGCTTTTGTCTGTCCAAGTTTATCCATGTCTCTCTTGGGAGTATATTGACTTGAAATTCAAAGTTGATGATGACTTCTTTTACCATATATCGATTTATTTCAAGATCGACTTCTGGATCATGGTCTTCAAAATTGCTTTCCTTGCGAGAGTAGTCGACCATTATTAAATTTTTCTTTGCTTTCATTACAATCGTTTAACATGTTTAGAAGTTATACTAGATGACATTTGAGTGCTCTTATTTTAAAAGTTCTACAAATTCTTCTAGTATGACATCCTTTTCTAGTTTCTATGAGTCTACTTCTTTATAAAATAAAATGACTACTCTTGCCATTCCATCATTTTGTTCTAGCATATCAAGGTATCTAGTTGCAGTCTTGGTTGGTAAAATAAGTTATTGAATTTTTTCTTTCGTCGTTCTCAACCTTGCAACGAAATGAATATTATTTAAATTCAATATATCTGGGTTCTCGACATGTAACAACATGAAGTTCGTTTATTTAAAAAAGTTTCAATAATTTTCGGGAAATATTCTAACGAGTGATCACACATGCGACACATGTTACATAATACTTGTAGGTTAGTTTTTATTTTAGTTTAGAGATCGGGGATGTATGTCCCTCCTTCCAATAGGTAAAAAATAAAAATATTCATGGACCTCAACCTCGTCCATAACCTATGCCATTGTGTCCCCCTCGTCGGCTTCCATAACCTCCTCGACAGTTTTCTCATTTCTTGTATGATCATGGATCATCAAACTAATATGCAGCTTGTGGATGATACACAACATGATAATTTTATTTTTTTTCCCATTAGACATGAATTGTTCTGTTGAATGTGTATTATATTTTCAAATATCACACAACATTGGATTTGTATTCTAAATATTTTAATGAATGTCTTTAATTGCATGATTATAAGTCACACGACATATGTCACTGTATATATTAGACTATATTTGTGAGACATACGAATCAAAATAGTTCGAATATTTGCAAGTTTCCTTAGTATGAACTTTGGTATGACACTTAGTGCACCACAAGTAGATCTTTTTGAGTTTCAAGGAGAGTAGAAATTGTTTCAATTGTTCAATTATATATTTAGCTTTATTGTGAGTTTATAAGGATATTGACTACCCGTCATAAATTTATTCAATACGTTGTGTGAGCTTAAGGGCCTCCTCAGAAGTTGTAGCTTCATGCATTCTTATGAGGCCACATATCTTCTACAGGAGGCCAACTACATACCATTCGAGTAATAATAGTTCCTCAATAACGTATAAGATTTTACTTAATAGATCTTTCATTCTTTTATCATCTTATCTAACTCTCTTGTATGGTAATTGATTGATTTTTTTTAGTTTCTTTTGTACCAGATGTTTGAAATCTCGAGCCTTAAAGAATGTGAGGAAGTTGTTCATAGTTTCATCCTTCGATTTTAATTTCCTCTTGGTAATATTCTTAAACCATTTCAATGTTTTCTTCCTTAAGGGAGCTGAAAACTGATCCATTTTCATACACTAATTTTTTTTCACAAACGAGCCAATGTTTTTTTGGTTCCTCTTCACCCTCCTAGATGCGAATGTGATTTAATCCCATTATGATTGGCAAGGGTGTCGACATTCCAAATGTTTGAATATAGCTTGACTGCTCATTTATGGCATGGTTGATATATGGTTTTCATTATTGACGAAATCTCCTCACACTAACTCATTAGTTTGGTATGTTTTATCAATATATTTGGTAGAAAATCTCACTCAAGGTCGTTTCTCTTCATTGAGCAGAGTCATACTTTGAACTTCTTTGAGATATACTAGTTGTAGTAGGGGGTACCAACATGATATTGTTTCAATGGAGAAGTACTTGTTTGATTTTATGATTCTCATTATTTGGTTTATTTTCTTCAGGAATTACATTTTCTAGATGATTTATTTGGTTATCTTCGTTATCTAAAACAATGGGTACTTCTAAGTAATGATGTCATGATTGTTGAAGGAAGTCTCTGTTAGTGGGAATTTCTATAGTTATAGTTGGGATTTGTCAGATGGCGGCACCAAAGTCATCTATTTCCATTGTGTCTTCTATCCCTCTAAGACTTATGAGTAGATCATTTTTCTTTGTTAGAGTGGGAGATACAACAGATCTCAACTCCTCTAAGGAGTCTCGTGCATGTTTTCTCATGTGGTTATGATTATCCATTCTTTTTCTCTAGTAATGTTCGCTTATTTTTTTCCATTGTTGTTATAATGTTCCCTCTATATTTTCTGGATATCCATCCATTACTTATATTTTCGATTATAAATGTGCTAACTGATTTCCTATTGTTATTTTCTAGAAGTCGATTTCCTTCCTTCCATCTTTGTAATTCTCAAGCACTTTTCCAACTTTACTTATTCATTTTCTTTTATTTGTCTTGAATCGTTAAACCACCCCCACCCCCCCCCCCCCCCCATGACGACCGAACTTAATGTTGGTGAGTGAGTAAGTACAAAACCATATTTATTTTCTTATAAGGTAATTGAAGGCTTCTCTTGTATCCTTGCAATGGGTGTCTAAGAAGTTATTCCAATATATTCACTCCTTTCTCGAATCAATATTTGCTGGAGTTTGCAATGGGGTTCGGTATTCGCCAATATTTCTTGTACCCTCATTAACTTATGTAGAAGGATGTGAATTGAGAAAAATAAATTGTAGTTCATATCGTCATAAATTTTGGATTTGACTTGGTTGATGGAAGTTCATTATTCTATTGATTGTTCCTCACAAAATTCATCCAAAATTGACTTGACCCAATTGTGCATATTTGTTTGACTATCATTCGAAAGTTTTAATAAAATTCATGCATCATATTCAGTTTCTAGTTTTTTCATCAGTTATTTGATCGATGAATTTCTTTATTTTATCCAAGGTACTTTCAATTAATTGTTTGTGTGCTTAGGTATATAAATAAGCTCTGGATTATGCTAAACACAATATATTTCTTCGTGCATAGTTCTTTATGTAGTTCTTTATTTTTGTCTCCCACCATAAGTGTATCTCTCATGGTGTTAACATTTATGCTTTCATTTCCATGACTCAAGTCCAACTACTCAAAACTGAACCAATGTTGTAATCTAGGAAAATGTGCACATAGTTACTAGTAGCATAGACATCAAGTATTCACATACCAAAGCACACAATAAATAGAAATATAATATATAGAAGTAATGGAGAACCAGTAGAAGCACACTTTATATTATATCTCATAAAATCCAAGTCAAGCTAATACATTGATACATAGACTTATATTTATACCATGTGAGGAAATTTATAAAATTCTAATCGTCCAACCAAACTCTTAACTAATTCGACTTAAGTTGTCTTAAAAATGGTTTTTACATTATATACTTAGCCGAACCAACTAGGCTAGTCAACTAATTCGAATATCCTCTCTAATAATCACCTTTCAAATTGGGTAATAGGGAATCCATGTGTGACATCGCTCTCTCCTACCATGATAGTGGCATGATCACATTTTGAAAAAAACGTACGGAATCTACACACATTTTTTCAATTCTACCATAGCACTATTATGTTCATATATAAAATACACATGTTGATTTTCTACATACACATTATAGCAATGTGGCCACACAATGGTGTAGGTATCATAGAAATTCTCTTCCAATTAATTCATGATGGAATGTTTCTTATATCCTACATCGTTTCATGATTATGGAAGGAATTATTGTGAGGGTTTGAAGCTTACTCTATTGACACCCACATAATGCAACGAAGGTCGTAATGGGACTCTATATAGGTCACATGATGCCCAAAATATAAAAAAAAATAGACTAAAATGAAATCAAGGTGACAATGCTTAATCAATGATTTTAGAATCAAAATTTCTTTGTCAGTGTGTATGTGTGTGTGTGTGTGTGTGTTTTTGTGTGTGTTTGTGCATGCATTTGTGCATATGAATGTTAGGGTACAAAAAAATTGGGAAATGATAAGTACAAATGTTTTTTGAAATCATGGGTTAAATCCAAATTATAACGGTCAACCATAATATTTAGATGGTATAAGATCTTAAAATATCTCTTATCCATGATTTTTAGATCACTGACATGCTTGTCTCATCCTCTCTCATACGCTATTTCCACTTTGTGGGGATTTAGAAATTTCAACTGCAGGAAATCTTCAAGACCAAGTTCTTTGAATAGATATGGGAGCTCACAAGATCCATTATTCACATTTTTTTCACAATTGGATTTATTTTCATGAAAGGGTAAACCATAAATACAAGTGGTACAAGAGCTTAAAATATCTCTTATCCATGTTGTTTATATCATTGGGATATTTTTCTCATCATATTTGATATGGCATGTCCTATTTTTGGTGTTTATAAACTTCACTTAGAGATAAGTTTCCACACCAATTTCTTCAAATAACTAAGGGAGATCAAAAGATCCATTATCTAAATTGTTTGCAAACCTGGATTTATTTTCATGAGTATCTTATTCGATGTGTTTATTTTTATGTATAGAATATTTTGAATAGACACATTTTTTTTCCGCTAGTCATATCAAAGGTCCATCACCTCCCTTTTAAGCATATATTTTCAAAGAAACATTCATATATCATATTCCTTATAACAACCATTAGGTTGCTACACTAACAACCTTCTCTTTCCCTTTTAATACTAGTAATATCTAATATGACATAAAAAATAAGAACCACATTACCATAAACATAGAATACCATACATCAAGTGTGTGAGATATAAAATCACTAAAGGACATGAAAAATAACTAGTAGGGTACCATTAAATATAGAATTACTAACAATGTAAATAACTAACAATGTGTAATAAAATATTGAAATTCAATATACCTAAAACCTAAAGCCTACAAATGTCCAAGGTTGACCTAGTTGCACTCTAGCTCCCATAAATCATAATATAAGAAGATCTCATGAGCTATTCTTCAACAACCCCTGTGAAAGGTGATATGTAAATATATTATCAACCCATCTTCAACAAATGGTACAAAAATACACCAAGGATCAGTTAAATGTGACCACCTTCACAGGCGCTTCCCCACAAATCAAGGATTAAGCATAATGAGGTAAGGAGATTCACAATGTAGAGTAAATTTAATGAATCAAAGCCAAAAGTGAATAAGAGAAAATAATTTCATATTATATTAGTTCATCCTAAGTATGTTGGAAAGGCTCATAAAATTATGAAACCTCTAGTTCCTATAGGATTATGGTGTGCAAGGGTATTTTTTCCAACTTTAGCCAATGATCATAACCATACAATAATCAACACCCCCTTCAGATAATGATATTATTACCACCTCCAATTTCTAATTTGAACTACATAGTAGTCACATCATTCATGGCAAGGAAGATACTACCAGGTTTAGCTAGTGATTGTAATCACATGGAAATGGTTTCCTACAATTTAGGCTTAAAGAAAAATTGTAAGGAGATTGAAATGCTAATATTTAGTATATATTCATATTTTAGTCAGACTCCCAACCCCTTAATCCATGTATACCTCATTGAAATAAACATATTTCTTCTTAACCATCATCCTCATGCACAAATGCATCAATATTATACTTTCATACATGTTTTCATCATGAACTATACATCCCAAACATTGACAAGGTAAATTTTGTTATAATCCATCCTTATGTACCCCTTTCCTAAAAATGTCTCTCTTGTCATTCCATTTTCCCATGCAAGCATAAATTTTGGCTTGACCATGAAATTATAAGCATCTCATACAAGCTAAAATTGAAATGATAACCATATTCCATTCTACCCATTTACAAAAATTAAAATTTGAAGGTTATTTTCACAATTGTTTTCCAATTTCTCAATCTTCCTATCCACTAGTATTAGATATTTAAACTCATTGAGTCAATAACCCTTCACTTGAGCACATTTCCCCACTACCCGGTTTCCACCTAAAATAGGTTACTTTATCCAAGATGCCAATGTACATGTAACATCATCACAATAATCAATGCCAACATATTATGGAATGTAAAACATGTATATAATTTAACCAATCATGGATGTATCCTCAATTGCAATGTTCATCACATTAAATGGAAGTGTTTTTTATGAACCTATACAGCATGAAAAGGAATCCATCATGTGCATACATATACTAGTAGCCATATTAAATAAATGATATCCAACAATAACATATGTCATTATCAACCATAACAAATACATGATATCCAATATTTTCATACATCATAATAAGGAATCCACTATGTGCATATATATATATATATATATATATATACAGGATCATTTAGAAGTAGCTTGAATGGTTTGGAGAAATGATGTTATTCTCACCATCTATGTTCAACTCCAACATGCTACTTGTTGATCTCATAACCATTATATCCTTCTAATGGCTTCAAGCTTTGTTGTTTGAGAGGTCCTTGAGGATTGAAACTTGTATATTCATCATCTGATGGAATATAAAGATGTTTCTCTAAACTATATATATATATATATATATATATATATATATATATAAGGAAGCACATTAAAGTAAAAGTACACAACATCAAGCTACATTATCATGACCCATAGTAAAGGGAGTCCTATGTTGTCCTACAATATAATAAGACATCCATCATTTGGATTTATATTATGATGTATATTCAAGGGAAGGTATACAACAATGGTATGCATCATCATGAACTGTTAAAAAAAAGTAGCATATTCCATACTATCATGTATCATAACAATGATAGGTCATAGCAAGTCATCATCAAACATTTTCTCTACTTCATATCCATAATTAATAGTGTATATCCTTCATGTAATATAATAATTATTATTTAGAGAATAAAAAAATTAATAGGCATCTTGAACCAAAAGTGTTTATATTATCAACTAATTGTTAAGTTCTAATCCTGATAATGATAATTTGGTAGTTATGGATGCTTCATAGCTATTATTAAGAATATTGAATGCTATGATTAAAAAAATATTAGTACCCATCATCTAGAAAATCATATGGGAGATTATGTCCATCACATTAAATCATTATCCATCAATGATATTACGTCGTATCACACATTTACCCTAAGGAAAGTAAGTTCTAACAAGGGGGCCTATTGAAGGATGTTTCCAACCAATAATGCAACCAATTATGGTATAGAAAGAGGGTATTATAATTCTCCAATTATTAATAGGGTTGTAGCCTCAAAACAAAACAAGTGTTAAGTGTAAAAATTTTGTATTTGTATGTTTCTAAATCATACATCATATTTTTTAGCCATAAGGTCATCATCATTGTAACCCCTTCTCCCAAATTTACTCATTTGTAGAAGCTCACCTTGGTAAGCATGAGGTGATTGTCACTATGATATGGCCTAACCCCCAAGATAAAGTTATTGAATTAGGTCTGATAAACCAACAACATATGAAATACCTCAAGGACCATACACCACTGAAGATTCTACAAACTGATCCATGTAATAAATCCTTGAAATAGCATTTTTTAATATCCCACTCAAAAGCTTCCTTTGATGCAGTTATGACATAAAATCCCTAGTTTAGTGCCAGCAGTTCCAATAACTAAGCCACATTTTTAGGTTATCCTCTAGACAATTTCCTGGGAATGCCTCTATCTTTCTATAATTCTACCAATGGTGACAAGAATGATAATAAATCAGAACTCAAGAAAGAACTTGACCTAGACATGCATATACCAATATAGAAATTTTGTTAAACATATGTTCAACATAAAAGCTACAGGTTAGGAATCAAAATCTGATCATAAAATGATAGTCTTCATCTGAGATTCACCGAGAAGTATTTATTCCATCTTTATATAGTTTCAATAACACTTGTCAGCCCATGGATTCTTCAACCATTAAATAACTTATCAAAACATGTCGACATATATAGACAAAATAAATCATATACCTAACATATAACCAAAATATAACCAACAATTAACCATAATAGAAACCATGGAAAATCAACCATAATGTCAACATGATAACGGGTACAAGTTCTCATCGACCCCAATAAGAAAATTTCTCTTATTAACATATGAAAATTTCAACCAAGCTAGAGACTTCCATTTACCACGCGACCATAGACTAGACTAAACCAAATATTTCTTTTAGTCAATCATCATGTTGTAGTTACTACAACCCCATAAAATATTCTAGCCTATACCAAATATCAGAGCCTTACTTGGTATTTTTCATTACTATCACAAACTATGAAGTCCATATTATTGGTTTTCTTAGAGTGTTGTGATTTGTTTTGCAATATGGGAAAAGGGTCATATTTTGGCATGTTGGTTGTTATATTTTATGTATGATATTTTTTTAGTGGTTCCAAGCCGTCTCCTTTTTGAAAATTAGCTTTTATATCCTTGTAAGTACATATCGCACTTATTTCGAAAGTTTTGAGCATTGTCACACATGTTCATCACGGTCGTCGTAACATGTATATTTGGTGTCACACTTTTCATAACTCATAGAAAATATGTCACATAGAGGGAAACGATTTGTTTGTATGTCATGGATGATCTCTTTTGTTTAAGTCATTAAATATGTTTGTGTGTGATCACAGTCAAATTTCGTCATTGTTCAAACCAATCTCACTGGTCCCACACATGGTCATCTTTTGGAAAAATTCTTAAATGAACAACTTAGCTTCACCTGACCTTCCCTGAGCTATGAATTGTGCGATATAAATCCTCTACTTATGACCTTACTACTTTTAAATACATAGTTTAAATTTCTGGCCTTCGAGGACTGCTGCATTTTGCAGTTTCTATGATCAAGCCTTGACCTCAAGCTTCAATTTCAGCCATTGATCCCTTTAACTACATAGCTACATAGTCACCAAACCTTCCTTGACTCTAAGAACTACATAGTAATCTCTCTCATTACCCATCCCTGCAGCCTGCCCCACTAGTTCCAAAAAATTGTGCAGTCATGATCCTCAGCTCACCTTGAAATGTGAACTACACCGTATCAAGGTTCAAGGCTTCCCCTTTCTTACCTAAAATACAAAAGTGTGAAGTTTCTATGACTCCCTATCTATCTTATAAATTTTTTGGGGATAAATTCATGGATTAGAATGCATCATGTTAGGCTAGGGGTTTTGAATTGATATTTTCCTATCATGAGTGAATTGTAGGAAAAGGTACTCTATCATGTGATGGAAAGCTTATGAAGGAAGAGAAGAATAAGGGAATCATGATCAAAGAAACTCTTCTACTTGAAATGAGAAGTTGATTGATAAAGAGAAAGAAAAATGACACTATTTTGAAACCATTGTCCATGACTTGAGATCATTGAAAAATCCTTATCACCAAGGCATGCAGAGGTGAAAAGGAAATCTCTTTATGAAGACACCACTACAAGAAAAAAGGACATTGGTGAGGGGTGAAAAATGTCACCATAAGCTCATTGGTGATGGGAAAAAGATTTCTTCAGCAAAAAATGAACATCACCAAAGGTGGCATTGCTGAAAGTGTAGGTGTTGTTGTGGCATTCAAGGTTCGTTGCCATTTGATATGAGAAATGATGACTGACAATAGTCTCATTCACCAAAAAAATGAACGTCACCAAAGGGGGTGTCGCCAAAAGTATGTGTTGTGGTGGCATTCAAGGTCTATCACAAATATTGATTATAATGAGGGATAGTAACCATCACCATTTCATATGAACAACAACGATTTTTTTGTGATGGAACTTTCATGGCCATCACTATTGGTGCATATATATGGCGATGCTTATTGACCGTCACCATTTCATATTTGGTGAGGGTCAAAAAATGTCATGATAAGCTCATTGGTAACATCAAGGTCCATCACAAATAATGACTATAATGAAAAATAGTGACCCTCACCATTTCATATCGACAACAACAATTTATGGTGATGGACCTTCCATTGTCGTCATTATTGATCCGTATATATGGTGTGTTCGTTGACTGTCACCATTTCATATTCTGGTGAGGGTCGAAAAATGTCACCACAAGCTCATTGGTGATGGTCAAAAGAGAATCTGTCACCAAAAATTGATCACCTCCATTCCCTATGAATATCAGAGCACGATGGAATGGAACCACCAACCTCCTACTTCTAAATTAGGTGCTCTTCCATTGAGCTAGCACCCTTTAAAGAATTAGAATCTTAAAAATTAAATCTGGAAGCCTTTATAGATTGTAAATTCTACAACTTTCAATAAATTAAATTTCAACAATCTTTTACTAAACAAGCAAAACATCTTTGTTTCCTTTGGCATGCCTGAAAACCATGGAGATCCCTGTCGATAGTAGAATATGATTTGTACCTGATGCTCAAGAACACATTATTGATTAACCATCCTTACTTGACAGAAACCAATTAAGAGACAACACAACATCGGCATACAGAAAACTCCTTATCGATATATAATCATAACTTAGTTAAGAAGTCTAAAAGATCTTCTTAATTACTAAAATTTGTATTTGGAAATAATATTTGTTCTGATTTAAATAATATTACATTGTATAACACTTCTTTCTATTATCCAGGAAATTAGATCATAACATATGTCACATAGTAGAAATTGTTGTACATAAAGTAGAAAGAGAATTTTTCTCAAGAAAATAGATTTAGAAAAGAGGTTTGAAAACTATATGTTTGTTATCAAATATTTAATTAGTTCAACAAAAAACTAGTTCGAGTTTGAAAACTTAATATCATTCATTAGGAAAAGAAT
Source organism: Pinus albicaulis (assembly GCA_034641835.2). Classification (NCBI taxonomy): domain Eukaryota; kingdom Viridiplantae; phylum Streptophyta; class Pinopsida; order Pinales; family Pinaceae; genus Pinus; species Pinus albicaulis. The sequence goes on along the minus strand of JAXQQM020068017.1, from coordinate 55,521 downwards.
AAGACAATGGTTAGACTAGCTATTCATACAAATATTAAAGCTAGTTACTATTTTCATTGCAGATAAATAAAATTTTGGCAGTGGTCTAACTTTCAGAGCTGATTAGTGGGGAATACTCATCAATACAATCATTTTTTTACGAATTTCTGTCGTGTCTCCAGATCCATATCCAGATCAAATTTTTGGTTCACCCTTTAAAACATCATTCTACCACTCCATTTGATTTTGATTTTTTAAGGGAATTGGCAAGACATTCCCATCCTTTGTTTTAAATCAATAAATAACCATCCATCAATGATATAAATAATAACAAATGCACAACAAAGGAAAAATATGTGCTTCATTTATACCTATGCTCCAAGACTGATCTACGCTTGATGTATACCTATGTTCCAGGACTCACTTGACCTTACTGGTGCAAAGAGCTCACCCTGAAAAAATAACATCCACGTGGGGTTTACAAATATTTTTTAAATCAAGCTCCTAGTAAAACACTCAAAATATGAAAATCCTTTTAATCAATATAATGGCATAGAATTGAATGTTATATCAACCATGTCAAGTAACTTACATTGGGTGAGAAACAATGGCCATGCATATTGGATTAGTGAAATAATTGATCTAATAAAGCTAAAAATAAAATAGATGTCTTACAAATAAGAAATGAAAATAAATGACTTACATCTAAGACACGAGGTTTACCTTTCAACCCTCTCATTAGATAACTCTTCTTTATGCACAAACCATTAAAATTTTCCCAGTACCAGGTGGAAGTGGTATTGTAACATTAACCTCTGATAGAGTCTATGTCCATGACTACTTCTCCAGATCCCCTCCATTGCCAACATTCGGGGCTCGATAAGGTACATGCAAAAACCATCAACAGGAAAATGAAATCCACATCCTTGTAAAAAAAGGGGAGGGAAATAAAATCCACAAATTGAAACATACTCACAGGATAACTCGTTCCTACAACATCATTATATTTTCATGAACAATAAATAAGAAATCAAGAGAAACGTAATTTTTGTGACATGTTTATAATCTTTTCCTTTTTCATATTCTATGAGAAATTGATGAAAAAAATTAGCTAAATTGTGTCAACATCAGGATTGTAGTAAAACATAAAGGAACAACTCCAAAAAAAATTATATAATCCTAAACATAAGTATATATTCTATACAGATAGGTACTCATTCAAGACATTTTATTTTGTGAAAATATAGAAGTTTAGCATTATAGATATCATATAAAGGACCGATGTGTGATAGAAAGGACCAATGGAAAATTTCACAACACAGTGTTGTGAGACTAAGGCGAGGGCCCTCTTTTTTCACTCATCCCAATTGGTAGGGGGATGGATGAGGGGTCGTGGGTAGGTTGAGGCACTAAACCAAGTCCTTGGTGATGATTGAAATAACACAAAACTACATGGAAATTATGACAATGTGAAAGGGAAATGACAGTCATTGAATAAACTTAATTATAGTTGATAACCCCTAGATTCCCCAACAGTGATATTTCTTGGTCGTTCAATGCTAGAGAACTAGAGAAAAGTGCGATAATATGAGGGGATACATGAAAAAGATAGGGTTCCCATTCCTTGGGTTGTCAAACTTGATGAGAGAGGGTTGGTACATTGAGATAGCTGTAAGAGTTTATAGACTAGTAAATCCTAAGAATTGGACTGTGTGAAGGGAGCTAGAGCCAGCAATAGGTAATTTTATCCTTGTGGATCCTTGGTCCAAACCATTAATTAATTTATTAGTCAATGTCCTATGTCATATTACCCTACCCTTGGGAATAGAGTAGTGAAAGGAAACTTTATAATTTCAGCCACTTTTAAACTATAAACCAAGGCCACCTTTTTAACAAAATACTCAATCTTGGATATTTATGAAGTTATTTTCTTCTTCTTGTTCTTGATGCTTAATAGAATTTTCTCTATTTTCTTATCCTCTATTTAATCTCTATGTTTTTCATTCTGCATCTCATTCCCTTGTTTCTTTAATATGGTTGATATATCAAATTTTCAATATTGAAACCTTCAAATATTCCCAACTTTCAAACATGCCCAATATTCAAACTTGCAAATATCTCTTACTATCCTTATGTATTATTACAATTTTTTTAACCTCTTGCTCCCCTTTTTGCTTGAGCTAGCCCTACTTTTTTTATGGTCTTATCATTCTTCATTTTCCCTACACATGGGTACTATACTTCAGAATTACAAAGATATTTAATCTGTTTCCTCTTGTTGCAAGTTTCAAGGTTGAGATCTGTTTAAAAATGGAAACTTTGACCTGCCATGTAACCCATAGAGTGTTGAACTTGGATCATAACATTAAAAAACACCTTTACTCTTGTCAGCATGATGTCAGCTACATGTTCAAAATTAACAGTAGATTTTACAAGCTACCCATACAACCTTTACAATTGAAATTGCACCTACAAACACCCCTCTAAGTATTTATTAGATAAAATTCTCTGACTAATGTCTCCAAGACTCAAAGATGAAATGGTTTATAACCAAGGATTGAAAAAATGTGTATAAAGTATTGGTAAAGGTATCGCTAATGCTTGGGAGAGGTGCAGGGTTCAAATCTCCATCCCCTTATGTTAACCTGGGTTTTTAGCATAATGATGTGACATTGAGTTTTTTAACAACTTTGGGTCACTTAGTGTTTAAATGGATACATCTGCTATTTCACTAATACACTGGAAATGCTGAAATTTGCAAGTAATTCTCCTTTTACATCAAATATGGAATCCTTTTTCACTTATCATCAAGTGGATTTTTGTTAGAGCGATCATTAAGTTAAACATTCATTACAATCATTCTTATTAAATTTTACTTAAATATATGTGTCCATCCATAACCCACATGAGAACAGAATAGGAACCCTTTTTGAAAAAAGCGGTAGAATAGTAGTTAGAATAGCGGTACAAAATATTTCGCCTAGAATAAAATCAATAATAGTTATAAAAATGGTTTAAACTATACTATAGAGTACTAATGAGGATATAAAAAATTAAGCATGGTTATAGAATTTATAAAGTACCTTTGCGAGCGATGGCTAAGAAAAGTAGCAGATAAATCCAAATCTAACCCCAAGCTTTTAGGAACCATAGAAATAAATCTAATATGGAAAGTCAGAACAAATAACCAACATCAATGAGTTCAGTGCATATTGGTTTTCTATAAAATTCTATAAATGATAGATATAGTTTACTCCTATATAAGAGAAAAATATATATTATATATAAGATCGCTTCTAAAGAAGAGATAGAAGTACAACCAAATAGTCGGATAGTTTTGGCATAACAAAGGTCTTCAATTCTAAGTTGTAGCATAGACCCTACAAAACCCAATTTACCATCAAAACAAAATTTACAAGAACTCATGCATCAGACCATGTGAGTTTTCTAATACTTTTGACAGAGCATACAAAATATTTTCCAATACTTTCCACTATCCAAAAACAACACTACCGAATATTTCCTTAACAAGATATTATAATATCCAAATATAGAGTTAGTTCCATACATAGTTTCATCCAAGTAGATATCAGAACCCTTGCATTTTGATGGTTTAGTGGCTGATGAAGTTTGCAATTTTTGTATAGATCCTTAGGCTGTCATAGAATCTCATTTTAGGGTGAAACATGTACATATCATTGAACAGTATGTCCAAATTACTGAGGACTCTACTTTTAAAGTCTTCATATTTTTTCTGACTGAAATACAAGCTTTTGATAGCAGAAACAATAAATTCAAGGAGACTGGTGGCTTTCTGTTAAAAATGGTGCACTACTAAGCTACCATTTCCTCCCACTCCATGGTAAAATCTTTCCACTTATGGAGTTCAACCAAATTTCTTTTGTTGGAGAAGCTTTGTTACAGCTATGGGGACAATTATCCAGGACTAGATGCTCACCTTGGCATGTTGAGTCATGGATGCAACTAATCAATCCTGTGAATTAAAAGGATTTCCCTCTTCATAACTTACTGCTACAACCAAGGCTTGTCCATTGGCGAGCTTGGTCTCAATGCATAAATCACTCATCCATATTCAAGAGTAGAAATTTTGACACCTTGGAGAGAGCTGAAGAAAAAAAGGTCACAGACTGTCTTCATGCTGAGAATTTGATGAGGGATCGCTATTGTTAGGAGTCAGGAAATATGTTTAGACATGTCTAGCTATTGCGTGTGTAATTTTTAATTTTCCATTAGATACACATAACCTAGTTCTATATATGTATTCACATGTATTTATCCACATGTGAATAATCACATGTTGTCAAATGTATTTATCCACATGTGATTATCTTCTAGTAAATTATAATATTTTATTTTTCCAACTACCTTTCTTACCCTTCCTATCATTTGTAACCTATATATTAGAGGTATGTGGAGTTCATTTCGTAAGATAAATGTGACAAAGGTTGCAATTGTCTTTATGCGTCATTGAAGAATATTAAAAAATAAATAAAAAATTATTCCTATATCCACTTTCTAATTTCATGTTTTTATGTTCTGATATGAGTTAGCAGAAGACCATTTGCACGTTGGAAAACAACAGCATCAATTTGAGATAGATGGCACACTGTTACTATTGGTCCTTATGAGTTCGATTTTCCTTATGGTCCCTTCTTTTTATTCTATTTTTGTAGGGGTTCTTGTGCATTCATGAGTTAGGACCGTAACGAACATACCATATATCATATTCGAATGTAAGGTTGTGAGGCATACATATCTCCCTGGTAAATTTATGCTTGGAAGTTACAATTTCCGAGTAGGGTTGCACTTACCAAGGAGCATTTATTGTCAACAGGTGGCTGCATTTACTTTAGGAGTTACACTCAATGACAGATTTAATTATCCAGGAATGGTGCAGTCCTCGAGGTCATTAATGGTCAGTTTGTAACCCCCTACACCCTTGGCTTATAAAATGACAGATGGCACACTAATATTTTGGACAACATAGTTGTCTGTGTTATATATTTCAGACATGTGTAGAGCTTCAGCATGATGAAAAACTGCTATAATACTTTATTTTCTCAATAATAATAAAACCATGTGATTTCTATTGGAACTTGTCCTTGTTTTCCAGAACATTTCACATTGTTGCATGATGTATACCAGGTTGTATTTAGCTGCTATAGCTTGCTCTCATAATTTCCAAATTATAGATTGTGTTTCCAGTAGAATTTATTTATATGTTGTTGTAAATTAGCACATGAAATGCAGTATTTGCACTGCTGAATATTTCCTTACAATATTTTATTATATACACATAACGTTTTGATAGGTGCAATCTAAATTTCAAATTTTTAGGAGTTGTAAAATTCATTCTTTGAGTAAAGGTCTGAAATATGGTGTAGAAAATTGATATGGTGTCATTGTTGTGCATACGAAATATCTCAGAAAATCCATGTATGGATGGGTCAGTTTTCTATGAGAAAGAGATGTGAAGATATTTCAGTGTGTGCAATGCCCATGTTTCAGTGCTTGAAGTTGATCTTCCCTCATGATAGGAGCTTGGACCTATGTGAAGTTTGAGGATGAGATGCCCATCTGTTCAGTTGGTTGAGCACAATAAGAATGTAGCCAAAAAGAAGAAAATTGTCCTTGATTCTATCAAGGACCACGTGATCCTTCACATCACATAGAATAAGACAGGGAATAATATATATGATTTGTGAGTCACTCTGTAAGATAGGGAATAATTTTATCTGTGTGGATCCTTGGTAGAAACAATTAAGTAATTTATATTAGTTAATGTCCTAGGTCAGATGACCATACCCTTGAGAAATGAGTGGTTAAAGGAAATTTTATAATATCGGTCACCTTTAAACTATAACACAAGGCCACCTTTTTAACAAAATAGTAAATACTCAGGCTTGGAGATTTATGAAGCCAAGTGCTTCTTCTTGTTCTTTCCGCTTAGTGTAATTTTCTCTATGAACTAAGTTTAAAGATCGATGACTTCTTGAATTTATGAAGCTATGTGCTTCTTCTTGTTCTTGCCGCTTAATGGAATTTTATCTGTGAATTAAGTTTAAAGATCAATGACTTTTCGAATCATTGGAATGAGAGCTATGCATCATCACTACAATCTTATTTGAAGCATTCTTAGATAATCTCTTATCATCATAAGAGAAGCTCTGTCAGAAGTATAAATACTTGTATCATAATATTCTAATATACCAAAGGTCTATGTCAAATACTTGAAAAATGAAAAATGCATTAGAGGACCATGTCAATGATCTACAAATGTTATGCAGTTATAAAGAAATCCTTAAGAAACTCTCAAGGACAATTGTTAATGTGTAGCATATTACCATCACGGTATACGGTATGGGCAACGTGTGTGAGTGTAAAAATAAATTATTAAGAAGATGCAAAGTCTGTAATTCCATAAACTACAGTGATATGTCTTGCATTGACAAGATAAGTATGGATCTGTAGTTCGATGAAGAAAGCTTAATAACTACTCAAGCATAAGGATTAAACCTTGTAAGAATATATAAGAATATGAAGGGACTTATATATGTCAGGGTTCTGTGTTTCCTTGTGATTCAGAAGCCAGACATTGTATTAAATATTATCTAGATGAAGGAAAATCATTAACATGATAAGATCACAATGAAAAAGTGGCCAAGTTCTCTTGAAAAGCTGAAATTTTTTTAAAACAATTGAATAATTTGTAGAACTTGATGTGTGTAGGCTACTTGGGTTGAAAATATCAAGAAATAATTATTAGTAATGTTGTAGTATGCTTCAGCAATGAACATGAAAATGAAAATTATACTCATTGCAAATATTATTGGACTTACAAGACGATGTGAAATGAGATACTTTGTAAACCCTAGCAAGCTACAAGTCTTAGTATTTAGATAAGAATCCCTAGGGGTTATGAACAAACCTTAGGATTGATCATTTCCACTAAAAGTAGAAAGTTGGAAACCATAGCTCATGCCTTAAAGGAAAGGAAAGCAACATGATGATGAGGACAAGGATGAAAATTTCTAGCTTGATGAGATTGTAATTCTTCCTACTAGAAGGCCAAGATTAAGAGGGAGCTAACATTATTTTCAAAAGCTGGTTCTTCCATGGCCTCCTAGTGAGGATTGCAGGTACATATTAAATATTGTCAAGGTTCAGCAACTGTTGAAAATGGATGGAAGAACGAAGTGACAAGATGACTAGTGATTAGAATCTGGATGAGCTATGTATTCAAAGGAAGCAGAAAAGATCAGCTTCATTAAAGCATGATTTGGCTCATGAAGTTCAATATGAAGATGGCTTGAAGTCCTGAAGGAAGATATTTATCTACTCAAGACAAATTCGTGAACTTCTCTATGTGTTGATGATATATTTCTTACAAAGGATGAGAACCTCTTCAGTGTAAGAGGGAGTTGATTGAAAGTGTTACATGAGCCTGATAAAATACTTGCTTAGAATATGTCATGATGGATTGTGATCCCATGGCTACTTGCTTGATGAAGAAAAAGTCGCAAGACTCCATTGTTGAGCAAAGAAATAACACTGACAGGTTTTTGGTGTTCATTTTTGTATAAAGCTTTGGTTAAAGCTGGATGAATAGCTAGATTTTATTAATAAAACAAGTATTGGAATCCACCATGGCTACCTTTCTTCTTTTGATTAGGTTGAAGATAATGTAAGAAGCCTAGAATGGATAAGGATCCCTTTGAGTGGGAGCATTGGTTTGGTAGCGTCATCGAGTTACCATAAGACCTATGTGTTCAAGGAATTTGGTTTTGAGGCTTGTAGTCATGAGGTACAAATTTCATTTCTCCTTGAGAGGGGATTGACGGTGTACAAATTTCATCTCTCCCTAAGAAGAGATTAATGGTGTACAAATTTCTTCTCTCCTGAGAGAAGATTGATGGTGTACTATTTTCATCTCTCCTGAGAGGAGATTGATGGCGTACTATGTTCATCTCTCCTAAGAAGAGAATGATGGTGTATTGTTTTCATCTCTCCTGAGAGTAGATTGATGGTGTATTACTTTTTTTCATCTCATTCAGGGCTTGACTGTGGTGACGGAAACCCTATGGAGTGAGGATGTGGATGTCCTTTAGGGTTTGGACAAGCCTTTGAAGTTGGAACATGGATGTTTCCTAGGGTTTGACCGTGGTGATGGAAAACTTATACTAGTTCATATAACATGAGGTTGAGGCATCGATTGAATCATGGTGACTAGTTTTTGTACCATAGGCTAGGTGTGCTAGCCTAGATGATGATACCTAGTACATATTAATGATGTACCATAGGTTAGGTGTACTATCCTAGATGATGGTACCTAGTACCATAGGTTAGGTGTGCCAACATGGATAATTGTACTCAGTGAATGCTATGATTGTTAAAGGTCAAGTGTTTTTCCCTAGATGATTATGATGTCAATACTATGAGTTGTGAAAAATTATTCTTAAAGAAAATTTTCAATAAAGAGATACATCTGAGGAATTCAAGGTGAATATCTCCCTAGCTAAGAGGGAGTGTTAATTTTTGGGTAGCTGCAGGAGGTATTCCCCAGCTACAGAAGTTAAAATTAAAAGTAAGAAAATTAAAGTTAATTTTAAATGTAATTTACAAAGAGACGTGACATCTCTTTGGGGCAACCTAATACCACTATAAAAATACACTTGATACAATTATAACACACACATCACTCACATATTCTTCTCTCTCTCACACACATGGAAGAAGATCTAAGGAAGAGGCCATAGTTTTCTAAGAATTTTAAATTTGTGTAATTACTTAATGATGTTCATATATCATTGGGAGTAATTACCAGATACATAAATTCATGCTTTTCTATTTGGCATTATAAAATCAACAAGATTTACCAGTAAATGGAAAAAATTGAAGCCCTACCACCTATGGATTAAGTAGAGTATTTGATTATGTATAGTATGAGAAAAATTTTCCTAAGTTTCAAAGAGTCTCTCCATCTTTTGTCCATGAGATCCATGGCAGTTATATTCAAGTGTCAATAACTTTTGTTAAGATGTCATATTTGATTCAAGGCACGTATAATTTTTCAAATAGTTGTGGAGAGTACAACCAATGAGAAGGAAAGGTTGTTCATTTACAAGGTTATCATCAATCACGTATTCTCTCTCTCTCTGCCCAACTCTAAGATGAGGAGTGTGCATAATGGACTTATTAATAATTATTGTAAACAATTGCAAATATTGGATTATCTTGAAGTTTAAGGGCTTGTAGTGGTTGCCTCAACCTATAAATATTTAAAGGAACTATGTGTTTTTTCAATTGGACCTTGTGGTCAGGGAGCTGCAAAAGAGGAAGGCCTTATGGCTATTTTTAAGGGGAAAAATCTATCATTTTTTGTGAGAATGGTTATGTTTTTTCTTTTCATAATTTAATGTTAATAACCTAGTTGTGAAATTGTTCAATAGATCTATAATCTACTAGGCCAATGGATTTTCAGGTGCTAGGTTTGCAGGAAAATTAACATTTATAACAAAGTTCAGAGATCTACCTTAACCAAAAAATCTAATGACACGAGCCATCTCATTGTATGGATGGTGCTGAGGTTATAGCCAAAGTTGATAACTACTCAAAAAGAACAGTGAGGGAAGCTTTGGAGATTGAATTTAACCGGAGAAATATCAAGCAATATTAATAGGGATGACGATACCAGATTCATGAAGCATCGAAAATTAATGCTTTAGTTACTGCAAAATTGTTTAGAAAACACTACATGATATGCATTGTAAATTCTACTGACTTAAAAATTTAGTTATATATATATATATATATATATATATATATATATATATATATATATATAGGATCAAAATATAGAGATTTAACAAAAACTCCAATGCAGTTCTTTATCTAAATTTCATTGGAATGCATAAATTATGTACAGAGACTATGAATTTGAAACTATAAAAAGACACCTCAAAATATATTTTCTTTCAAGTTGGTATCATAGTAATCATTTATTATTATAATTCTAAACAATATATAGGAAAAAAGGGGGTAATTAAGAAAATGATATCCTTCTAAATGACATCACATACTCTAGTTGAGGGCATTTATGCCCCACTCAAAGATAGAAGATCAATAAAATCTTGGTTCCTACTTCTCTTTCAAATTTTTTGTCAATGTGCACATTCACCCTCCATTCTCGGAAGAAATGTATCATCTACCTTTTGCCAGACTGACCACCTCAGATGAGAGTGGATGAGCAGGTGTTGCCCCAGTCTGGTCTGAATTTGCCTTAGATAAATATTTGGTCCTCCATTTATGCGAAGTTCATTATTGTATCTCTGTTATACTCCGAAATCATTTGAGTTATGATAATAGGATCATTCGGATATTTTTTACTTTCTTATGAGTTTACCCAATAGGTTAAACCATAATGAATATTTTAACAGTCTATTTGAGTTGGAGTTGCTTTTATAGTGATGTGATATATGTCAATATAAGGTATATTATCATAGCAACATAAACTTCATAAAAAACATATTTTTGTTCCTAAATAATAGTACAAATGAAATGTGAGTCCCAGGGGGTAGCTCAATTGGTAATCGAAGTAATGTGAGTCCTTGGTAACTAAGAAATCCAAGGTTCAAAGCCCTCCAGTTGTGACCCGATTTACGGAAAGGACGACAGGACGTAGACCCCCAAAGTTTTACTAGTAGCCACGTGTCATGTAAACTGCCAAGTTCCTCTGGGTTAAAAAAAATATTGCAAATGCAATGTGAAATGAGATTTCTAGACAGACGCCATTTTTATATAGGAAATATCAAGATTGATGGTTATAACAATGAATATATGCTGAAAAAGATACAATTTAAATATTCATTATTAAATTGCTATATGTAGAAGTAAAAAATGAACCATAAAATATGTTAATAAAAACAATATAAATATGAAAAGCTAAGTTTAATCCAACCTGTTCAATGGACATGGTAGCATTAACATAAAAGAAACTTGATTCAGATCAAAGACACTTAACAAATACAGTTGATAGATAAGGGTTGATCAAAGTATGCTTATCAATGGGATTGCAAATATGAACCATTCTAATATTTTATCTCGATATCATTACCAATTTAATGTGCCACTGCAAACTATTGACAGACCTTAATTAACTTGGCCTCAACCATGCAAGTAAAGAAAATTGAATAATGATAAATAGAAGACAATTAATAAGAACTAACCTCTATAGCTTGTTTTTCTTCACAATCAGCCAATATGTTCTCTAATCTCTCTTTCCAGTCCCTTCAAAAATTCCTCTCATTATTTTATTGTAGCTTTAGAGGCTTCAACAGCTGCTGCCTCTACAACCATTTGTTCCTCCCTCTTTTTCCTATGCATTTGTTCATGCCTCTCCACTTTGGCATCCTCTGAATCAAGTCTTGAAGTTGAATCTATTTCCGTGACTGAGCTTTTACCACTTTCTAATGAATTTCCACGGACATCATCTAATTCAACTTGGGCTCTTTCTTCGCCTTCCTTGAGGCATATTTTCCATGTCCACAAACTGTAACTCTGAAACATCTGCATAAAATGTACTTATTTCTTTACCATGTACATTTTCCCTTGGTGTGTAAGTGATTTCTTTCTTAGTTTTCTCAACAGATGTACTGTAGGAGTATCCCCTTTCCGTGTGACTATCACATTTTTCCAATTTAACATTAATCAATTGAAGTTACTGAACTTCATATTGTCTTCCATGGCAACCAGCTTACTTTAAAGTCACTGATATTGTATCTTTAGATTTAACATGAGGCTCAAATGTGGATTCATGAGAAGGTTCCAGCTGGGCTCTTATTGAGCTGTCTTCCTTTACATGTGAAGGGGAATTAATACCGCCAAAAATAATGAAACATTCATCATTCTGGTCAACACTTTCAATTGTGTGAAGCCCTTTGTAACATTGTTTGTCTGTGTTTTATACCCCATCTTGAACATATATATGGATCAGATTTGCTCCCCTGAGTGGAAGAGTTACTATTAGAAAATATTTATGGTTCATTGGTACACTTAATTATACTAAAGGATTCATCTCTTGTAGCAGGTGTCTCATTCTGAATTCTGTATCCATCTCCTTTGCATCTAGAATCAGTCTCTGAGTTATTATCATGTCTAAGAAATTTGTTTGAATCAAGAGATACTAATGATGCCAAGCCATCTGAATGGCGAGCACTCCCTTAAAGATTTGAATTATATGAATTGGGTGGAGAATGATTAGAAGAAACAGATGTTGATATTCCAGTATTTGAAACTCTGTTTTTGTATGTATCTTTACCTACGAAGAGAGGAGTCTCACCGGTAACATTGCTTTCCAGCATTACCATATTTTCCCAAACTGCTTCCACGAGTAGTAAGCTCATGGGAAGCTAAATGTTTTGTCCAGTCATCATTTCCCAGGACCAACAATGGCTTAGCACCCATAGGCAATGATATCCCAAAGTTAAATTACTGAAAATTAAATAGTAGTTTTAGAATTCACTAGATACATAAAGGAACCGCTCAACTGTCTATAAATTCACTAGATAGCATGTTTATAATGTGGCAATGATACCAATGAAGAAATGGTAAGAGGTTACCATGGTTTAATGTAGGCTCTCTGACCCAAAGCCTACACAATCTCCTTGAGGCTCAGTCTGCATCATGTCAATATTATCTGTAGCCTGGAAAGTAGAAACCAAAGTTAATAGAAAAGTTTGCAAAAAGAAATATAATAAACATTATAAATATTCTTAATGAAAAGTATCAATACCTGTGTCACGACTGTAACTTGAGAAGGAATAATCCCTTCAGGCAGCCCTTGATGTGTAGCGCTAACCTGAAAATTCCATAATGTTAAGACTCATACCATATAAAATTATGTGACATAAATTCAATTTCAATTTGACATAAAAAAATATAGATATATAGTAATGACTGTGGCACCTATACATGATCATGTCCACGATCTACATAATGAGCACCAGGGGCAAGGAAATTTTGTTCTAATAATGTTGTAAACTGCATAAGTTAAATAAATATATTGGCGTCAGTTTTTGGAGACTAAATGTATATACACCAAAAAAACATGTTAGATCAAAACATGCTTATACATACCTCGTTGTGCATTTGTAGTGTAATGGATCGCTCATAGAGGTCTCTACATGAGGATGCATACTCTATAAGCTCATCTCACTCCATCTCCCTCAATACGTCATCTGGAATACTCACAAATGAACACCCTCCTGCACTACATGAAGGTTGGCTCGTCCCTAAGCCAACTTCCACCCCTCCTAAAGCAGCTGCAATATATTCTTGTATCTTCTCCCTCATTTTTGATGCAGCACTGGAGATAAGGGCTAACTCCTCTAGAAGTGAAACTACCCTAGGTGGTCGAGGTGCTAAACATGGTGTTGGAGGCCTAAACCCAACATCTCGCATAACATCAGGTCGTTCATATTTATGACATTTTCCAGCTCCATAGAATTTGGACCCAATCTCTGTATATTTAGGGTCCATGTGCTCTCGAAATTGCGAAAATAATATCCTAAAAAAATAATGCAGCACCTCAACATTATTTGGGAACGTCTTGTATGCATACAGGAACTTCTCATAAATATAAGGTGCAATATTGGGATCATTGAATCTTGTAATCTTTAGACATTTTTTGTCTTCAGGCCGCAAGTCAAATAGTGAGAAGGCCATTTCTTTGGTCACCCTAATTTTAACTTCATTGTAGGAGTGGATACCAATCACTGATGCTCTCCTCCTATGCATCATGTCAAAAAAAACTTGGGTTGATGGTCCAACCCCATGATAAGTCTCTATCAAACTCTCCAAATTGTGCAAAACAATTTGGAGACAATTTCAACTAGGAGTAGAGAGATTGCAACTTCGCAATTCATTGCGAAATTTTGTGGAATTCTCCCTCATCCCATCAATATTAAGTAAGGAGATGGTATCTTCCCAAGGCATCTGCTCAGGAATATCATGGGGATGGGTGTAAAGGGGATCATAGCTCGGATTTCTAGCAAACTCATGAACCCTACGACCGTCACCCCTAGGAGGGCGACCACCACCACCTGTAACATGTTAAATTATTGCACATATTAAAATTTAAATAATTTATAAGGAAATTTTTTATTTAAAAAACTTGTTTGGTCATTTGAAAATACCTCATGGAAAAACTATCTCTTCCTCTTCGCTCATACTAGGATGGTTCCCTTGCGAGGAATGAATGTCTCTATCACCCACTGTACAAAACATTAAATTGTTTTATAACACAATTACATGAGACACACAATAAGTTTCACATTAAACATACATCAAACAATAAATTTTCCTTTAGATTTTACCTGGAGAAGAAGTATCCAATTGTGCGATGGATTCCATAGGTTGAGACATTGTTCTCCTTTGCCGCTCACCAACAATAGGGCCAACCCCAACTCCTACATTTGCACCTATGGAGCATAATGTTTTCAGATTAAACAATGTCATTTGAAAAAAAAAAATCACCTATTCAACATTGAATATAACGTAAAATTAAACATCTTAACTAGCAATTGATCTAATGTGTACCTATACCGTGTATAATATAATCCTCAAAATGGGCTCTATGAAATTGGGGACGAATGGGAACAGGTCTATGGGGATCCTCTTGTTCGATTTCCTATCTGGGGGGATGAGTCATATGAGTGCGTCCACCTGTGCAGGACAAAAAAAATTCACATTAATCAATTTTTCACAATGAACAATAAATATAACCTACTTGCAAACATGACATAACTAAATAACCAATGTACCAGATAATCATCCTCTCATGGAGGGGCCTCTGTAGGGCTCGCCTGATGCCATGGAGGGGTCTCTGTAGGGCTCCCCTTCCCCTCATAAACAAATTATTGAGAAATATAAATCAGAAAAAGGTCAGCCAGAAAGAGATGCAAGCTAAGATAGAGAAAAGGAGAGAGATTCTATACAAATGTAGCCATAATTTTCAAGGTTCCTCCTCTAACTCTATAATTTTTATGTAACACTTTAGACATTTTTCTCCTATTCATGAAAAGCATCCCACAGTTTCACTTTCAATTCCAAAAACAAGAGAGTATTGTTGGTTTTATTCCACCTTTCTCCACCACTACTAGTTTCCCTCAGCCCACCATTGAAACCATTTGAATAAGTACAAGGAATATGCTTATGATTACATGGCCAAATTGTGGTATGATGAAGATATCTCCTTCAATAGTTCCTACTTAGTGTTTTATCAATCTACTATAGAGTTCAACCAAGTTCAGCCAAGGGGAATCTCATGAGCTTTGGTGTTGATTTATTCTCCACTATGGTGACCGGATATGCATTGCAAATCAGCTACAGAAGTTTGGGACAAACTTAGGAATATATAGGAAGGTGATCTGAAGGTGAAGAAAGCGAAGCTCCAAACCTATAAGATGAGGTTTGAGATCTTGATAATGAAGGAAGATGAAACTATTACAAAATATTTGAGAATATTTGAAACAATGACCAATTTGATTAAGAGCATTGATTTAAAATTTGAAGTCACTTTTCAAAAAATATTGAGGTATTTACCAACAAGATTTTACCCCAATGCTTCTATTATTAAGTAAATAATTGATTTGAGCACTCTCACTATGGAGAAATTTCTTGGAATTATTACAGCTTATGAGCAACGTATTGTAGAAAAGAAATATGAATCTAGTGAAGTTGCATTCAAAGCCTCCAAGAAGTTCAATGGTATCACCAAAAATCTCAAGAAAATTCCAAAGAAAATAAAGGAAGAGATGATGAAGGCAAGTTTGAACCAGGAGATGATGAAAGTATATTCCTTGGATATTACTTTAAGAGAAAGGTATACAAATGCTACAACAAGAGAACCAATAAGGTAATCAAAGGTATTGATATTGTTTTTGATGAATATTTCTCTATTTCTAATGATTTCAAATTTGTTGTAGTTGATCATGATTTCATAGAATATGAGGATAAAGAATTTTATGAAGAAGAGGAAGAAGAGAAAAATACCTCCACTACAAAGAAGGCTCCACCAATTCACATTCAAAATAAGCACTGGTAAATTCAAATTCTTGGAAAGAAAGATCTTGGAGTAAAAACAAGGAGGAAATTATTGGATAGATTCAATCAAGAACATTGTGCACTATTGTCTCAAATAGAGCCTAAAAGTTTCAATGAGGAAAAATAAGATCAAAATTGGGTCAAAGAAACGGATGAATAATTAGATTAGATTGAGAAGAGAAATACATGGGAGCTTGTGCCAATTCAAAGGCCATTTTCATAGATTAAAAATAAATAAATGTTTAATCCATAAATGACTAGTTTATAGAGATTGAAAAATCATGGGGAAAAAAGGCAATTTTTTCTCAAATGGATGGAATGATGGAAAGTCTCTTACCATGATTAATTTCTTTTTTTATTTTCACACAAGTATCCTTTTTTTGAGATCAATAAATGAATCTAAATGGGATTAATATGCAAGAATAATCACAGTACAAAATCCTCGATATAGTAGCATCGATCTCCGAAGAAAAAGATGCGAGTTACTATGAGGTATTTTCCAAATTTTGTGTCTTCCTTTGGTTTAAGTAAAATATGGCTTTTTATGGGGTTATTGAGTTATAAATATGTAGCTAGAGATTATTACCGATCATTCATAATTTGTATTATTCTAATTGACCCTAACTTTCACATCTTAGACTGTGGATTTGCAAGCATGCTACTCTGGGGAGGCGTATATGGGATTGTTATTAAACACTGTAACCCTAGTCTTTTATTCCAATGGTTTTGTGAAATTTGAAATTTGATACCCTAAGGAGGGTTGAAGGTCTGTAAAAAAAGTACAAACCCGTGCTAGATCTGTAAAAAGTATTAATTTTCAACGGATAGATGAAGGCTTACCTGGATCCTCGAATGCGCGGTGATAGGTCCAGTCGAAAACGATAACAGCTCGTCCAGTTGAAAATGACAACAGCTCCAGTCAAAAATGTGATATCGATAGTCTCGATGAAAATGACAGAATTCTGGGTGAATTAGAAATTTTGGGATTTTATTATAACAATCAAACTCTCGGACGAGAGTTTAAAAAAACTCTTGAATGAGAGTTAAACAACTCTTATCCGAGAGTTTTTTTAACTCTCGTCTGAGATTCTTCTCGAGAGTTTATTTCAATACAACTCTCAGATGAGAAAATGCATAACTCTCGTCTGAGAGAATTTTAACTTCGATTAAACCTAATCAAACTCTCAGGTGAAATATTTAAAATCTCTTGGACCAGATTTTTAAAAACTCTCGGTCGAGAAATATAGTTGACTATTTTCTCGGATGAGAAATTAAAAATTTCTCCCAAATTCTAACCATCCGTCAAAAAGTGTTTCCCAACTTCGGGATTTCAGCCTTAGTTACTGTTAATTGGTGTCGGTGTTATCTAAGGACACACCAGTGTGGTTATATTAAGTGACACACCAGTGATGAATAAACACAAATGAAAAAATTGCAACTCTATTTTCTTTAAGTGAAAAAAAAAATGGAAAAATAAAAAAATGGGCGGAAAAATATTTTCGAAAATATAATTTCATAAAATAATTCTTTAAATACTAAACACTTTTCATTATTTCACTATTTTTGCTAAAATTTGCAGCCATAGATTTCCAGGAGACATCCCTGGAGGAAGAGAGCACAAGAGCACTGTGGAGCAGCAAAATACATTCAAATAGAAGTATTCAGACAATCACAAACCAAACCTCTCGTGATTCAAACCCTGTATCATAGAATTTCAAACCATCTCATGATAAAATTTGATTATTTTTTTTACTTTTTCTATATTTTTATCCATTTTTACCCTAAACCCTTCATTTTTTTTTTTCCCTTTCTTCTCCTTGTTTCTGTGATTTCAGAATTCGTGTTTTTCATTTTAGATTGACATCCAACCCATGGGACGACTTGCATATTCGGATCCCAATCCATTCGTCAATTGCGTGAATTTTTGTAAAAAATGGATCATTTTTATCGGTGCGCCCTGCGTAACCTAGTGCACTAGTGTGATGTATTATATAGTGCACCGTGCAAATACTATAATAAAAAGGTTGAAAACAATTTTTTTTAAATCAGTGTGCCATATCTGAAATAGGGCACTGGTGCTCCATGTTATGAGGATAGCATTGTACGGTCTATTACAATATTCGTGCAGTGCATTTATAATACCCCCACGCACCGTACAGTCTATTATACTATTTTTGCGGTGAATTTTTAATACCCCCACACACTGACGACAATCATGAAAGGCACACCGGTTTATTGAGATTTATTTTTTACCTGATAAGTTGGCAATATATATATATATATTAATGAATGATATGGTACAGGTTTTAGATTGATAAAGAAATGATTGACAAGAGATCAAATAACAAAAATACTGATAACACATCAAGAAAAGAAAAACGGTTCTTTGTAAATTCTTTATAAAAAACATTATTTTTGAACTATATGTAAGTTTAACTAATATGTATTGTTTATTGTGTATCATGAAGAGCCACAAAATGACGAAGCTCGATAAGGTTATTTCTGATCTAAGACCATAAGAGCGTAAAACCTTGATGGAAAAATTGCAAAAGGATGAATCAAGTGAATGAAAAATACTATCGATCCAATATGAGTTTATTTTTTAAATTATCATTAATAATATATTTAAAATTATTAGATAACATGTGTCAAACATTCTATTAATTCACATTTGTTTAATGTTCTACAGGGACCAACAACTCATAAAAGGAATGTTGTTCTATGAAAAAAAAAAAAAAAAAAACATGCAAATGTATATGAATTGCTCCTTAGCTCATCTTGAATGGTGTTGGATGTTAACGAAAGGGGGAAAAAATTTTACAAAAGTTTGAGGTATCTAGTGGAACAAATGTATAGATGTTCCTTCCACTTACAATACAAATATCAATCCAATGATTCCAAGAACCAAATTTTATCTAAATCACAAGAATATTTTCCAGAGAATTGGTCAATGAGACATGTCAGAGTTTTAATAGCAAAAACATACAAAAACAGAAAAGAAGGAATGAAAAAGTAATATTCCTTTAAATGTTTGTCTAGAATTATTTATAAATATCACTTTTGTTATATTTACTTTTCATATATCAATATAAAAATTAAATATTTTATTGTCATTTTACATTTTCAAGAAGATTATGAAAATCTCAAAAGATGAACGAGCTGATATCAGAATTATGCCAGTAGGAATGTCCAAAAAGGTGTACAAGGAGATGGTGAAAGAAATGGATAAAGTTGCATCGTAGGAGGAGCCATCTCAACAACAACGTGCTTCAAATGTAATATGTAATCATTGAATTTTTCGATCATTAGGTACAATAAATAAAAAATTTAGCATTAAATATTAATTTTCAAGAATTTTCTTGTAGAAAAGAAAAGAAAATGGAACCCATTCAGCACATAAAACAAGATGACAAGGAAGGAAAGGGTTGATATCTAAGTTTGTGAGTAATTGTTACTTATAACAAATTAACTAGATTTCATTTTTGTATTTTTTAAGTTGTTTTACAAAAATCATCATTGAATGTCTTCAAACAGGTGCTAACATACAAAGAAGAACCATCAGAAAAATTGATTGAAATTGGGTTAAATATGGGTTGTGAGTATATCTTGGCATATCAGAAATTAATTGTGAAATTTGTAAGCCTCTATCGATCTTGTTTTACTTAGCTCTGCCTATAATTAATAGAACAAAAAAATATTTATATTAAATATATGATTTTTTATGGGGTATAAAACTTGCAGGAAACCAAGTATGGAACTGCGGCAATAGAGAAAATTTTGAAAGATGGCATGGTACATGGTTTTGAAAGAATGTGTGTAGTTTATGAGTTAATTGTTGCTATCATACATCATTTTTCTTTTCTATTTATATTGATGTATATTATTTAATATTTCAATTTTCATTATTCTCAGCAATGTATATATATACACTCATTTCAGTTTATTTTTATGTTTGTAGATGGAAGGTGAAGAAGAAGAAAACAATCAACACCATGAACAAAACATTCCTGAAAATAACCCAAGTCATGGAAGTAGCTCTAGCAGTGACAGTAGTTCAATCAAAGAATGATGATCACTATTTTTGGATATCAAAGCAAGGCGTTGTATTTTTTGAAATATGTCTGTGAAATCAAACATTTTGTTTAATGTAATGGACATAGTGTCCCAATTGAAAGACAAAGGGATACCAATAACTATCCCATTTTATATGATAAAGGTTGTTATATATATATATATATATATATATATATATATATATATCATAAAATATGTTTTAATTTATTATATTGCGTTCTCCATTGTCGCTATTGTGTTCTCCATTGTCATTCTAAAATTCACTAATAAAAATTTAATTCATATAAATATTTTTATAAGATATATATGTGTTGACTCTTGATGAATAATGAATTTTAAAAAACCACAATAATTATGATATGATATAACAAATTAATACAAACATCCCATTAAAATGCATTAATAAAAATTTAATTAATCTGAATATTGTTATAAGACGTGTCGACTTTTGATGAATAATGAATTTAAAACAATCAAAATAATTGCACTATCACAGGTCGATGTTTCTAAAAAAAAAAAAATGAAAACCGATGTGTGTCAGTAACTATATGTCGGTGTGTTTGTATTATGAAGCGCACTGGTTCATTTCTACGACCTATGGGCACCGAACAAGTACCAAAACCAATTAAATATATCGGTGCGTTTGTGCAGTACGATGCACCGGTGTCATTGTATGATCTATGGGAACTACACAAATGCCAATACCAATTATAAATCTCGGTGCGTTTGTGTGATAATGCGTACCAGGGCGTTTATGTGTCTATAAGCACTGGTGCAGTTGTACGACCTATGGGCACCGCATGAATACCGATACCAATTATAAATATTGGTGAATTTGTGTGATACTGCACATTGGTGCATTTATATATGTCTACAAATGATGTGTTGATAAGAGCTATGGGCACCGCACAAATCCCAAGACCAGTTAGAATGACCCCATGCATTGTATCACCAACACTACACCTGGTGCGCTTTTATACCTTAACAGTCTGGTCCATTCTCCTTCGACCACCCCAGGGCACCTTCTACATGTACGCACTAGTGCATTAAAGCCAGAGTAGTGCACCGATGAAAAAAAACATCCTTAAGAACCTCCAACCACCCATTTTTTTTATTTGTGTTGAATTTCCGTTAAAAGCTCTACGAAAACCTCCATAACAATAAACAGATGTTGTAGAAAATGTTTTTTTGACAATTTTGGCCAATTTTATAACACTAAAATCCTCCTTTATAACCTCCGCTAGAGGGTATTTTCCTTGTAGTGATTGACTAAATTATTTTTCGCTCATCTAAAGAAAGAAAAGGTAATGATTGGATGAGTTACATTCACTATATCAACTGATGTAATAGCAGAGGCCACAAGGATACCCATTCATGGTGACAAATGGTTCAAGAACAAAGACCTAGATTTTCAAAACTACAAGCATTACCTCATAAAACAATATCAAAACAACATCAAGAAGATTTTTCCCTTTCAGCAGCACCTTGAGAAGTATACACCACTAATGAAAATCATAAAGAAGTAACTCACATGTGAGGGAAGATTTTCTAGACTACACAAGTACCATGTCATACTACTCATGCATTTTACAAGGGTAAAACCACTCAATTTGTGCTATTACATCTACAGAAGTGTGGAAAAGATGGCAGAAAAAGTTTAGCATAGGAAAAGTGATCATGAATTCAACCTCTTTCACCATCCTCTCATCAAAATCATTGTTTTACACCAGCTTGAAAAAAATAACATAACTTGGGAAACTTTCATGCAATCAGATGTCTGTTTGCCATCCGCTGGTCAACCTACTAGCCCTAGCTCACCATTAGCACCATCAGTACCATCTAAACATATGGTGGTTGCCTCATCTACTAGAGCTTGAGTGAAGAGGAGGATTAAGGTCACTTAGACATGTCCGATTAGCAGAAGGCTTGTTTTTTCTCCACAAATTGAGGAAGGGGCCAAGCCTACATCACAGACTAGGGATCACCATTACAGCATGACGCCTCTTTCCATGATGAGGATCCCATCCATCATGACACTGATATAATGGACTTTGAGGCCAGTGAAGAGCATGAAATCCTAGATCAGGTCATCATCGAGAGATATGCTCAGCTCATAGAACTCGAGGAAAATTTGGCAACTTCTAATTTCATAGTTTCCTTCCTAGAGCAAGATAATAATCAATTGAAGGAAAAACAACTATTTTTAGAGAAGAATCAATTTAAAGCTAGTATGCAATATGTGAAGGAAAAATCAGTGGTTGACATTGAGGATTTGGATAACCATGAAGGGTAGGTGAAAATGGAAAGGCCAAGGACCATGGGTCTCCTTAAGGCACTTCAGAAAAAAAGAGAAAAATATCCACTAGTTGAAGAGTTGACATTTGAAGAAAGCGTAGCCATGGAAATCAATGAAAATAGAGAGTTATGGATTGACACATTGAATTGTCACTTAGAGAAGCTCCTTGAAAAATCCAACAGAGACAAAAAGTTTCAAAATAATATGGCTACCCACTATTACACAAGGAATCATATTTGCAAATTCAAAGTCAAACAATTGCAAGCAAAACTGAAGGAAACCCTAATCGGCCAAAAGGATAAGGGTAAGTTAGACCTGCTTGTTGATGCTTCTCTAATAGTATAGCACACACTATCATAACTTCATATAGAATTTCTATAAGATTTTTGTATAAATTCTACAGTTTTGTGAATTTTGGTGAGATTTAGCGATTTTTGAAAATAGTCCTGCTGGCAAAAACACAACATGGGCCACGCTGCGTTGTTGTTTGGGAGGTCCAATGGATGGATTTATTGCATGGGTGGATTCCTCTTGGCCTATACATCAATCCTAGTCAGAATAGGATCCTTTTCATCAACTTCTGGAGGGTCAAAATGCTCAAAAACCATAAACAAATGACCTTTCTACCCTCTTTTTGGAGGCCACGCTGGGTTTTCTCAGTAGTCTTTGGAGATTGAAGTTTTGGAAGGCTAGAAGTGACTTTTTGAGTGCTTTAAGAGCATATAATGTAGCAGACATCCAGGGCTATCCACAAAAACTTTCATATCAACATTTGGACACCAGGAATACCTCCAAAATGCCATTTTCCCAACCATGCTGTGTTTTCTCCTGAATTCACTGCGTTTTCTCTAGAATGCCATTTTTCTCCATCAACATCATCTAGTTTTAATTTCACTCATGTAATTTTTAAATGATGATGATGTAATTATTTCATATGGTGTAATTAGGCAGGTTAAAGTCCAAATGGGATAGCCACATGCTTGTAAATTTAAGAAGTGGTCAAATAATTCATTTTTTCTATCTTGAGGAAGGGTTAGAAACCTCCCTAGTCTTTAGGTTTTAGGTGAGAGGATCAAGTGATCTACTCCAAAACTCATGGATTTGACCCATAAGAGATGGGAAATGATATTTTATCTATATGTATTCCTTTCTTAGCCATTTTTATGGTTGTACATCAAAGGTTTGACACCATTGTAGCTTGTGCTTTAGCTTTTATTCAGAAATTCAGAGGAATAGTTGGAGCTATTATCTAGGAATTCATGTGAAGTGAGTTTTTGATGTTGTTTCTTCTCTGTTATGTTCTTTTCTTATTGATATATATATTCTCTTTTTATGCCTTTCTTTCCTTAGTGATATTCCTAAAATTTAGATAAGCAAACTTCTTTCCTGGCTCAGTTTTGTTTGGGAAAATCATTTCATGTTTATTTCCTTAAGTTTTAATGAATTCATGATGCATGCTCATTAATATATTCTCCACTTTTTCAAGCCCCACGCTACACCATAAAAACCATAATCCATCATTAAAGTTGTGGTACCTTTCTCCTTTGTATATTTGGAGTTGTAACCCTTTGATAATTTGACCTAGCTACCTGGTTTCATCTATGATCGAGCACCAAAATCTTAAAAATTTCAAAACCCTGGAGCTGACCTAACTAGCATAAAATATATTCCTCATCCAGTCAAACCCTTTGGCTATGATCTCATACAGAGAGCCCTCTCTGGTCTGGTAGGGCTCGATACCAAACTCAAAGCTTGGTTTGATGTTACCTCTGTCGGCATCCATTTATCAATTTGGGATGTTGTGGAGGATAACATTTCTAGCATCGTTGTTAGGGAATGAAGTGATAGATCTTCTTTGGGTGTACTATACTTCTTCATCGAATTCTAGGCCTGTGGGTGATAGGATCTAGATTTCATGAAGGCTAATTCAAGTTGTAGATAACCAGACTTCAGAAGAAAGAATATGTTGGCTCCGAAAATATACACATTATCAAATCCTAATCCACATCCATCTTCTCCTATTGAATATCCAGAGAAACTCATCAGAAAATAGAGACCTCAACATTCTGAGATTCAGTCAGATTCATCTACATTGGTAAGGTGTACATATTTGCCTGCAAAACTATTTTCACTTGAAGACATTCCTTTTGACCTAAAGTTTGAATTGTCACTTTTTAGATCAAAATTAGAAACATTCTTGTCCAAATTTGTGTTTGATCCCTTGAGGTTGTCTGGATTCACATCATTATGTGAAGTAGTATTTTATTCTCTAAAGCTTGAAGATAGTATTTTGTCACTAAAATCCAAATCAGAGTTAGATTTTGATAGGAAGGTATGGAGTCAGTTCAATAAACTTCAACAATTAGCCAATCATCTCCAATATACTTCTGATAAGGCCTTCATCGAGTATTAGTAGGAGCTATGGTCTATTGATCCTCTTTTAGCCTCATTTAGGCATACCGCTACTTCTATACCATTTGTTTCTCTTCCTACTCAAACACCTTCAATGCCAGCTCTTCCTATAGTAGCTACAATTTTACCTCCTAGAAAAACCATGGCTAGATTTGCTCCATTGGTTCTGCCAAGCCAGCTTACTGACTTACTGCAGAATTATGGACAAAGACTTCCTCCCTTTGATGGAACCACTGATATTATAGTGGGACAAAACATTGATAAGAATATTTATTTCATTTATTTAGAAGAAGTGGACAATGATGATGCCAAGATGTTAATCCTCGCTTTGATTCTCTCACGGGAGATAAATAAAATTTTCACAACTTTGGCAAGTGGTTCAATGTATAATTCACAACAATTGACAGATCTCTTCCTCGCCAAGTGGGAGGAGAAGAAAAATCCACTCCATATTTTTTCCGAGTACAATTCAATTAAGAGATGACCAAATGAGTTTGTCCAAGACTATAGCACTCGATTTAATAAGGTATACAACTCCATTCCCATTAATATAAAATCTCCACCAGATTTGGCCTTGTTGTACTATCCAAATTCCTTTGACCCAGAACTTGTATATCAACTTAGAGAAAGGAGCCCTACTTCATGGGAGGAAATGCAGAAAAATGTACCTAGCATCGAAGATAATATTCTCATTGAGATATCAAAGAGTAAAGTGGAGAAGAGAATCACAATAAAAGAAGAGCCATCAAGTACATCTGAAGCAAAGCTGGACAGTTTGATAAGAACAATAGAGAAGATGGTAGATATAATGTGAATTTCATAAAGGCAACAAGATAATCAACCCTGGTATCCTAACTTTTGAGGACAGCAGCAGCAGCCATAGTTTCAGATAAATCAAAGAGAACAGAGAGCTCCAAATCACCAAGCTTTACAAAAAATCTGGACTCCATTACAACAGAATTATGCTCAAGCACTGGATGAAGATGATGATATTGTTGAAGAGAGTATTCTCTTTTCAAAAGATCAGGGACATATTTACCTTACAAAGGATGATGAGTATGTTGAAGAAACTTATGTGCCATATGATCATGAGATGGTCATTGTAAATGATGATGCGTTGGCAGTCCAATCTGATGAATATGAGAGAGGGTATCTAAATGCTATCAGTGCACAACAAAGAAAATACACATTTAGAAACCGAGATGTTCCTTTCACTCCAACTCAAAAGAGGAAATCTCAACAAAAATATACTCAACCCAAAAAAACTCCTCAAGCTAGTCAAAACAAATAGAAGGAGCCTCCTGCCATAAGTCAGAGAAAGAATAGTGAAGCATATACAAGTACATCGAGAAAGGATAAAGAAGCGTAAAGGAAGGAAAGTCCAGCAAAATAACAACCTGAAAAGTGGTATAAAATCATGAAAGAGGTAGGAAAATAATGCAGTTTGTTTAGATTAGAGACTGAAATTTCTAAGTTAAAGGTGTCTATTCCTCTTACTGAACTTGTCAAAAATTATATATATAAATATCAGATTTCTAAGATGTTGAAAGTGGACCACATGTCAGACATGGTCAATTTCAGTGATGACCATCCCAAACTCCTTTTCGTCCAGTCGTAGATGGGAAACTTGAAGATAGTGAAGTCCATCCTTTTTATCTTAGTTTGAGAGTCCATGATTACATTCTCCATAAAGCCATCTTCGATGTCAGGGATTCACATAATTTAATGATGAAAGATATCATGGATTAGATAGGTCTGGACATAACTTGACCTTATCATGATATATATTCCTTTGATTTTGGCAGAATTTGTTGCCTCAGTATTATCAAAGACTTATTTGTTTCCTTGGATCAAATCCCTGCTAAAAATGTGTTGATGGATGTCGTAGTTGATGACATACCTCCAATGTATTGCATGCTCCTTTCATGATGTTGGGGAGCCAAATTTAGATGTACTTTACGGCTTGATTTTTCATATGCAACAATTCTGATATTTGGCCATCTTAGGAAGTTGTACGGAGAAGTGAAAATGAAGTGTATGATCACTAGTAACGAAAAGCCTAAAAATCACCTGATTCAATTTGTACATACTTATTTAGAATCATTTATATTGTATAATGATAGTGGTACTTATGATTTATATATTCAGCTTGTAGAAGGTGAAGAAATTTTAGAGTTAACAAATAATCTAAAAGCAATCTTGAAAGAAGAAAATTGAAATCAAAATTAAGAAAACTTCCAGCAAAACACTTCAGAGAAAAAGGAAGAAGAGTCACAGCAGGGTTTAGTTGAATCAGAGAAAGGTAAATATCATATTGAGACAACAGATCAGAAAGAAGAAGAAGTTTAGCCCGCAGAATTTCAATTTCCTGATGATGAGGAACGTCTTTGGACCATGGAATTCGATGGTGCTTTAGGGAAAGATGGAGCTAGCATCGGAATCTGGATTCGTAGCCCCATACATCAGTTAGAAAAATTTCTAAGGAATGTAATATTATGTTCCTACAAGCTAGCCTTTGATTTTTCTAACAATGAAGCTGAGTATGAGGCCTTGATCACCGGTCTCCAAATTTTGAAAAGGATAGGCGCAAAAAGAATAAGAGTATATGGAGACTCCGAGTTGGTAATTAAAGAGGTAAAATGGGAGTACCAAGCCAAGAATCATAGGATGAGAGCTGATATAAATTTTTTTGTTGATGTTTTAAAAAAATTTCCAGAATTTTTTTTGTCTTTGATTCCATAGAACTCAAAATTTCATCGTTAATTGACTTGCCACAACAACTGGTAATTTTAAGATTCCAATTCATTCAACTAAGAAGTTTTAAATTCATGTGAAGCACCACCCTGATATCCATGAAAATCTCAGATGTTGACAATTGTGTTGGGATGAAAAATAGATCAATAATTTCCTACATAATGAAGAAGAGTTTGCTAACTCCCACATGGATGAAGTGTACAATGAATATGATCAAGTAATTGAGGTTGTTGAAGTTGAAGTGTTGCAGTTGAAGGATAAAAACATTCCATCAGGTTTAATGCCTTTGGAGGAGTTGTTTGATCATGATGATGTGGTCAAAAGGCCCATGATGGTCCCCACAGAAACATGTGTAGAAGGTGTGAACATTGGTACAGCTGAGAAACCCAAGATGGTCAATCTATCCAGATCCTTGTCCCCTGAGTTGAAAGGTAAATACATACCTCTATTGAAATAATTTTCTTATGTGTGTTCTTGGTAATATTTAGATCGTAAGGTCTAAAACAAATATATCATCCAACACACCATCCCAATCAAGCTAGATCAAAATCATTTTCTCCATAAGTTGAGGAGAATCAATCCCAAGTTGCTGCCATCAATTGAACAAGAGGTAAACAAACTTTAAAAGGATGTTATCATAGTTCCTATTTCATTTTCACATTGTATGTATAATATTTTTCTGGTTAGAAAGAAGACAGGAGAGATGCATCTCTGCATTGATTTCAGAAATTTCAACAAGGTATCATTAAAAGACAATTATCCTTTTCCAAGAATGGATCACATATTGCAGAGGGATTTTGGAGATTCAAGGATGTCACTTATTGACAGATATTCGGGATACATTCAGATATTTGTGCATGAATATGAGCAAGAGAAGACAACATTCACCACGCCATGGGGTACCTTCATGTACTCGAAGATTCTATTTGGGCTCAAGAATGCAGGGGCTACTTTTCTAAAGGCTATGGACATCGTTTTCTCCAATGAGAAGGATGTGCTGATGCAAAAATATCTAGAAGGGAGGCTAGGAAAATGGATTTCATCTATGCTTGAGTATGATTTGGAGATGAAGCTGAAAAAGATGATCAAATGGAAGGTTTTGGAAAACTTGACAGTAAAATCAAATCTACATGCGCTAGATATAAATCTGATTTATGCACTTCCTGAGGAAGAAGTTGGTAAATCGATGACACATGTATCTCAAATTTTTCTCTCATCACCTTGGTATGCTGATATAGTTTATGTTCTAAAACATTTAAATCTTCCAGCAGGTGTGTCTAAAAGCAGAGGTAGATCATTGAAATCAAAAGCTTTGAAGTATTTCATTTTAGATAGTGTGCTATATTGGAAAGACCTGGGATTTGTATTTGTCTCATCAAAAGTGAAGTGAAGGATGTGATGAGTCATTTCCACAAGGGCGATTGTGGTGGTCACCTTTTGAGTTAGTCTATGGGATTGATACGGTATTTCCTACTTCTCTTGCAATCCTGGTCATGAATATGTTGCAGGAAATTGGTAGCGAGCTTAATGATGTTCAGTGATGGATAAATAAAATGATCCATTTACAAAAAACCAGGGAGGAGGTGTTTCAAAACACTTCAAAGCTTCAAGAAAGAATCAAGAAAGTGTATGATCACAAGGCAAAGGAAGATGCCTTCAATATTGGTGATGTATTCCTCCTTTGGGATGAAAAAAATGAAGAAAAAAGGAAGCATGGTAAGTTTGAGAATTTATGGAAAGCGTCATACAAGATTTCAGCTTCAAGATGAAAACATTCTTACCTATTAGAAGAAATGAATGGGAAAGATTGCGGAGGAGGACTAGTCAATGGTGGGCTTCTCATGCACTACTTGTTTTGATCATAATTCTGAAACTTTTCGCTATCATTGTATATATCAGTTTACTTTTTTTGTTGAAGTGTGAAGGGGTTGAGAATCGAAGCTTGGAACCCGAAGTGAAGGCCATAAAGTTTCCGTGATTGGCTACTAATTTCTAAGTTTAGTAAGTTTTTGTTTTATTTCAAGTCATTTCAATTTTTCAGTCAATTTTCTATTTTGAGTTTGGTATTTTGATTTGGACTCCATGCCCAATGGTTAGCCTACATGGTCTACAGTGTTATTGACACCTCCAAGGAGATGCCATCCCTAGTTGGAGCTAATGTTAGTTTCAGTCAGTTTTTCCTCTCACCAGTGATCAAATGAGCTCTTTCAAATTTTTTGTTAGGGTGTCAAGTCAAATTTTCATGGTTTCAGTAGGTCTTCAAATAAGAATTTGGTCACTGGTTGGTGGTGTTTAAGACCTTTTCTGCTCGTTCCAAAAATTTTCACTTGCTAGTCATTACCATCTCATATTTGGATGGGTCATTATTACAAGGTATTCATATTCATTATAGTCATGTCATCATGGTCTTCATCTAACTCAGTGTCTCCATTAGATCAATAGGGTTTCAATCATCAAAAATCAATTATTTCATGCATAAATATGGAAAATGAAGGAGTAGAAATAGAATTTTTGCTCAACAAAGTTTGTTTCAAGTGTAATTTCATATTACCATGATGTAACAAGTTCCTAAAGTTCCTAAGATGCACAAGAATTTCCAAGGCTACATATTGTTCAAAGCACAAAGAGAAAAGGATGTGGTGGGCCAACCCATTACTATGAAGAAAATTGACACTTACAAGCTATAAAAGGCCATTTCTTTCATTTTTCTCATTCATCCTATTGAAGAAAAGCTCTCACTCACCTACCAAGGCAACCTCAACACTTGTCTATTTCAGTTTTTTAGTTTCGGCACAGTTTACTATTTTTAGCAGTTTTTCGGGTCCTAAACTTCCGGAGCCGTTTTGAGGCCCTAAACGACGTTTTTTTGGGAAAACGGAGAGAAACATGGGTCCATGGACCGATGTTGCTCATTCCAAATTTGTAGTCCTCGAATAGATCTTTCTAACGAGGTATGGTACGCGTCAAACGTAGATCTTATGCCAAAGTTACGCCCCTGGGAAGTTGAAACACCAATTTACCCAAACGGGGCCCATAGTTTTGGCGCTTCATCTCCTAGGGTTAGGGTTTTGGCTGTTTAGGATTTCCCATTATTTCTAAATGATAAATAGGCCTTCGAGCCTCATTGTAACTCAGTTCAGAGGCCTGTAGCCGCCACATCTCTTCTCAGAGATAGCTACCAGCGCCCTAGCTAGTTTTATTTCCATTCTGTCTGTAAGCAAATTTCAGTTCTTTGATATTAATGAAATGAAGTGTTATTTACGCTGCATCTCTGTATTTATGGTTATGTGTTTATTCTGTTGCGTTCCTGCATAAATCCGGATCAGTGGTATCAGAGCGGTCTGCTTTTTCTCGATCCTTCTTTGCATGTCCCCAACGAGGTCGAGGTATAAGGAGCTAGGGCTTGATCTGGTGGAACCTTTGCAAGATCAGCCTCGCAAACCTCGACAGACGCCCATGGGGGACGAAAAGAAAGATGAGGGAGCAGGAGATCCTATCAAAATATTGCTCGAGGAGGCCCTCGAAAGACAAAGGAACGTGATGATGGATAACTTTGCTCAGATCCTTCAACGGCTACCCACCGGCGGCGCATCTGCATCCAGCAGCCACTCTGGAGGCGCGACTCCTTTTAAGGTACAAGTAAATTTTGACATTCCCATATTTGAGGGTCAAATAGGCGCAGATGCCGTAGATAGATGGTTGAATCTGTTAGAAGGATATTTCTCGGTTCATGACTTTTCAGACCGGGAGAAGATTATTTTTGCACTCCTCAAAGCTACCCCCCATGTTAAGGACTGGTGGGAAACCTACTGTGAGAACAAGGACCAGATAGAACCCTCTCTGTTCTCGGCCGTACCAACTTGGAATTCTTTCCGAGACGCCGTCAAGGAACAGTACTATCCCGTGGGGAACTATGAGGACAAGTACATACAATGGACCACGCTGCGACAACAAAGGGATCAAGATGTGCATGAGCTGACGAATCTGTTCCATACCCTGCGCACAAAGTTGGGTATCAAAGATTCAGAGAAACATCTGGTGCTAAAGTATCGCAGCTGTCTGCACAAATACATTCAGGAGGAGATGGAGTTCCTTGACATCTCCTCGCTTGGTACGGCATACCGGTATGCTGCCAAGATTGAGCAGAAATTCAAGCAGAAGAAGCGAGACTTTGGATCTGCGAATCAAAAGCAAGGGAAAGGTGCTTCCAAACCGCAGAACAAAGGGCCGAGCCAAGGCATGGCGGCTAAAGACAACTCATCGAAGCCACAAGAAAAGAACAGCACCGCAAAGCCAAAGAAGGACACGGGAAAGTGGTGTGAGTTCCATAAGAGCTCCACTCACAACACAAGTGAGTGTCGGGCCAAGCGGTCGCTAGTGGAGTTTTCCGTGGAACTACAGAGTCGAATGCAGCGATGGAGAGAGGTCGGAGCTGAAAAGGGGAATGAAAAAGGGAAACAAATTATTGATGCGGAGCCCAATTCCACTGTTGCCACTACAAATATCCAGAAGGAGGAACCGGAAGATCCAGAGGAGGAGGAACGTCTCTTCCACTCCCAGATGTGGGTAAAGGGCTCCCTTGTAGAGTTCATTGTCGACAATGGGAGCCAAAAGAACCTCATTTCAGCAGACGCTGTGAAGCGGTTGGGCTTGCCGACCATAGCTCACCCACATCCATACACCATCGGGTGGCTTCACCAAGGACGAGATCTCCGCGTCAGCCAGCAATGCCGCCTTCCCTATAGCATCAAGCCCTTCACGAATGAGGTATTATGTGATGTTGCTCCTATTGATGTTTACGATGTATTATTAGGACAACTGTACTTGTGAAGCGTCATGTTGTGTATGAGTCTCGGCCTGCGTTGTTATTTGTTACTTTGGGAAATAAGTTGTATAGGATGCAGGTGCCACCTCTATAGCTATCTCTTTAGTTGCGCAAAACAATACGGTAGCTCATTTCCCACCAGGAAATTCGTTTTCACGATGATCCGCGGGGCAAGAAGGCTGTGACCACAACCTCCGAGACGGGCTCCTACGCACAACAACAACAAATGGATAAGGTTGTGGAAGTACGGGGACATATTCACCTCACCCACGGGGTTCCTGCTGCCTTTGTCGGGTCGAGCACCGATTGATCTGACCCACAGTGCGCCGCTACCTAATGGACCGATGCTCAGCGGCGCTACGTTACGGAGAATGATGAAATCAGAGGCAGATTCAGGAGCTTCTGTAGAAAGGTCACATCCGGCAAAGTTCATCGCCATGTGGGAGCCTGTTCCTATTGGTACAGAAGAAGGATGTGACTTGGAGTCTATGTATTGACTATCAGGCATTGAACAAGATCACTGTCCCGAATAGGTACTCAATCCCACGTATTGATGACCTTCTGGATCAACTCAAAGGGGCGAAATATTTCAGCAAGATTGACTTGAAGTCTGGGTATCACCAGGTACCAATCGAACCCTCCGATGTGTGGAAGACTGCCTTCAAAGCCAAGGAAGGCCTTTTCGAATGGCTGGTCATGCCTTTCAGGTTGACGAATGCTCTCGCCACCTTCATGAGGATGATGGATGACATCTTGCGGCCATTCACCAACTCATTTGTAGTGGTGTACTTGGATGATATTCTGATCTTCAGCCAGACTTGGGAAGAGCACCTTCACCACATCAGACAAGTCCTCCAAACACTGCGGCAACACAAGTTGTGTGCCAATTTGGAGAAGTGCACTTTTGGCATGACCCAGGTTCAATATCTGGGATACATTATTGATGAAAGGGGGGTGCATGTGGATCCGGCCAAGATCCAAGTCATTCGAGATTGGCCAGCCCCAACCACTATAACAGAGCTTCGCAGCTTTCTGGGTCTTGCTAATTTCTATCGGAGGTTCGTGTTGGGATTCTCTCATATCACTTGGCCCTTGAGTCAAGTCACCAAGGGAGGAGTGAGAGAAATTTTTTTTTGGTCGGAACCTCAACAGAAGGCGTTCACAGAACTGAAAAACCACCTCTATTCTGCCCCAGTGCTCACTTTACCAGACTTGCAACAGCCATTTGAGATCGAGACAGATGCCTCTGACTATGCTATTGGGGCAGTTCTTACTCAACAGGGACATCCAGTGGCATTTCACAGTGAGACATTGTCTGACACAGTTCGCAAGTACCCCACATATGACAAAGAAATGTACTCCATTGTACAAGCTTGTCGACAATGGAAGCATTACATTTTGGGGAAGGAAACAATCATCCACACAGACCACAGGCCCCTGCAGTTCATACAGACACAAGGGAAGTTGCAGAATGATCGCCATCAGAATTGGTCTACATATCTGCAACAGTTTCATTTGAACATCAAGTATAAGAAGGGTAGCACCAATCATGTTGCAGACTGCCTCAGCCGACCACCGATCGTGGCGCTCACCACTGTACTCAACGCTTGTGGGCACGAGACTTCTGATTGGCCGCTTCTCTATGAGAGTGACCCGGAATTCGGCCAAACTTACAAGGCACTCCTGGGGGGTACGCAAGTTCCAAATTTTCACCTTCAAGATGCACTTTTATGTCACATGGGACACCTTTGTGTTCCTTCAAGCGAGCGTGCCAAGATGATATGGGAAGCACACTACAGTCGAGTCGCTGGGCATTTCGGGGTCGAGAAAACAGTAGCAATACTACAGAAGTATTTCCATTGGCCGAACCTTCGAAAGGATGTCGAGAAGCACATCAGATCCTGCACTGCTTGTGCCATTGCCAAACCGACCATCAAGAAGCAAGGCCTATATAATCCTCTACCTACCCCTAGTCAACCTTGGGAATCCATCTCCATGGATTACATGTCGGGCCTGCCTTCTACTAAGCAGGGAAATGACTATGTTTTTGTGGTCGTCGACAGATTCTCGAAGATGGCCATTATGGCAGCGTGCAAGAAGAATATCACAGCAGAAGCCACTGCTAAAATTTTCTTTGAACGAGTGTGGGTGCACTTTGGGATCCCACAGTCTATCATATCAGATCGGGATAGCAAGTTCCTCAGCACATTTTGGTCCAGCCTCTGGTCAATTTTGGATACTAAGCTCACCAAGTCCACAGCTTTCCATCCCCAAACAGATGGCCAGACAGAGGTCGTCAACAGAATGATTGTACACATTCTGCGCATGTACTATTCAAAGCATCCACGCACATGGGACGAGAGCCTCCCTTATGTACAACATAGTTATAATCAGGCTCTCCACAGTTCAATTGGCCATATCCCCTTTCA
This sequence comes from Pinus albicaulis, assembly GCA_034641835.2. Taxonomy (NCBI): domain Eukaryota; kingdom Viridiplantae; phylum Streptophyta; class Pinopsida; order Pinales; family Pinaceae; genus Pinus; species Pinus albicaulis. Next base: position 20,630 of record JAXQQM020068017.1, on the reverse strand, counting down.
GGTGGGCTTGGGATTCTAGCCACTATGTCCCATTGATGTAGCCATGCCATTTGCAACTGCTCAGGCCAATTCAGCTCATGTCCAGTCTGAAGTTGACAAAGCCAGTAGCTTCATCGAGCGCATTCAACACATCCGCCAACAGGTTCATGATATATTGGACAGAGCCAATGCCAAGTACAAGCAGCGCCATGATCAACACCGGGTGCCACACAACTTCCAGGTGGGTGACAAAGTATGGCTACATTTGCAGAAGGAGCGCCTCACTGGACCCCACCGCAAGCTTCGCCCGCTCCGATACGGGCCGTACACCATCACCAAGGCGGTAGGGAACAATGCATTCGAGCTCAGTATTCCACCATTCCTTGGTCTGCACCCAGTCTTCAATGTGGATCGCCTTCGTCCTTACTTCCCACCTCTACTAGACACCTCGGACATTGCAGAACAACTCACACCAACTGAGTTAAATCCAGACTGCATGGAACAGGCCACCACAGATTGCATCATGGACATGCAAATCAAGAACACTCGCCAGCAGAAGATCCAACTATATCGGGTTGTCAAAGTTGGCCAACTCCTGCACCAAGGAAAGTGGTTCACCAGGGACCAAGTTCAGCAGAAATTTCCTCATCTCATGGAGGAACTTAACGCAATGGGGACCATTGCTTCCTAAGGGGGAGGAATGATCCAGGTGGATATTGGTGGTCACCTAGCTATTCCACTTGGGGCTCCACCATTTTCTCGTTCAATTTTTCAGTTTCGGCACAGTTTACTATTTTTAGCAGTTTTTCGGGTCCTTAACTTCCGGAACCGTTTTGAGGCCCTCAATGAAATTTTTTGGGAAAACGGAGAGCAACATGGGTCCTTTGATCAATTTTTCTCATTCCAAATTTGTAGTCCTCGGATATATCTTTCTAACGAGGTATGGTACGCGTCAAACGGAGATCGTATGCCAAAGTTACGCCCCTGGGAAGTTGAAACACCAATTTACCCAAACGGGGCCCATGGTTTTGGCGCTTCATCTCCTAGGGTTAGGGTTTTGGCTGTTTAGGATTTCCCATTGTTTCTAAATAATAAATAGGCCCTCGAGCCTCATTGTAACTCAGTTCAGAGGCCTGTGGCCGCCACATCTCTTCTTAGAGATAGCTACCAGCGCCCTAGCTAGTTTTATTTCCTTTCTGTCTGTAAGCAAAATTCAGTGCTTTGATATTAATGAAATGAAGTGTTATTTCCACTGCATCTCTGTATTTATGGTTAATGTATTTCGATACATTTGTGTTCTGCATAAATCTGGATCATCAACATCCAAGAAGACCGTAAGAAGGTGACCACAAGCTACCATGTTGCATTTTGGAGGTGCCACACTGAATTTCCCTCCTTCGTTGTTTTTTCTTTCCAAGAGAAACAGTGCGATTTTCCGAGCTTTCCAAGGATCTCCAATTGTTCTTAGGGTTATACAAATAATTTTAATCTTTTTCATCCTCCCTTTCAATTTGTTCTCCTTGATTTCATGGTGTAACTCCTCCATAAATCCCTACGTTGTGTTTTGTGGTAGAACTTCTCTTTTAAAATTTTGCAAATAAAATTAACATTCCCTTAGTTATTTTTATCTTTTCCTAAAACTCAAATATACTCCTAAAGCCTCCACCCCTAACTTTGGATCCCTAATCCCTAAGCCGAAACCTAGACCTACACCACCACTATCCCTACGCTACATTTTTGGCGATCTCTGAACCTAGGAATGTGTTAAATTTCCCCAGACGATCCTACACTAATTCCCTCATTTCACTTCCTAAAACTTCCTAACACCCTTCCCTAATTCCCTAATTTTTCTCATCCCCATTTCCTTTCCTAACGATCATCCTACTCCTTTCTCCCTTAACACATTTTTTCACTTAAGTAGGAGTTTTCCCCCTTGCAAAGTACATATGCGAGGAGATAATAGGTCTTACAACAAAGAGGCCAAATGTGAAGATATGAATTTATATGTATTATTTTGTGTCTTCTGGTGTGAAAAATTGTTTTGAAAGTGTATGGTGTCTTCCATTTTGTGAGCAAGTTGAAAGGTCAAATGCCATGCTAAATTGACTAGGTGTTTCCATTCATCGCGAAGAAGGATAAAGTCATGATTGCAAGATTTAAATTCACTGTAATAGCGAGCCATAAGGATACCCAATCATCATAGAAAGTAGTTCCAAAAAATTAATACCTAGAGGTCAAAAAATACAAGCCTTACCTCATAAAACAATATCAAAACAACATCAGAAGGTTTTTCCTATTGGGAAGCTCCTTAGTATACACCAACGGTTAAAATAATAATAGATTACTTCACATGTGTAGAGAAATATTTTTATTTTCTAGACTATCGTACCATGTCAAACTAATCATGCATTTCATAGGGGTAAAACCTCCAATTTTCCCTATTACCTCTACGGAAAGTGTGGCAAAAGATGGTAGAAAAAGTTGAGAATAGGAGAAAATTGATCTTGCAGAATCGGCCTCTTTCACCATGCTCTTAAAAATCATTTTTTACACACACGACGATACCATCACGCAAGGCTTTCATGCGATCAAATGTCCTTTCCTTCCACTAGTTAACCTATTCGCCTAGTTCACCATCGGCACCATGATACCATCTAAAATTATGGATATTGGCTCATCTAGCATATTTTTTAGTGAAGAGGACTAAGGTCACTAAAACGTATCGAAGGGTAAGTATTGTGTTTTCTCCACAAATTGAGTAAAGAATAAGCCTCATCGGTAAATTTGGGCTCAGGTTACAACATGAGGCCTCTTTGCATGATGAGCCATCCATCCTTATTGCGCGATATAGTGGACTTGGAGGCCATTGAAGAGGATGAAACCCTATAGTATGTCATCATGGAGAAATATGCTCGGATCATATAACTGAGACAATTTGGCAAGGGATAATTTCATAATTTCTGCGCTTAGATCAAGAGAACAATCAATTGAAGGAAAAACAATTATTTTTACTGAAAAATCATTTGAAGCTAAATATTTATATAAACATGAAGGAAAGGTGACAAAGAAAATGCCAACGACCATGGGTCTCTGAAAGGGAACTTTACAAAAGAGAGAGAACAAATCCGCAATTGAAGAAGTTAACATTTGAAGAATGATATCCATGGAAATCAATGAAAATAGAGAGTTATGTTTTTGACACGATTGAATTTTAGGATATAGAAGCTCCTTTAGATATCAATATAGATAATAAGTTCAAAAGCATGTCTGCCGATGTACTGAAGGTGGATTTTCAAGGTTCAAGGTCAAACAGTTACAAACAAGCGGAAAACCCTGTCCGGCCAAAAGGAGAAAGGTAGAGATGAACTTTCTTGCTCATGCTTCCTATAATAGCATAGCACACCTATCGAAATTCATCCGGCATGTCTGGGCTTAATTTGAAAAAGTTTTGGAAAACTTTATTTTGTGGTGGTGAGGTAGCAGTACTGAAAACAATCCCGGGAAAAACACGGCATATGGGCACGGCGCGATGGGAGGAATCCAATGTATAGATTTATTGCATGGGTAGATTCTTCTTGGAGTATAAAACAATCCTGAAAATCGACATGGTAGCCTTTTCATCAGCACAGAGGGTTAAAATGCTCCAATACCATCAAAAAATGACCTTTATGCCCTCTTTTTTGGTAAGCACAACTGGATACATGAGGATTATCTTGGGAGGTTGAATTTTTTAAAGAATCTAGAAGTAACTTTTTGAGTGCTTGAAAAAGAGCCTATCATGTAGCATACATCAGGACTATCAAAGAAAAAGTCGAATCAACATTTTAGACACACGGAATACATCAACATTCCATTTTCCCAACCACCTTTGTGTTTTCTCCATGCATGCTCATTTTCTCTGAATTCGTGTGTTTTCTCTTGAATTCATTATGTTTTCTCTAAATGCCATTTTTTCTCCTAGAGCTTCATCTATTTTTGACTTTCAATCATGTAATTTGTAAATGATGATTTAATGATGTCATAAGGTGTAATTAGGTAGGTGAAAGTCATAATGGGATAGTTACATGCTTGTAAATTTCAAAAATGGTCAAAGGATTCAACTTGTCTATCTTGAGGAGAGGTTAGAAACCTCCCTAGTATTTAGGTTTTAGGTGAGAAGATGAAGTGATAAGCTCAAAAACTCATGGATTCAACACCTGAGAGAGGGGAAATGATATTTTGTCTATATTTATGGATTTATTAGTCATTTTGATGGTTGGACATCAGAGGTTTGAGACCATTGTAGCTTGTGATTCATATTTTATTCAGAAATTCAGAGGCACCATTGCAACTATTATCTAGGAATTCATGTGCAGTGAGTTTTTGATGTTGTTTCTTCTATGTTATAGTCTTTTATGATTGATATATACATATTCTCTTTCCATGTCTTGATTTCCTCAATGATCTTTCTAAAATTTAGATAAACATGATTCTTTCATGGCTCTGTTTTGTTTGGGAAAATCATTTCATGTTTATTTCCTTTAGTTTTAATGAATTCTTGTTCCCTTTCCTCCGTAAGATGTTCCCCACTTTCAAGCCTACACTACTTGAAAAAACCTAATCCATCATTAAAGAATTGCTACCTTTCTCCTTTATATATTTGCAATTGTAACCCTTTGATCATTTGACCTAGTTACACCGCTTCATCACGATCCAACACAAAGATCTTAAAAATTTCAAAACCTAAATTTGACCTAACTTACCTATCATTTAATCCTCATCAAGCAAACCCTTTGGTGTGATCTCATAGGAGAATATCCTCTGTGGTTTAGTAGTGCTAGCTACTAAACTAAAGCTTGGTTTGATTTTTCCTCCGTCGACATCCATTCATCGGCCTTGGGACATTGTGGAGGCTTCTAATAGATCAACACCACAACCTAATCTTTTCTCAATATAAAAAGATCGGCATGTATGAAGTCATGTCACATGGGTGTAGTGGTGGTCAAAATACATTGGGTTGTTGTATGCCAAAACCATGGTTCAACAATCTGTACCATCGCATAAGGTAATAGTGTACGCGATTAAACTCTACTATGGCTTGTGAATACCATGGTCAATAGTATAGTAGAATAGTGATGAGTAATGCATGCTATGGTATTAAGTTTAAATCTAGTAATAAATTGACTAGTACCTATGTAACTACATTTGATGTGGGGGTATAATATTACATACAAAATTTGGGATATATGATGAGCGACTTATATATAAAGGATTAGCATGGATATGGAACCTTAAGTCTAACATCCTCGTTATAATAGTCCTAACTACAATATTATAACAAAAAGTAGGAAATATTCACAAACTGATTAGAACCATTACTATGGTGATTTAGTAATTAGAGAAAAGATAAAGATAAAAAATAATTCGGATATAGGTATGTAGAAAAAAATAGTCTCCTTGGGGAACTTTTCCATATTATGATTCTAAGTCTCTTCTAGATAGACCTAATAATAATGATAAAAATGGTTCTTCCTTTTTAATTACACATTTATATCATTGATAAGGCTTTATTTCAAAGTTCAAGTTTCAATATGAACCTTTACTTATCGTCCATAATATTATACAATTCAAAAATATTTCTCTGTTGAATCCACTATTTTAATACTTCTATTTTGTAAAACTTCCTTAATTCCACCATTGAAAGATTGACTCCATTTTTAAACCATCCATAAATAACTCCATTGGATATAAATCTCCATAAAATCTTATAGTTAGATTTTGATTTCACCTTGAATAATATAGCTTTATTTTCATGAATCCCTTCAATTATTGTATATTTGTATATATTTCGAAGCATTTATTTTGAGGCTTCTATAATATGTTCCATATTTCATTAAGAAAAATTCTTATTTTTCTTCATCTTATCTTCTACATTACATTATATTTCATTTTTAGCATGAATAACTCCAGCTTTTTCATCGACATATCAATTTTCATCAATTTCACATTCTAAGAGGGACGGTTTCTTTTGTAGATATTCATATTCTTTGAGTCATTGTGAAGCTTTCTTCATTTAATTGTTGAATTCAATTTTTTTATTTTCTTTGGAGCCATGGGAAATATTTATTTGCTAAGAACATGTCTCTAAAAAAATTAAACAATTAATTTTTTAACGGTGGAAAAAGATCTTAAAATTATCTAAAATTTGAAAGAGAAATATCTCATATATCATAAATATTCAGAACCTATAAACCATCGTTAGGACACCTAATTCTCTAAGAAGTTGGTCTAGAAGGAAAAAAAGTCAAAAAAATCTAAAAAACCCGTGAATGTGAAACCAAGAATCACTCCAATATATTATATATGTATCATTGTAAATAATAAAAAATAACACATGCTTATATTTCCTATCTCTATCTGTATTTTGGTATAAGCCACAATGTGTGGCCTTCTCCATTAATTGTATTCTTCAGTGATTTTCCATTCAACCATTAAATATTTGACCCTTTGTGCACTATTTTAGTTGTATTATTTTCCTTCTACATCCTCTCTACGAAACTTTTACATTTTACCTCAAAATCAATCATGTTAGCTATATTCTAGTTGCCAATTACGCGATTCTTAAATAGCTCTAAAAAATGTTTACAATGAAAATTTAATTCCAACCACCGCTGGGTATCGAAACCATGAGTCCAAGTGTCCATTTGATTTCTAATTATTCAAGTTTAGTCAAGTTAAACTACGGTCATTTATTCTTTGTTGTTTCCAATGTAATATTATTTAATCTATTCGTAATATTGAGATGAGCAATCTTCTACTCCACTTCTTTTCGATTTTCAATTCTTATCATGGTATCAAAGTTGGCTTGCATAAGCCTCCCCGAGTAACAACGGAGCCAAGTTGAACTGATAGTGAGGAGAGGTGATCTTGCATAAGAATCTTTGACAAAGCGAGAAGTTTGAGGAATGTTGAAGACGCCTCTGTGAAGAAGCATCTGAAAAGTAAAAATCTAGGCAAAGCCAGTGAAAAGCACCAATAAAACAAATAGAAGAAAGCGAGTGTTGCAACAACGCACGCATTTTTAAAGCATGTGTCTAATGTTAGTGTAACACACGCGTGGGAAATACGCGTTATAATGCGGGAGCCAAGAGCAAGTCGCTTTAAGTGTCGATCGCACACGATTTGGTGACGGAAGGAGCTGCGTGGATCGACTACGTTAAGCAAGCGCGGAGACAAAAGTTCATTCACACGTGGGGAGATTTTCGTTCATTAAAGTCATTTAAAAAGCACCAAGCCACAAAATTGATGGCCAAAAGATAATGAAGGCACAATACATGAAAGTCGTAGCATTCAAATTTTATTAAGGTATTAAAACATTTTCGTATTCAAATGAATTGTTTTGAAAATGGCTCATAAGTGTGAAGCATTCAACGTATTTTGTAAAGGATTATAAAGCTTTATATGAAGGTTTTTTAAAAAGAATTAACCCATTCTTTAAAAAAAGGAAGTGTGAATAACAATAATTTTTATTTTAATTTACAAAAATACCAGGTATATTTAAAGGAAAGGATTTTATGGCATGTAGAAAGGAGAATTTTTTTGGAGTATTTAAAAAAATTGTTGGTGCGAAAGCCTTGTAGAAGTGAATCTGTAAAAGATATTTTTGAGGAAGAGAATTTTTTTAAGTAAGTGTTTGATGCATATGTAGACTCATTTTTTTGTGGAAGCCAGAAACAAGATCATAAGAAAAAGCCAAGAGGGTAAGAAAAAACACAATATGTTGAGATATTTTTAGATTTGGAAATAAAGAGGAAAAAATGTTCATATGCGTTAAGATTCATTAAAAAATCTATCGAATACTTGATTCTCCTGGGTCTCAAATGCCAAGATAATAAAGGAAGACATGGGATACCATGAAGTGTTTTTGGTAGAAGGGGGTAATGAATATGAAGATAAAGGTGGATGCATGGCGGCGGATCTGCAACGAATCAGATATTTTTGTTGAAATCCTTGTGCTCGGTCACAGAGTGGAGTGAGTGTCTACGAAAAGTGGAGAAGAAATGAGAGAGCATGGGGTGTATGAACCCCACTATACACGACTACAAGTGGATGAAGATTTGATACCCGGCAACATGGCTGGCGGCGAAGATACGATGGGTCGAGGCAACAAAGCTTGATGATGAGGCTTAATGATTCCGGCTTAAACGGTTTTCTGATGATGACTTACAGTGATGCAACACAACTTGTTGTGTGTTATGGAGAGTCAAGCCTTTTAACTGGCGATGAAAATTTGATGGTTGATGTTAAATTTGATAATGAATTTTTTGTGTGACTAGTTGTAGATGATGCAACAAAAAACATGGTATTGACATGAGATTATTTTGTGAATAAACCCCGCCGGAATTAGTGGAAGACAACCCGGTGCACGGCCACGGGGTTAGTGAAAGGAACGGGGAACAAAATAGAGATAGATGGGTGCGCAGGAGTCCGAAAGGAGAAAGGAGAAAGAGAGAGAAGGAGCGCAGCAAGCGAGAAACCCCGTGCGGAAGCGAGAGAGGAAGAAACGGAGAAAGCGAGAGAGACAAAATCAAGAAAGTAAACAAAGGAAAGCGAGAAACGAAGAAAGCGAGAAAGAAGGAAGCACAACAAAGAAAGATTGTCACTACGAGCGAAAAGACCCAAAACAAATATGCGTTACGAAAAATATTTTCTAATTCTAATATTGAAATTTTCCAGTGTGTAGGTACACAAATTGATTATGAAAGAAGAGCTAAATTTTATTGAAACATGGCTTGCAACACCATGTCTAGATTAGAACTACATAGAAGATGTAGATATGAATGACGAAGATGACATGCATGATAGAACATGTCAATTAAATTTTTCAGGGTATTGATTTGAAAGAAACTAGATATTATTCTAATCTTATGTTGTAGCAGTTGATGATGAAAAGCGCACTACGGAAAACTGATAATAATGGTAGCAACCCATTTCTTAAAGATGTCAAGACATGTAGGCAGGTGTGGAACAATAAGAGACCTCCGCCAACAAATGGAAAACGGAGTTCTCAGGAACACAATAAATGAAAAATCTAAGTGAATTGAAGGCTAAAATGCGGAAAAAAGAGAAGAAAAATAAATCTAGTTGAAAGTCAATTTTTAAATTGTAATCCTTGCTAAGACATAGACGACGGTATTTGAATTAGAATTTTTTGTGGTTTAATTAAAAATTGTTAAAGAATATAATCCCAGCCACCTACTAGATTGTCGAAACCATGAGTCCAAGTGTCCGATTCAATCTAATTAGTCCGGTTTAGTCCGGTTACACTACGGTCATTTATTTGGTGTTTGTCTGTATTTAATCTATTCATGTTCGGAGTGACAATATCGTCGCTTCTTTTCGGTTTTCAATTCTTATCAACGTAATAAGTAACTCTTAGTGATGTGTAATAATTGTTAATACATCACCAGTCATAAACGGAACAATCATAAGAAAATGTTGTTCTTTGAGAAGGTCGGCAAGCAACATCCCGATTCTGAATACGTTGTGCCATCGGTGTAGTCAATTCTTGGTGAACCGAGATGTGAAAATGCATACTCGTGCGCCCACTATGGTGAATTACGATGGTGTTTAAGAAAGTTGTGTAGAGGTTTGGAAATCATTTTCGCTGCAGGCATCGGACTCAAATTTTTACGATGATTGAGAAGGATTCGGCCTATCTGTTTTTATTGAACGTTTATTGAATGCGGCATGTATGTCGTCCTCTGCACTAGCGATAGTTTGATGCATACATTTGCGATGTTGATGATGAATGCGTTAGATATGTGTCATTAACACATCCTATTCGGTGATACACGGCTCCATCCTCACGAATGATAGTTTCTCCTTCGCGACTATTGTCTAGGTTACGGTGGTGGTATGCGTGGTATGGTGGTCCCCTTGCGGTTCAAATCCAAGTAGTACACGGTCTCGAGCTTCTTCATACACAGCAATGCAGCCGACTGCGCAAGCTCTCATACCTTTGTTTGATTAGGATAGAAAGCTAGCGCTAAAGCCGAAACCAACACCTAATATGAACCCGAAGGGTAAGGTATTTCTCGGTAGTCACTCCTCGGTGGCAGCTCTGAGCCGATCCAGAGACTCCACTTGCCACATTGCAATTTTTGTTTCCTCCCACACTTCTCCTCGGATGCATCGAGCATGGATGCTTCTTGCTCCATTTTCAATATTCTCTTCAAATTATGGTAATTCCTTATCTGTGTTAAATAATTCTTAATGTATTATTCAAAATCAAATTCTCCCTTGACTCGACTCATTAAATTTTAATGTGCAATAGCTCAACACAGAAGGTACTAACGAACGTGCAAGTTCTCCGAAAGATCTTTTCCTTGAAAGTCTTCATGTCCCATTTTCATAAATCATAATAACACAAATGCCACATCCCATATTCTCCTCATGACAAGCTTTTTCCTCACTGAATATATTCACGAGAAGCCATCACGCGATGGTTGTCTCATAAATTTTCTAGGTGCGGTAGAAATTTTTGCGAGCATAATCATACCTGTAAACATTTCTGTTAAAAAAGAGTTTTATCATAACTTCTTGAAAAATAAGCTCACCATCTCCTTAATGATGGGTAGAGTTTTAGTGATTTACTTCAATTCCCCTTTTCGACGCATAGGAGCACGGTGGAAGAACATCTTCACCTTCAAGGCATAGTATTGCTTTTTGAAAAACATGTTCCACATCATATTGTAATTAAATTCAAGCTTCGACATGGACATGGCATCGCTGTTCCACCTCGTGATGATTAAAACTAAAAACAATTATTTGCTGAATTAAGTGTTGTGCCTAGTTGAGTGATTTATCGTAGTTGATTCTCTTTAATAATAGAGTTTGTTTATCCTCTTATCGCTTCCACTAAATTTTATTTTTATGATAAAATGGCTTAAACTTGAAGAACGCATTAGGTTGTTGAATACTCTAATACACATTGAACGGTTAATGAGATATTAAATGTTAGAAAATACACTCTTTTCGACATTAAATTATGTACGTAAATGTACTAGACAATATTGAGTTGAGTCGGAGGTACAATGAGATGAGCCTCGGTAGAAGAGTTGTCATTACGAACTTGTTTTTGTTCGAAAAATTGAGACAAACCCCCATAAACAAGAAAATTTTCGGATCCGGAAGCGGTCGAGAAGATTTGAATGCACAAACAAATATCCGGCCCACACTTCCCAAGCCCATCCATCAAAACTTGGGAAGGCTTGTCCACGACAAGCATAGAACTTTCTTAGATATGACAAGGCTCTTTCATTTTCTAGTCCGGACTATTCCAAAGCCCATTCAATTTGAACACTAGATTTCTTCATGATATCTCAACAGTTGTACAAGTTCTTCTCCTCTTCCACAGCAGCAACAACAAATTATGAAATGTCAAATTGTGATCAGGTTGGCCATATGAAATACTACTATTTTGATCTTCACCTATGCAAGCATTGTGGTCAAAACACTCATTCTTCAAAAAATAGATGCTTCGAAGGCAAGCCTCCTACGGGAACAAATATTCATATTGGATGGTCCTCATCGCAATGAGCATCGAAACCAAAAATATGTTTCGGTCATATGTTAGAACTTGTTGAACTATTGAATAGTTTTACGATTGAGTTTTCACCATTGTCTAACCTTGTATACGATAGGGGTGGAAATGATGGTGATACGCAAGATTCAAATTCACATCGAGCGATCTTTGAGCCACATCTTGCAACTCCATATTTAGAGTTGTGGCTTGAGCCCTGTGACTCAAGCTGAACCTAAGCCACAACACCTGTGATTCCGGATTCGGAAAGTTGTAGCCGCACACACAAATTCCCATAGGCACATGCCTTTGGTTGGTGAGTCAACCTTAAACCATCTATGTGAGGTTGAGGAATTCTTCCTCTTCAAGGTCGAACACTTCCTCTGGTAGAAGACTTCAACTTCTTGCCGGATTTGGAAAATTTCGGGCACACTAGCGTTCTAGGTGTTGGTGGTCTGACATTTTGTGAGAACTCATTCAACCTAATGTTGCCATTTTGTATTACAACTCTCTTCCTCGACCTCATACATACCCTTCGGATTAAAGAATGATGCAACACACCTAATCCTCTGAGGTTGGCGTGGGCAGAAGAGTCAGGAGTTTGAGACCAGCCAGACCAAGACAGAGATCACTCCGTGTATTATATATATATATACGTATGAATAATAAACATAATACATATATCTTCCTATTTACATCTGTATAATCTTCACATTTTGACAAATAATTTCACATATATTGATGTGAATCCTCAGTTTGGAATTTTAAAGACTATAACTTCACTAAAAAATAGTATATAAAAAAATCGAAAATGGATTTTTAGTATTGATTTTAAGATGTAAAACATATTTTTAAAATATGTCTCCAAAATTATGAAAAATAAGAACTTGTAATATTTACAAATGTACTTCAATAATTATCTTCAATTATATCAATTTTTTTCCTATTTATAACTTCCGAAGAAAATTTATAGTTAAGATACGAATGAATCATTGGAGATTAATTTCGGACTAGTCACAAAATCTTGAAATTATTACTAGATGTGCTTCTTTATTTTACCTTAGCCTTGGGAAGATTGGATATTCAGAATTCTGAATAAAACGTTATATGAGAAAAAATTATGAGGTCACTCATCTAAAATTGATTTCATTACTATTCAAAAAACCTATATTAGATAGGGTATGTATGAAAAATATAGAGAATCAAAATTTGAGGCTGATTAAATTTAAATACATCGTCAACCTCATTTTTTATCAAAATTTTATAATCTAAAACTTCCCATAAAAAATACTTTAAATAAAATTCCACGATGGATTGTCTCGTAGCAAAACCGTAGTTCTATCTTACGATACAAATAGTATTATGCACGAGCCTTAAAAATAATAAGAAACCAATTAAGTATGATTTAATGCGAAAATCTTCTTTTACTATGATTATCATATCGACAGATGAGATGATCCTAAGACTAGGTATCCTGTAATATGTTATAAGAGACAAATGATAAATGAAAGGTTCTATCCTAAATAATAATATGCCAAATAAAAATAATGGTTCTAATAGATAGTCCCATAGTGGAACTAGAAGATCCTAATGAATGTTATGAATGTGAACATGATCATAGGCGCGAACATGAATAATGAAAAAATTTAATCGAAAAAATATGATCAATTTTTCGAAGTTATATGCTGGACACTGACTAATCCTAATTTTTCCCACTTTTTCTCCTCCCAAACCACCCACGGAGTTTTTCGAGACCGGTGACAACACGGAACGCGGGTGCCTTGTAGAGTGCACCCCATCATAGTGACTACACCACGTGGGCTTCAATTTATGTGTGTGTATTATTTAACTTATTATCCTACCTTGAATTACTCATCGAAAACTTTCCTAAATATGAAAAATGTCCAAGTTAAGTTTGAACTCAAGTGAATGAAAACAATTGTCTTATTGGCATCTTGGAGGCAAGACCTGGAGGCCAGTCTTTCGCCTGGTCACGACATTTTTATATGAAAAGACAGAGAATAATTTAATGATTTAATTGTTGATTAATTTTGTTTAACAGAATGATGTCATTATCTTTAATTACTTGTTGCATTTAAAGCTAATGTCAGTTTCTTATATTCATTTACTTATATTTTAATTAATTTATTTATATTTTATCACTTATGATATACACATCTATGTGTATCTGCTTCAAAAGAAATTAATGAGAAAATGAGATAATACATTGTAGATTTCTAAAAAATCCGTATTTAAAAACATGTAAGACAAGGGAACAAATATGTAGATGTTAAACTTGGTAATATGTTGGATAACTATGTTGGAATGGGCTCTACACTACCAAATATCGAATGATATTAGGTGATTGTAGTAAAGTTACAACTATTTTTTCTATATGATGTACATCTTTATTGCACATATTCCTCATTATCACAATATCATAATCATTAGTTAGGATTATCAGACTTATTGAAAATTCAATAGGGTGGTTATGAGATTAGTACTTGGGATAATGTCACCACTTTACATATTTGTGATTTTTTATTGAATGAAAAAATATGATATGATTAGTGATGTCAACCTTCAAAGAAGAAGATTTATTGGTAAAGGATATCAATTATATTATTTTAACGTTCAAATTATAAAATAGGCTTAATTATTATTAGTCTTAAATGTTTATTTACTTATTATAGAGGGAAAAAAATGACATTCATATTTCCAATTGTGACACATTTATGATTAATGTTGAAGCGTACATCTTTGAGGATCGATATAAAATTATTTTGATGATCTGTTGTTATTAGTAGGCAGGAAATATTATAACCTATTAATTAATGTATTTTATAATTTTTTTTATTAATATGAATAAGTGAAGTGGATTGAGTTTTCGATTTCTTCTCCAAATTAAATGATAGATTAATCGAATTACGTAGAGGAGAATGAATAAAAGGAAACCCGAGTAATGGAAAATGTTTGCGTTAGGACGATATGTTATGCATAGAAGGTATAAATAAATAGTTTGCGAGGCCAGGTTACAGAAGGAAAAATCAAGGAAAATTACTGATAAATTGTAGGACAAATAACTTTCTATGGACCATATGAATGCACAACAGTCTATGCAAAAGCTTTATATGATGGAATAAATATGGAAGTATAATTTTGTGTTTATAAGTATTAATGTATTTTTTTAATGTTATTTTACATATTATTTTTCACTATTTAGTTGTGATGATCTTCAATATTACAATGAATGTTGCAACTTTTAAGGCTAATAAATTAAATTATCGACTTTGAGGTTTGTACAAACATAGATGTGACTATGCTATATGTAAAGTAGGTGAAGCTCTACTCATTTCACCTTTAGAATTGAATCGGATCAAAGTGTCCATAGACCACTCCTCAAGCTTACAATGAGAACTTGCATGATAAGATGGAATCTACTCTAGTGCAAGAAGGTAAAACATCATCTGATTACAAAAATGAGAACAATTTCATCAAATGTAAATTCTAACTATAAATGCAAGAAGAGAAATAATATACTTAATTGTAGAAATGAACCATGCTATTCTACGAAAAAAATTAAACCCGTACTCTGCTTGCGAGGATGTAAATCATTACTCTAGTTTGAGAATATGAAAAAATTACATGAAAAGAAGGAAACTTGATCTAAAGTATGACTAGAGATTCTAAGGAAATAACTTTAAGAAACTGAGTCTAATATATTTGCATTGAAAAGTTTCAATCATTATCATTAAGTTCAAGATATTTTATCTTCAATATGATCTTTACATTGCATAAACAAATGTTTGTGATTCAAATGTAGAAATTTGTCTGCAATTCTAATTGTTGTTTGTACTTGCGATTAAGGAAGGATGGGTATAGAATAGTCCTTGGGTACGATCATGAATTCAAAAGCTCGAAGGTCATTATTCAGTCTGGGCAACGTCAACATCTTAGAAAAAATTTGTCCAAATTAGGTAGTGCTACGGGACTGCTATAGGATGCTACGGGATTCCATGTTTTTCTACAAGATTATTTTGTTTTTCCCCAAAGTTGATTCAGAGCATCTTTAGGGTAATAGAGGATTTTTTTAAGGTGGGGAGAAAGGTATAGAGTGTATCAAAATTTATGAAGTCTTTTCCTACGCTTAGCCGCTTAGAGGCCCCTCTTGCACAAAGTACATGATCATAGTGGTCTCCGATAACCTTGAAATATGATCTCGGTGGTAAATTTGAGAAGCGGTAAAAGTTGTCAAGAAGGAATATGGTGATGAAAAAATGGTTAGGGTAGTGGCACGATATCTACAAGTCACCGATGGTAACTGTATACTAACCAATCAGCCTCTTTGTACTCTTGCAAAAGGACATAAATTTAATGATCGAATTACAACAAATCAATATGGAAAGGATTAGGTAATTTTATTTTATCACGAGAGTTACTATTTCTACACAATTCATCTAACCCATGTGAAATGACATGATATCGACTTCTAGGATGCATAAAAAAGTATGAAAAGAACTATAAACCATATCCTAACAAGTTTGAAAGGAAAAACATACAAATAATTTTGGCTTGTTGTAAACTCCTCTTACACTTCCATAACAAGGTGGTAACTAGGCATGGAACCATAGTTTTGTAAATCTGGCTTTAAATAAAAAACAAAATCTTATACTCAAGCGGTGAAAAATCAAAATACATAACAACAACTAGAGCCACTGGTTGCAGGTCTAACCCAAAAGTCTTAGCCCTCGAAGTGGATGCAAATCATATGTAGAACAATAATGAATATTTAATTAAAAAATGGAGGTCAAACACATCATATTAAAATGAAAATAACGATCTCAAATACTTGGATCTCTATAGATCTTCATAGCTCCAAAATTTTGAATCCTAATGAGCCTTTAGGCTTTGTTTATTCACTCTAAAAATGTAGTGACGAAACACCCTTGGAAGGAGGCTAATTCCATCCAAAAACCTTGATAACAATGGATATGGTTCCTTAGAGCCTCTGCGCTGCACTTGAGTTCATCAGCTTCCGTGGACCTCGACCTATAGGTTAGTGCGAATGTGTGATTCTGAGGATAGTCGAGTCAAGGAAATAAATGCAAGTGAAAATACTCCTACACTTTCATAGATTCCTCCAACGTGCCTATGCATCATATATGTTGGAACACCTAATCCTCATGGGTAGGTGTGGAATATGAAAAGTCACAATGGAGTCCAAGTGACCTTGGAATGTGAAACCAAGAGTCACACCATTGTACTATAAATGTACATCTTTGTATAATGGAAAATAAGAAAGCCTCGCGCTTATCTTTCATTCTGTGTTGAGTCTCTTGTGTGTGTGTATTCTTCTCTCATACACCATGTGTGTGCTTCAACATGGTGTTTAACATGGTATTAGAGCGGGCGATTTCTGGCCCTGCTCCACTTTGAATGAGCTATTTATGTTTATGGCCTGCATATCTGCAAAAATTCTTGGCATTTTTGCAGCACTCAGAAATTGGGAGCAGCACTGCACATCTGAAGCACTAAGTGATTTTGCAGCATTCAGAAGTGTTTTGGAGAAGGAGCAGCATTCAGAAGAAAGCGCAGCATTCAGAATTTGTTTTGAAGAAGAGCAGCGGTGGTTTTGAAGAAAGGCAGCACTGCCCATCTGAAGGTTTTCTCACTGCTTATTTTGCTTGCAATTTCTGCCTTTATTCTGCATTTTAAAGAGTTGCTGGAAAATGCTATTTAAAGAGGTTTTTTGAAGAAGTTTGTGGTTTCACTGCAAAAGAATTCTGAGTTTCTACTGGATTTTTTGCTGCTATAATATTCTGGAAATTCTGGGGTTTTCATTGAAAAATTTCTGAGCGGCTGGACTACTGGAAAATTTCTGAGTTTTCTCTGCTGCTGGATTTGGTCTGCTATACATTTGAAGAAAAAAAAAATCTGCTGTTTTGAAACTAAAATTCTGAAGTTGCCCTGTTTTGAAGACATTTGTAAAATTTCTGCTCTTTATTCTGCTCTACTCTGCTGTTAATTTAATCAAAAAAAAAAATATAAAAAAAAAATTAAAATTCCTTTGCATCTTGGCCTTTCGGCCTTCCCCACCTTCACAACCCACGCCCCTGCAGCTCATATCAAAGCACAGCATCCTGGCACTTCTCGACTGCACCCCCTCACAATCCGCTCCCTCACGGTTCTGCAAAACAAACACTCCTCTCCTCAATACTCACGCTGCTCTCGCCCCATCATTACACCTACGGCAGCCCCTTTCCATCCCTTACACCACTCATCGACCCTCAACAGCTTACCGCCCCTACGCCACTCCTCTACCCGCTGCGTAAACCCCCTCTCCGGCCTGCACTCTCACACGCCTACCCATCCCCCTCGCCATTCCCCTCACCCCTTACGGCTCCCCCTCAGCCCTCAAACCCGCCCCCTCTCTGCGTTAACACGCCCATCCCCCTCACGGCATCACTTCTCGACTTCACTTATCACTCCATGCTCCACCTACGCCCTCCCTCTTAAATTCGATTTTTATATATTACATTAAATCCATTTTTTTTTTATTCGCTCACCTTACCATTTAATACGCCCCTCCCCTCATATGATACGCCTCTACTCTTTTTAAATTTATTTTAATTAACTCCCCTCCCTTCATATAATACGTCCCACTCCCCCTCTTTAAATTTATTTTAATTAATCCCCCTCCTTTATTATTAAAGCCCTTTTCCCTTTCTTTTAATTAATCACATTTTTTAAAAAATTTCCCATTTATAATTAATTTTCATTAATTAATCAAAAAAAAAAAAATCTCATTACTCTCCCTTTTAATTAATCTTCTTCCCTTTTTTAATTTATTCCTCCCATTAATAAAACCCTCCACCACTTTAATAACCCCCCTCATCCATTATCCCTCTTCCTTTTATATTTCCCATTCCCTAATTAAAATTCACTCCTCTTATTTTTTAATTAATTCCCTATCATTTCCCATAATTAATTTTTTAATTAATTTTCAATTAATTAAAAAAAAAAAAAAAAAAAAAACAGCAGAGAGAGAGAAAAAGAAGAGATTTGAACAGCAGAAATGAAGGAATTGACATATGAAAAAGATGGACTGAATATATATAGAGAAATTTGCAGATTTGACATTGACATAAGGGTGATTTTTTTGAAGAAATTGACATTTGAAGACAAGTTTAGCATCATTGAAAACAGCTCTTTGAAAAAATTTCAGCTTCCTTAAAGGCCTTTTGCACAAGTTGTTTTTGCTACACATTCAAATATTTTGCAGAGATTTTGTATTGAACTCACAGTTGGAATCAGTATTTGAGTTGTTGGATTGTTGATTGCCCTCCATCATTTGAGGAGCAGATTTTGTACTTTCCATAGTTGGAAGTCCTCTTGAGTCATTTGTATTTCTTGTTGCATCACATTGTAAACGGGTGCATTTTTTGTTGAAGCCGACACCCTTTCATTCATTTTTGAGCCTAAATTGTTGAAAATGGCCAAAATCAATGAGGCATTAATGTTGTTGAATGACCTCATTCATTCAAATGTTGATGACATGATAAAAATGAGCAAGGATGCTCTTTGTAAAATTCAAAGTTGTTTACAAGATGCACTTGAGAAGATTGAGTTTTTACAGTTGGAATCTCAGCTCCAACAAGAAGAACTTCAGCAAAAGAGTCACCATTCTGAACCTGTTTCTGTTCAGAACATTGTGAAGGACTCTCATCAGAAGAAAGAAGACAAAGTTGCAGATGATCCTCATTCAGTTCCTTGTACTAGAGCAGATGTACATGCAGATGCAGCAGTTCAACCTGCACTTCTCAAGCCCATCATCAGACCTTGGGAAGAGCTTGTCCACAACAAGCATCGAACTGGTCTTGGATATGAAAAGGATGTGTCCTTTCATATTCCAGACTACACAAAGCCCATCATATTTCAGAGTGCCGGATTCCTATATGACAGTTCACCTGTAGCTGTTCCAGATTCTGTTCCGCTTTCACAACATCAGATTGTAACATGCCAACACTGTGATCGAGTTGGCCATATGAAGAATCCCAGCATTTTGATCAACCGTCATCTGACTTATTTGTGATGCCCCCCATTCTTAGACAGATAGCCGGACACAAGCCTCACAAAGAACCAAGATTCATCTTGGATGGATCGCTTCTTGGCAATGGGCATCAACAGCCAAGAAGATGTTTAAGACACATGTTAGAACTTGTTCACGGATATTGAGCAAACTTGCAGTTGAGTTTTAGCCATCATCTCACCTTGTCCCTGACAGGGGGGGAAATGGTGGTCATGTACAAGCTTCGACGACAGATCAAGCGAGCCTGAGCCACAATCTCTCATTCCATGTTCAGAGTTGTAGCCAGCAGTTCAAGCGAGCCTAAGCCACAATTCATCATTCCGGATTCAGAGATGTAGCCAGAGACACGGATGCCCATGAGCATGCCTTCGGTTGGTGGACAACCTTAAACCATCATCTTTGGTTGGTGGATAACCTAAAACCATCATCTTTGGTTGGTGGACATCCTAAAACCATCACAGCTAGTAGACCTCCCTTCTTTCAGGTTGAAGGTCTCCCTTTTTTATGAGGGACAATTCCTCTAGCAGAAGCTTTCAACTTCTTTCCAGTTTTGGAAGAGTTCTGGGAACTGCAACAAGTTTTGCATTCCAGTGTTTGTGGTCATCCTAAAACCACCTCTTTTTTCCAACATTTCAGAGAGTTGGTTCAGCCCAAGTGCTGCCATGTATACTTTGCAGATTTGTATTACAACTCCTTTCTTGGACTCACACATACCCCTTCGGATTAAGGGGGGATATTGGAACACCTAATCCTCATGGGTAGGTGTGGAATATGAAAAGTCACAATGGAGTCCAAGTGACCTTGGAATGTGAAACCAAGAGTCACACCATTGTACTATAAATGTACATCTTTGTATAATGGAAAATAAGAAAGCCTCACGCTTATCTTTCATTCTGTGTTGAGTCTCTTGTGTGTGTGTATTCTTCTCTCATACACCATGTGTGTGCTTCAACATGGTGTTTAACAATATATGTACTAAAAAATGCTCTCTTTCCTGCA
>JAXQQM020059627.1:0-45628 GCA_034641835.2 Pinus albicaulis | reverse complement strand
TTGCGGAAAATTGAATCCATGACAAATTTTGTATATGTGGTCTTTATAATAGGACTTCCATATATATTTGTGATAAATGTGAATAGGAATTGGGCTTTGAGGAGTCCACTTCCAGCCTAAGATAGGGAACTCAGAATTGAAACATATGGTATCAATGATATAAGAACTCATGTAAAATGGGGGTATTATCCGGGTGGTTACAAACCTATTTTTACTATAATCGAGGATTTTTCTTGCCATTTTATCAGATAAAATGGTTTCCCAATCCATAATGTAGGAATTAACAACTGCTTCAATTAAGGGTACCATCTTAATAGAAAATTTTTCAGAGGTGATAGTTCCAAATAATCTACACATCATAGATGTAGCATAGAAATAAGGAGACACCAAGGATTCTACGGAGTACATACCTGAAGATTCGTGCTTATGTTTTTCAGGAAAATGCCTCCAATCTCTAATGGGATTTGACTCCACTTCATTTTCTTTGGCGAAGTCTTCCAAAAATTCTTTATTGTAGATTTGCTGACGGTCTGGTAGATGACACATCTTTTTGATGTCTTCTGCTTTGAAATACCCGAACATCCTTCCATCTGACGTAAAGAATGATATGTCTGTTATATTGATGCTTTCTATAACCCATCTTACTAAGTCATTATATGGGAGAACATTTGCGCGAGCTGCTACTTTATGAAGATAGGAGCTTGCCAATTCCTTAAGAGTGCTTTTTGATTTTTTATCTGAATTTGCCTCCAACTTTTCTTCTGATATTATAGTTGGATCTTCTGCTTCTAGTAGATTGTAAACTCCTTCCCACGAAATTTTGCCATGACCCAGACAGGTTGTATTAGTTACTAACACCAATTTAGCTGGTTTCTCTTTTGGAATGATAGGGACCTTTGCTCTCTTGGATTTCTTAGACATTTTCATGACTCGTAGGTTTTTCTCAGGTCTGCACAATGGAACAGATTAGCAGAATGACGGAAAAATTCATTTAAGAATGAATACCAAATAGAGAGGAGCTAATGGCATTTAATCACAATAAAGATAATGGATTAAAGAAATATTATTCCATTGAAGATGCAATTTGCGACAAACTTCAACCATGATTATCTATTTAATGATTTTCTCGTATAATGTGAGATTTTAATGCCATTTGTAGATTGTCTATTCGCATATTCATAACGGTCCTTTTAAAGTGTTTATACCATAACTTTTTAAGATTTTCCGATCAACGATAATCGTATATCGGAGATCGAAAGTTTCAAATATTAGGTTTAAGTATTACCATTTTACACTTGCAATTTGTGATTATTGCTGAGTTGGCATGGATGGCACGATGCCTTTTAAATCATATCAAATTATTGGCATTTCTTATAAAAATGATCTATTTTACGTTTTCATTGAGAAATGCTTTTATGAAATAATGATATCGCATCGCAGATTTTTAGCAGAGTATCTTTCGATTTGAGTTATGCATTTTTGGCGATGATCGATTTGCGATTTAACTTATCGCATTGGAAAAAGGTTGCATGAAGATGTGATATGACTTCACCAATTCGTGATTGCGATCGGGCTTATCACATCGGAGCTTTTCAAAAGGGACTCATAATCAATTGTGATATGACTTTACTGATTCGCGATTGCGATCGGTCTCATCGCATCGGTACTTTTCAAAAGGATGTATAAGAATTTGATTCCCCTGATTTGCGATTGTGATTGGGTTCATCACATCGGAACTTTTCAAAGTGGAAGACTTGAACTCATGTTCATGCAATATGCGCTTTTGCGATTGCTTAATCGCATCGAGGTTGAATGATAACACCTTTGATTCTATAATTTGAATATGCGAAATGTGATAAAGGCCTTTATGTGTTTTCTTTATTTTTTGTTAAATAAATCCTTTTTCATTGGGGTTTGATCCTATTTCATGATCTCATCAGATTTTCGTAAATCATTTTATTGATTCTATAACTATTCAAAAAAAGGGGACCCATTTCTTATTAAAAATTAATATAAAAATTTGAAATGAGGAGGGTTGTTTGTACAACACAATAGAGCTTCAACAACTCAAATTAGAATCCAGTGAATCCTTTTACTACAAACAGGGTTATGAATTTGCCATAAATGGAATACACAGTTAGTATAACCTTAGACATAAGAAAAATAATGAGTCTTCTACAAAAAACAATTCCCAAAATCAAAACAAGAAAAATGTAGAAGCACCAAAAACAAAAGTTTTGCAAATTCTCCCAAGGAAAAATAAGCAAAATTCCAATCCTTCCAGTCCTAAAAAATCAACAAGTCCCAAAATTGTTGATATTACTGATGAAGCAGCTCAATCTTCCAAAGATGTACATAAAGCTAATACTTCTAAAGCTTCTAATTCAGTAAAATCAACAAATTATGATCCTAAAAAGCCTTTTGCTAATCCTAAATCAGTCGATCCAAAAACTGATAATTTAAGAACACCTGGTGATAATTCTAAGTTTGATAAAAATTCTGTTGCAACACAAATTCTCCCTGAAAAGAAATTTAAGAGAAGCAAAACTCAGAAAACTCAGACAGAGAATATCAAAACAACTGAAGATAGAAATACAACTGTAGAAACTCAAGAAAAACCAACTCAGACTATAATTAATAAAGATGAATTACTTCAATTTAGTAAATCTAAACCCTCATTTAATATTAAGACTGAAATTTCTAAGTTAAAAATACCCATTCCTTTAACATAATTGGTAAAAAATGGCTTATACAAATCAACCATAACTGAAACACTGAATATGAATGATGGTGAAGATGCAATTAATTTGAATGATGATCAACCCAAGTTGATTTTTGGCCCTGATGTGAATGGAAAGAATTCAGATGGATTAGTCCCTCCTTTTTATATCAGTCTTACCATTCATGATCTAATTTTACATAACACAATGTTAGATTCAGAAGTTTCCCATAATTTAATGCCCAAAGCCATAATGGAAACTCTTAATCTAGAAATAACCAGGCCTTACAAAGATTTGTTTTCATTTGACTCCAACAAAGTTAAATGCTTAGGATTAATAAAAGACTTATGTGTCACTTTAGTTTAGTACCCTGGTAAAAGTATATTAATGGACATTTTACTAGCTGTATCCCACCAAAATATGGTATGCTTCTTTCTCGCTCATGGGGAGAAAAGTTGCAAGGATATCTACAACTGGACATGATTTATGCTACCATATCAATGTTTGGTCAACCTAAAAAACGTTACAGGGAAACATTAATGAAGTTCATGGTCAATAGTGCTGAAAGATCCATAAAATATCCTATTTATTCTACATCAACTGACCTTGAATCTTTTATTTTGTGTAACTCTGATAATAATGAAATCCAAACAGAACTTATTGATAAAAATCCAACACCAAACAATGAAAACATCTCTCATGAATCCCTTTGGCACTTAGACTTTAATGGCTCTGTAAAAAAATTAGGAGTAGAAGCAGGAGTATGGATTACAAACATGGAGACTAATCACTCAGAAGGACATGCCTTCAGACTCAACTTCAAATGCACCAACAATATGGCTGAGTATGAGGCACTCATTCTAGGCCTCCAGATCATCATAAAATTAGGGGGAAAAAGAATACTAATCATGGGATATTCAGAATTAATCATAACACACATAAATGGAGATTATTTTGTTTATAATCCTAGACCAGCCAGATACAGAGATACAACGATAGATTTAACTGATGATTTATTGGAATGCAAGTTTGCTGCTATACCCAGAAAACAAAATATTCAAGCACACTGTTTAGCAATTTTTGCTAGTACATGTAACTTACCATTCCAACCAACTCATAGGTACACTACTAAGGTTAAACATAGACCAATTATCCCAGATAACCTCAAGTACTGGCATATTTTCTCTTAGGATGAACAGATTTACCATTTCTTAAATAATGATGAAGAATTTCAAAATTGTAAAATAGATACAGACTGTAAAATAGATTCAAATTTTGATTGTGAAATAGATAACATAAATGTACATAAGTTTGATAAACCTATTGTATTTACTCAATATGACATAGACAACTTAGAGAAGGTAGATATTGAGGAAATCATTGAAGAAGAAATTGACATGATAGATCTAAAAGATAATTTTTTGCCTAAAGGTTTAACTCCTTTGGAAGACCTTTTTGATTCCAATGATGTGCCTAAAAAGCCAAAAATGGAGCTAGTTAGGTCTGATATTGAGGAATGTAATATTGGGACAGAATTAAAACCAAAGATGATAAAACTGTCATAATCTTTACCTCCACAAGAAAAGGAAAAATACATTGATCTTTTAAAGGAATATCAATATGTGTTTGCTTGGAGTTATGAAGATCTCAAAGCTTATGACACGAACATAATCCAACACAAAATTCCCATAAAATATGATAAAAAACCATTCAAACAAAAATTAAGGAGAATTAATCCCATTCTATTACCTTTGATAGAAAAGGAATTAAAATGCATGTATGCTGCTCAGATTATTGCACCAATCAGATATTTTGATTGGGTTTCAAACCTAGTACCAACACGAAAGAAAACAGGTGAAATTAGATTATGTGTTGACTTTAGACATATTAACAAAGTATCTTTAAAGGATAATTACCCTTTACCTAAAATTGATCATATACTACAAAGGGTAGTTGGTTCCTCTAAAATTTCTTTTTTAGATGGTTTTTCAGGATACAACTAGATTCTTGTCCAAAAGGAAGATCAGGATAAAGCAACTTTTACCACTCCTTGGGGCACTTTCATGTATGTGAAAATGCCTTTTGGTCTGATGAATGCAGGAGCAACCTTTCAAAGGGCTATGGACATAACATTTGCAAAGGAGATTCATGACTTCTTGGTAATTTATTTAGATGGCATTACTGTATTTTGTAAATCAGATAATGAACACTTGGATCATTTGAGACAAGTCTTTATTAAATGTAGGGAATTTGGCATCTCTTTAAATCCCAAGAAAAATCTCTTTAGATTAGAGGAAGGTAAGTTACTAGGACATATAATTTCAAAAGAAGGAATTAGAATTGATCCTGCTAGGATAGAAGCAATTCTGAACATTCATCTACTTAGAAATATCAAAGAATTACAAGCTTTCTTAGGTAATATTAACTTTTTGAGAAGCTTTATTTCAAACTTAGTTGAAATCATTAAAGAACTGAAAAATATGCTAAAAAAAGACTCAATTCTAAAATAGTCTGTTGAAGCCAAACAATCATTTGAATCCATAAAACAGGCTTTAACTAAAACACTAGTCTTAATCAGTCCATATTTCAAAAAAGACTTTTTCTTTTGCATCAGAGCATACCATTTACATTCTTTACTCCCACATAATTTCCTATGTCCCTAATTTTGTAGTTAAAGACATTCTTACTCAGGATGGCCCTGATGGAAGAAGAGGTAAGTGGATTGCCACTATCCTAGAATATGACATAGAAATTAAACCAACCAAACTCATTAAAGGACAAGGATTAGCCATATTAATGGCTGAATCTAACTGCAATGTATTAGACATAAATTTTATTGCTCAGGTTGATGACCAGGAAGATATGGCAACTCCAATGATCAGTGAAGCCTTTCTAGATTCACCTTGGTACTCAAATATTATCTTTGTACTTACAAACTTACAAGCTCCTCCTGGATTGTCTAGGAGTAAAGCTAAATTTCTAAACTTAAAGCAATGAGATTTTGTATTTTAGATAATGTGATTTTTTGGAAAGAACAAAGTGGGATATTATTAAATTTTTTACTGAAAGAAGAAGCTGACAAAATACTTGAAGTATTTCATGCAAGTGACTATGGAGGGCATTTATATTGGAAAAGTACTGCAGATAAGATCCTTAGAGTTGTTTTTTACTGGCCTAACTTATTTGCTGATGTTAAAAAATTTATTACTTAATGTCATAAATGTCAAATATTTGAAGGCAAGAAGAAATTGTTACCTTTACCCTTAAAGCCTATTTCAACTGAGATACCATTTCAACAATGGGGCTTAGATTTCATTGGAGAAATTCACCCCCCATCCTTTGGCCAATATAAGTGGATTTTGACTGCCACTGATTACCTTACAAAGTGGATTGAAGCTATTCCTACTAGACATGCCACTGATACAGTCATAATTTCTTTCATAGAAAGCAACATTTTGTCAAGATTTGGATGCCCTTAGAAAATAATTACTGATAATGCAGCAACATTTAAGTCTAAAAAGATGATTTCCTTTTGTAATAAATATCATATTACCCCAGGTCACTCTACTGCATATTACCCTTAGGGTAATGGCCTAGTTGAATCCTTGAATAAAAGTCTTGTAAATATAATTAAAAAATTACTTGAAGATAACAAAAAGACTTGGAATAAAAAGTTAGTCTATGCCTTATGGGAAGATAGACTTACTACCAAAAAATCCATTGATACTTCCCCTTACCAGATTGTATATGGGATGGATGAAGTTTTTCCATCATCCTTAGGTGTTCCAGTAATGAATATTATTCAAGAATCACAAGTGGAAATCAATGATATACAAAGAAGAATCAATCAAACTATTCATCTACAACAAAAAAGGGAAGAAGTCTATGAGAAATCACAAATCATTCAAGATAAAATCAAGAAATTTTTTGATAAAATAAGTAAACAAGATGACTTTTACATTGGAGACCAAGTGTTAAAATTGGATTCTAGGAGAGAAGACAAAGGTAAGCATGGAAATTTTGACTTTCTGTGGAGAGAACCTTATGTAATTTAGGGATATAGGGGTAACAATGCTTTCTTTATAAAATATTTGGATGGAACAGATATTCAAGAAGGACCAGTAAATGGTAGAATGCTTAAACACTACTATTCTTCTGAATTAACCAATAGTTAGTCCCATTTACTTTTACATCATTGTAAATATTCATTGAAGTTTTACATTGGATTGGATATTTTCTTTACAAATTTGAAGCCCGGAGAGAAGCCCCTAAGCTTTGTAGGGTAAAATATCATAAATATGAATTATTGTAGAAAACAAAAGACAATTACTGGATCATCATGGTCAAAAGTGAAGGCTACTAGTCTTAGAGTTCTTGACATTTCACCAGGAAATGCCATCCCCATGTGAAGCTGCTGTTGGGGTCCTATAAATATAGGATTCATAATTTTGAATTGAATTTTGATAGTCTTGTAAAATATGTACATACCTTGCTTTCTGCAAGTTGTTTTCCCATATTTTGAAAAAAAAAGGGTAAAAAGACCTAAATGAAATATCAAAGGACTTAAAAATATATAGGCCCCAAAAGAAAAAGATGAAAATAAGACATGGAAGTGTGCAAGCCCAAATGCCACTAATTTTTACTTTTTGTAAATGATTATGGCAGAGTGTCAATAAATGCCATAATCCATGATGAGTTAAACTGTTTAATCTTGACTTTTCATGTTTTCAATTTCCATGTTTTAGATAGTGAATAAATATTTGTCAGACAATTTAATCCTCACAAATCATTAGTTAGGTAGAAAATAATGAGGAGCTCAACAATTTAATTTGAGCCCTCGGATGAAATAAGGTAGAATTAGATAGTTTATGCTTTCAAAAGAATAAATGTTTTAAGGTTGCAAGCTTAAATGCACCTGCCAAAAGGAAGAAAAAATGTTAGAGTAACGTTGGGTAGGTAGAAAGAAGTGGGAAAACGCATGTAATATTCATCACCAGGAAAAAAATCACTAATTTCCCATCCCCTATAAGTATTTAGTGTTTTAGAATATCAGTCAAATAGGCTCAGAGCATTTCTATGACTTTTGTTGGGACCGGACCCAAGGCTCGATGACTGGTTAGTTGAAAAAGTTAAATTCTTATGTTAAATCCCCATTTATCATTATTTATCCCTTATTCATACATTTTAACTCATTTTCATAAGTAAAGACTCATTCTTACTTAATGAAATATAAAACCCCATCTGATTAACTTCCTTCACTCAGAAACATATAAAAACCCTAAAAAATGCTTTATCCTAAGTAAATTGGTGAAATGATGAAAAGACAATCTTTGCTTTACTTATTCAATTTACTTAGTCATATTTTGTATTTTGTGTGCATTCCATTCCCCTTTTCATATTAACTTTTAACTTAGTTTATTAAATCCTTAAATAAAACCCTATCCTATTTATCTAATTCCCTATATCTAAATACCCCTAAAAACCAACTATTACAAAGTTTTTGGACCAAAGTTATTATCCACATGTCAAAATAAAACCCAAATAAAGCGCCCTTTGGTCTAAAACTACCTTTAAATAAATATCTCGCCCCCTATGGTTATTAAACCATTCAACAGGTTTACTACTATATAAATAAAATAAAAGTTGCACCTAATATGTTTATTCGTGCATATCCTATGTATTTTGAAAATAAAATACACCACCCTGCACATCAGCGCTTAGCCTAAGTTTTTGAATGATATTTAATCATTTCATAAGGTTCAAAGACTTAAACCCATGACCATGCAAAAGTACGCACTTTTGCTATGCCTTTATAAATTCATCCCCACATAATTTTTAAACCAAGGTTCTATTAGAATAAAACTAAGTTTTGTTTTCCATAAAACCTAAGTTGTTACCTTTTTATTTTTCCCTGATATATAAAGCCTTAAGCTTTACATAGATTAACCCATGGTATACTTAACTCTGCCTCATGCTTACCCCCGACCGTATGTATAAACCCTGTTATTTGCATAGATTAAACCTTTGATTTATACATATCTTATAAAAAAATTAATTTGCCTTTTAAACACCCGCATATATATATATATATATATATATATATATATATATATATATTTACCCCGGTCCCACCATTCCTTTGGCCGCACCTTTCCAATAGATCTTGACCCTTCGTGCCTGAGCACAAGGTCTGACGGTTCTAAAACCATATCGCACGCATAAATTAAACAGCTGTCCCAACCCAAATTGGACGCGAAATGGGCAGTATTCCCCATTTCGCCCTCCGCAATGTGTCAACATTTCATTCGATTGCATCCATTAGAGTTAAAACAGCTTACCACTTGAAATCAATGTGATAACCACTGTTGGTTTCGTTCTCAAATATGAAACCACCACTCGCCATTAATTAAGGTTGCATTCAATGCAAGAAAACATGAATAAACCAAAGCATAAAGACTTCGATAAAGGTTAATTTTAACGTCTATTCATCTGTTTCAAACTCCGAAAGAGCTCTCTCGACTGTGTTAAAACCTGTGATTCCTGATTTATCTAATAGAAACTCCAAATTGACCAAAAATCCCTCATTGAAGACCAGTAAAGCTATTTGGCCGCGCCAGTAAGCCGGACCAGACTTCAGGATCAACCAAAAGCATCCGAAAATCATTTCAACCACCGAATACCTACATATTAAGGTATTTTCCGACAAATTGAAGCCTGCAAATTCAATTCTAAACCTTCTATAGTAGAACCAGGCTTTTAATTAAGACATTTCACCAAACCATTTTGCCTAAAAACACCAAAAAGATGCCAAACCTTGGCCAATTTTTCCCAGGAAACCCTGTTTCACATGGAAAGCCTTTTTGAAGCCAAATTCCTAGTTTCGATAGCTTAATGACCAAATTTAAAGCATCTAAAGGGTTAAAACTGCTGAATATATCACAGAAACCCTCTTTTCAATTAAACCCACTCAGAAAAACTTTGTTTTTATGTTTTATGCCAGTTTTACATTCCCAGATAAACCTAATTGAGCCAAAATCCTAAAAGAATCCATCCTTAGCATAAAAACTACTCAATTTCCTCTCTATTTGATATAAAAACTCCTGTAAACAGTCTAATCTTGCAGTAGTTATCCAAAATGACTAAGAAACAGAGCACAAGAAAACTTTTTAGATCTAAAACACTTAAATCTGAGAGATCCAAAGCCCCTAAACCTACCCCAGTCATCACTGCCAAATCTGCTGCAACAGTGAATCCCCTCCAACCACCTGTAGTTGCTGTAGAAAGCCTCCCTTTGACTGATGTTGATTACAAAATTGTTGATCCTGTTATAGAATTCAACCTCTTGGATATACACAATTGGTGTTATGAAAAGTACTTGGACAAGGATGAGATACCTATTTGGGAGAATCATTTGCCCAAATATATAGTTCCATTGACCCACCCTGGCCAGGATCTTATCAGATTATGTCAAAAATATTATGAACCAGATCAAAGGGCCATAGTCAATGCTGATAGAGAAATCCTTTTCACCATCACAGCAGAGTTAATAAACCAAATGCTTCAATTACAGTTTGAGCCTCAATCAGTCCCCATGACTATAGAAGCTTTGACCCAGTTGTACTTAGGCCTAGACTTCCCTAGGAGGTTCATGATATTTCAAAAATTTATGCCTTCTAATGTTGACATTCCTAAAATAAACCCTCCCTATTCCACTGCTAAATTCCCTGAAGGGTTTAGGCATATTATCTCTATGCTCTCCTTTATACTTGGATACTTTACAGATGGATACAATGATGAGTCCATTCTAGGTTTCCTGTCCACCTTGTCTCTAGGCCAACCTCCATCAGCCATCTTTGACATTACTGATTTCATAGCCAAAAATATCCATCATCAATTGATAAAATTACCCACTGAAGGAGTTTTTAGATACTCATCCTATCTGTTTCACTTATTCTTATTCTTTCAAGCTGATAAATTTCCTATTGCATTAAAAAAGATGGACTTGGAGGGTAAGCCTCTATCAATTATCTTCTGGATTTCCTTGCTTAGGAAAGAGGGCAGTAATTTCACCTACATAGATTTTTCAGACCTTTTTCTACATCCAACTATGAACATTCTGAATAAAGCATAGCATCCTAGAATCAGTGAGGAAATGAAAAGAATCCTGCAACTTTCAGAACATAGTAAAATGGGAGATTGGTATCTCTATGAGAAGCATACAGAGTTAATAATTTTTGGATCCAACTTATTACCTTATAAGTTGCCTAGATATATGAGTAGAGAGATTTGTTGTTGGTAACAAAGAGAGAGATACAAAGGAAAAAAGATGAGTTGACTGATAATCCTGCTTAGGATTTAAAAATCATTACAATTTTAAACAACAAAAGTAGGGCAGAATTGGAAGAATTACATGTCTTGGACAGGACACAAACAATCTTACAGATAAAAAAGGTTGTAACTAAGAAGAACTTGATGAATAATATGGAAGAAAAATGTGAATCAATGAACATTGCCATAACAAAATTTATGGTAAAATACACAAACTTAAGACAGAGGGGCCTACCAGACATCCATGTTTTTAATGAAAAACTTATGTTCTGGAAGGATTATGATAAAAAGATTAGAGAATTTGCTAAAGAGCAAGTTAACAAGCCACTAGCACAAGGCACTCCCACAGGGAAAGTCCTCCTTCAGTATTTTGAAGATCTATTCTTTTTACAACATGAGATTAAACATCTCTTTGTCATCAAGCCCACTTTTTCTAGATATACAGAGGCTGATGAGAATTTCAGGAAGTTGAGGAATGTCAAAATTCCCAAGGAAGAAGAATGACAAACTTTTACTGATTTGATGTAAAGATAAGAGGTAAAACAATCAAATGAACAATTAAAATAAAAAGACAATTTTCTGATTTTACTGTTAAAAGACAATTTTACAGCAGTAAATCAGTTAAAATAATCAGATGAAAGAGTATCAACGTTAATGGTCATCAGGTAAAGGGTATCAGATGAAAGAGTATCAGCGAAGGCAAGTTAGAAGCCAGATATTTTCTAGCAGCCAGCAAGAATGACACCTTGATAGTTAAAAGCTCCTTCTTGGATAAAACATTTCTATTTGTTTTGGATAAAAGAGGACAACTTTATGTTTGTTAAGCAACTTTCCCTTTTATTATGTAATGATATTTCCATTTTCCTAAAGATATTCCTAGAATTCTCCTAGGATATTTGTGAAACATTTTTGTATAAATACTTCTACATTAGAAGTATTCAGTGTGGAATAAAATTGCTGGATTTACTATAGACATTTTTGTTAAACATTGGAGGCTATTTTGTGTTTGATTTCAAAGAAGCAGACTGGACAAGATGACTGGCATCATAATTCAGGATCCCTTTGATGAGTTGATGAGTGAAGTATTTCCTACTTGTCATTGTTTCCTTTCTAAGTTTCATGCATTCATTTTATGTTTGTTCTGTTTGAATGTGTAACTAGGAGTATTACTATAGGATTAGTCAAGTGCTCCCTATCTTTAACTAGTTTCCATTTTAATGTTTTCTTCTGATTTCCGGTGCAAGGAACCCTTAATTACTTCTTCTCCTGTTTGACCTCTGTCTTCTACTTCCATTTTCTGGATCAAAGGATCCTTAAGTGCCCTTTATCCCGATGATACCATTTCACCAAAAAACACTTTCCCAAATCTCTGAGGGTTATCTATCTTGCCCTGAATACATTTGTATATTTTTGGCCTTGACTTCTAGTGTTGCTAGCTTGATTTAGACTCCATAGCCCAATGGAAAAGTAGGTTTCTCTCTATTTTACCTCTGAGTGATTATTTCCCACCAAACCCTTTAAACCAAAACCAAATTGTACTTTCATAAATATCCTAATATTATAAATCAAAACAAAGATAAATCTTAAAGAAAGAGCCCTCTCTGAACCCTAGGAAGGCTAGATCCTAGAGTTTGAAGTAGGTTTGTGGTTACCTCTAGTGTTCTTTGACTAAAAACTCGAAATCCCACAACTTAAGAAATTACTAGAGTGATAACACCATCAAAATGACTAAGAAATGCATAAATATAGACAAAAAACCATTTCCCCTCTCTCAGGGGTCGAATCCTAGAGTGGAGGAGCAGTTCACATGATTCCCTCAACTAAAACCTAAAGACTAGGGAGTTTAACAAAACCATCCTCAAGATAGAGAAACTGATACATTTGACCATCAAATATATTTACAATCATGTATCCACTCATTTTTCACTCTATCAAGTATATTTACACCTT
Source organism: Pinus albicaulis (assembly GCA_034641835.2). Classification (NCBI taxonomy): domain Eukaryota; kingdom Viridiplantae; phylum Streptophyta; class Pinopsida; order Pinales; family Pinaceae; genus Pinus; species Pinus albicaulis. The sequence goes on along the minus strand of JAXQQM020059627.1, from coordinate 32,630 downwards.
AAGGAATCATTACAAAATCATAAATGACAAATTACATCAGTAGAAGTCGAGTTGGACTGAGTCAACTCAGAAAATGATCTTACAGGAAAAAACATAGCGTGCCGGGAGAAAACACAACGAATTTGGTGCAAGAGGCTTTTGGAGGCCTTCGTGAGGTCCAAATACTGATATGAAAGATGCTGAAGAAATATTTGCCTGTATTTTACATAATAGAACCCTCAAGCATTGAAAAAGACTGCTCCTAGCCCTCCGAAAATCAATTCTCCTAGAAGTACTCTAAAAACGCAACAAGCTTCTGAAAAACAGGGCAAAAAGGTGTTTTTAGGTGTTTTTTGGGCCTTTTCACCTATCAAAATTTGCTGAAATGTCTCTCCCAAGGGATGAAATTGATGTAAAAGTCATGAAAAATCCAAATTTTTTTTTTTTTCCCATTTAAATGCCCTCAACAAAAGCACAACGTGAGGCGTGGTGCATTTTTGGACCAAGGACTATGCAAAAATTGCCAAAATGTCAAGAAACTTCAAAATTTTCTGTAAATGGAGGCCTCAAAGGTAGGTCCATATCTCTATAACCATAACGTGTTTTGAAAAACTAAGAGAGGTTTTTGTTATTTGGAATTTTATGAATAAAATAATCCTCCAATTTTCAAAAATATTTTCTCATTTGGTCAGAATCCATGTTTAACTTTGATCACTCAAAAATTGGAAAAATGAAGCATCATCTTATAGGGCACTTTTGACTACCTTCCTGATCTCAAAATAAAGATATGAAGGTGCAATTGGAAAGTTTAGGATTTATTCTACACAATATATTCATCATGCACTACAAACACGTTCTCCAAACCCCCGAAACACTGTCTTGAAGTCAAGCTGTCTAGAAGTGCAGAAAACCTCTTGTAGCAATTGTAGTTTTGGTATTTCTCCAAAATCACAATACTCGTGTATAAATGAAGGATTTTTTCGTTCCTTGATCTATTATGGACACAAACCTATTTCACTTTTGTAAAATTCATCACTATTTAGTGAGAAGCATATTTTTTAAGCAAAATTGGCCCTGTGTGCAATGTAAATCTTAGGCAACCCACATCTTGGAAAGGTGAAGCTATGATTTCATGGAATTTGGTGGGCTCATACCTACTGATCTGACCTAGTTTTCTGTATGTCTTCTTTCTCCCTCCATTGTTTGAGATTTCATAACAAACCCTAGTGGAATGAACGAGAAAAACAGGGTTTTACATGGAAAACAAGGAATTAGGGTTACTTGCTTTAAGTGATGGAATGTAGGGGTTAGGGAAGAGATATGTAGGTGGGGAAGATTTTGGGAGGTATATTGGGGTATTGGGAAGCTTAGGTAAGTGGAAGATGACAAAAAGAGTGTAGGGATATGTTGTAGGAATTAGAACACAGTCCTAACCCTAAAACTGCCAAAAGCGCAACATAGGAGCTAGGGTTAGGTACAGGGATTAGGGAAATGAGGGAGTAGTGATAGGAAAGGATTTGGGGAGGTGTGTAGGGTGTAGGGAAGGGTATTATGAGTAGGGAAACTAGTTTTTGCTATTGGAAGTCAACCACAAGTTCCAAACCATGAAAACACATCGTGGAGGCTAGGAGAGACTTCAACACTAAAATGCTGAAGAAACTAAGGAAAAGAAGAGTCTGTAGGGTATTAATTACTTGAAAATAAGATACTGGAACCCTTGGTTGCTTAAATAAACCCTTGAAAATTACCCTTTTCCATCAAACAGTGAAAGTCCATTGTGGCCAATGAAAATGCAGCGCGAGAGAGGAAAAATGATTTTGAGAGTGAAATTTCGATGATGAGTGTGCTTGGATAGCTCTCACTAAAAATTTGGAGCTAAATATGAATGAAAAGAGTAATTGGAGTGTTTGAATGGTCTTTTAAAACTCAAAATCACTTTTCATATGTCATGGCATGACATCATCCTTCATTTGAAAACAAAAAACAAAGCGACGTGTTTTGCAACAATAGCTTTATGAATTGAAGTAGTATCTTTACCTTTATTTTCTATCCTAAAATGCTAACTCCCTTTATATGTGGACTCAAGACTATAAACATGAATTTTTTAACTTGAAATTAACATGATGATGAAAATTACAAGTGATGACCTAGACCAAGAACTATATGATAATTTGACTAATTCATGACCTATACACTTAAAAAATAACATGACCATGATGAATAATGATAACTATGAATACTAAAGGGAGTATCAATGACCTAGACACGCTAGCGAGTGACCAAATTTTTATTTGAAGACCTACTGAAACCATAAAAATTTGACTTGAAACCCTAAAAAAAACTTTGTAAGTGCACATTTGATCACTAGTGATAGGTATAACTGATTGACACTAAAAAATTGATTGTTTTTATTATCGTCTATTAGTGATGATTGACATGTAGTTTCATAAGGCGATGATATGTAGTTGGTGAAAATGAGCTTTACCTTTTGGTTATAATTTTTCAATTAGGATTAATCATTGGGTATATATAGAATCTTTCCAAAAACATTGGAATTTGATTAATTGAAGAGTTGAATAAAAAAATTACACTCTGGGATTCTGGGATTTCTGCAAGGTGGCTAGATAGTTAGACTTCCATAGACCCTGTAATATTCCAAAGTGGTTACATTTTGATTGGAATATATATCACAAGTGGAGGGTTCGATAAAACATGTATTTTTATTGGTCATGGATTAGCCACGTAAGAAAATATTTTAGGACCAACCCATGACTAGATCAATAGACAGTGACTAGCATGGATAGTCGTGGTCCATGTGAAGTAGGGTTTCCTCTTTCCCTTCCGCGTTATTGATGGGGCATAAGGAGATGCCAACAATTAAGGGGTATCCCTGGTGTGAATTCCCAATTAGACCTCGAACCATTGGGGATATGAGGCCCATATAGTTTGTGTGCCCAATTTCCACTATGTGTATGTGTGTTATCCTTGGCTTTCAAATGTAGAGAAATAAGTGTGACATCAAGTGTAACATGAAAAATAATGAGGACAAGATCAACTCTCCATTTATAACTTGCATAACATAATATAAGAAAAAAACAACAATATAATGAGCAAGAGCATGTCTTAAGAGAGAGTTAGATAGATAAGACTAACTAAGACATATAAAAGAAAGAAAGTGCTAGAAACCAACTGCAAATTAATTCACAATAAATTACTAACATTTACATGGAATGAAGGGCAGATATTAAAAGGAAACATACAAGTTGAATTCAATGAATTAGTTCCTTAACTTGTAACCAATATATGGAAACACATGCATACATGATTGGAATACTTGTTACCTAATATAATCAATAAAGGAATTAATAGGAATCAATTCATGAATTGAAAAAATTCTCATTAGTACTGCCGATAAATCCAAGCATATGCACAATAGGCCTCTCAAAATATAATAACAAAATGAGTTTAGTTCATCGAATCTCTACATCACAAACCGTAACTTCATAATCCCTCAACCTATAAGCTACCAATATCTAATGCACTTAAAGCCTTGAATGTTATAGCTAAACTAAGATTAAAATGCAAAAATCCCATTGAATGAGGCATGAGGGTGCATTTATAGAAGTAGGGGGTGACTTTTCACCTTCATTATGACCTTTCAATGCCCCATGACCCTTCGACTTCTTTAGGACCCTTTAGAATTCCTCATGACCTTTGATTTTATTTTTGGCCTTTTCCATGTTTTAATATTTGTGTTTTATGAAAGAATAATATATTTATAATATAATAAGATGAATTGCAATGATCTTTGATATATTATATTGTAGGAAAGATATGGTTCCTTAGGAAACTTATTAATGTCTTTGTTACGCCCAAGGGTCACCTTGGTCCCATGTTAACTATTCCATGGTTTATATTGATTGAAATCATGCCTCTATTTGGAATTTAAAGGTATATCACTAGTAACTACTCTGTAATTTGAATCATCCCTGAAAACATACAACCAATAGTCCTCCTGATGTAAGCTGATCATTCTTCATAAAAATATCATTATGCCAGTAAATAACTTGCTTAATATAATTATAAGCTGATCATTCTTCATAAAAAAATCATTATGCCAGTAAATAAATTGCTTAATATAATTAGTGTTTAGATATTAGTAGTAGTTCACATCTCTGAAATTCTAATTTCATCTTGGTGCCAAAGCTTATCCACCAATTGCATTCATATAGATCCATTCTTGGCTTATGCTTCCATGTAACCTTCACCTAACCTTCACCCTTTTGTCTTCTTCCGTTATGGCTCTTTTACTATTCTACCAATTTCTACTTGGCTTAATATTCCTTTATTATTTGTCATGGTGATCTCCTCATATTTTCCAAATTTTTTGTTGTCCTTACTAATATCCTTTCCGTGATTCTTTTTAGTAATTTTGATGAGATATTCCTTAATCATTTGGTTAAATTCTTGGTAGGATCTTGGTAGTAGTTGTTAGCTCTAACAAGAATATCAATCCTTGCTTACTACCTTTATTATTTTATTCCCATCGCAAGTTGCATGGGTTTTATAAATCACCATCATAAAGTTATTTGCCACCACCATCATAACATTATTTTCCACTTTAGCATAGATATACACTCTTTTTATATGCATCCTTCTAAATTAAACTTTCTGAGAACCTTTTTCAATACTTCTCTTCCATGCCTGCCTTTTGACTGAATATAGATTCTTTCTATCATCAGAGATTGTAATAATAAGGCCATGTTTAACAAATTTTTCATTTAGTTCTTGTTGGATGACGAACTAATATTGCATTAGTTAAAATTTGATTGTGTGAGAATGTGATATAACTATTATCAATGTTTGTGCTTTTGCAAGGGTAGGAATTTAAGAAGTGGGAGGGTGAAACAAGTTGTATATTGCGACAATGCGATTGCACTGGTGTTCCAATGCCTCTTCGTCACATTATCACACTTCTGTAATATAATTATAGGTCAAATACCTCTCTTTCATGCAATTTTGTGATTATTCATTGTTTTACTGCCTTCAGTCTTCTTTGCATTCCATTGTTATATCCTTTTATCACCTGCTTTGTTTGGAACATTGTAACACTTTTTCCCTTATCACATGTGATCTAATATATAGTCTTGTGCACTATTATTTATAGAAAATATTTCACCATTTGATATGGCATCTTTTTTCTTCATCGCATGTTTTGAGACATTGTTTTCACCACACTGCTTGGTATAATTTGACATGTAATGATATGTTACCTCATCACATTATTTGTTGAAGAATGCTAATATATCACCTCTTATGGAGTATTTTGATATACCTTTGCATCGAAACATCCATATAATATTTCGTATGTGATGATATAATCTTACATATGATTAATATATGGAGCTTTCAAACCTTTAATCTATATAGTCTTAGTATATAATCCTTGTTTCATTTGGCAACCTAGCCAATGTTTGACATGTAACTCTCATCGATTGCATCCATTACATTTTATTACATTACATTGCGGTGTATTGCAAAGGTCTCTTTCACATATATTTTATTAGCTGGTTTCTACTTTTTAATATATAATCCTCCACAATGATTAATACATGTCCTTTCAACACGCCATTTGAAATATCAATGCATTTCCTGTAATGGTTCCAGCACATCCTTATCACGATATCATGGCAGCCTTTGTTATAAGGTTATTGCACCACTTTTCATGGGAGAATGCAACATTTTAATATAATATTCAATCCATTGCTTTCATTGTCTCTCCAACATACCAACATTCAGATATGATATTTCAATGCACCAATATTAACCAATTATTTTCAACGTTCAGAGTACTTTGACATATACATACTCGAGTTTCAATGCGCGATATTATTTTGCAAATTCTTTTCATTGACTATCAAAAATTTATAACTTAATTTGAAAGTAAAGATATATTTATGCTTTATTATGTGTTTATTTCCTTAATATAAAGTACGAAAATAAATGTAAAGTGTAAATTTGTGATCCATATTATATTATATGGATCTTCCATAAAATTATAGATTCTATAATTTATTATATAATTTCCCAGTAGATTTATTATAATAAGAAATCTATTATTCTAATTCCCCAACCTGTAAGATCATTATTAGGTACGTTTCCTTCTGTTATTTTAGGTAGAAGACGAGTTTGAAGGTCCGATATACACCCATTACTATTACTCTAAAAAAAACTGTAACAGTTTTGTATTCTTTGAAATTAGTGTTTAGATTTTATTGTATAGCAGGGTAATTGTGTCAACACAACCGCTCTCAGCAGTGAGATTATATTATTCATTCTTCACCTATGGAAGCTCTGGATTATTGAATGGAGTCATCTAAGTTAAGATGTAGCCCTATCACTCCGTGGACATTCAAAAGTTATATTCCACTGTAACAACATGTGCTGGTCGTCACGAACAGAAAGAAAATTAAATCTGCTAATGTTGTCTTTATTTTTATCAGATACCAAGGAAGCCAGAAAAGAAGTTTGATACACCTATCTCTTTATTTACATAAATTGAAAAATACAACTTTCCAAAATAAGAAATTTAGATTCAATGGTGCTCCCTAGATCTAAAAGGAAAACGTATGCCATTCCATGGTTTCGGTTCTTACTTGTCAATGCAAGAAACTCTGCAACTTTTAATTAATTATCCACAACCAATGTGAAACCCCAAAATGCAAATTCTGAAATTTAATTCAGTTGACCATCATCCACAAAAACCATTATAATATAAAATAGCAAGGTATTTAAGGCAAAACATAATGGAATCATCAAAATCCCTAACCATACACAAGTTCACTAAATAGAGTAATCCCTAACCTTACACAAGTTCACTAAATAGAGCAATAGTTTAAAAAAAAAATCATTAAAGCATATTAAGAAAAACCACATGATATGAAAACTTGTAAAATGCACCCAAAAACAAATATAAACTTGCAATGATAATTAATATATATCATAAATAACAATTGTATCAACATGGAGCACCTTCACAGAATTACAATAACATGAAATGCCAAGCATCCAACGAGCCAACAATTATTCTTACAATATAACTTGACACTGTATTGATATAATTAGTATTTCATAAAGCTCAACATCATAGTAATGAAATATCAAAACTATTCAGCACAAAACAAAACCATTACATACTTGTCTTCAACATGCACTTGAAAGACACCGCAAAACAAACTCACTCCAAACTAGATAAGGGTAAGAACAACCAAACAAATTCAATGCTATCACTGTAGAAGCAATTTACAACCATAACCCTTGCCAATAAGTGTAATAGCCCTTACAACCATCTTCCCTAAATTTAGAAGCTAATTGGCATCACTACATTCACAAACTAGCGATCCACAAAACCAATGTATGATGTTAGCCGGACTACCAATTCTACTTTAACATTTTACGGTAGGATTACTCTACCTTCACATCGGGCCTTGGTTCAAATGCAAAGAGATTCATAGGGCAATTCTCTGTTGGAATAGTTTCTCATGACTGCTCGCTTAAATCGTAATAGAAGGAGAGGCATTGGAGGAACTAGCCACGTTCTCCTGTAATTCCCAAATAACCAGCTGCTCTCTCTCATAACCAATGTCAAACTTATCTTCAGCCTCGAACTCAGATTCATCTTTATCTTCAAACTCCGACTCATTTGGAGTTCATGCTCATCCTGCACTTCAACTTGAGCTTCGATGTGGACGTATCCCACAACTAGCAGCCGCCCTCCACAAGCGAAAAACTCAGACTTGCAGGTACGAAGGAATTTGGGAAACGGTATTATGTTGGACGTGCCATTTTCGATATTGAAGCCTACAATGCTTTATTTGGTTGTGACCCTGAATGTAGCACTGCATTATCTTTATGAATAAAGTGACATTTTCTTTTTCAGGTCACAGAATTGAGAATGTGATGGATTTAATTTTCCTACCGACATTGATGTAAACAAAGAACTCAGACTACTGCTAGATATATATATTAGAGTTCCAATAATCAATATTACTTTGGAAATTCTTTCCCTGTTTCTTGAGTTTGAATATAAAACCCATACTTTTATGGCAAAAAAATTATAACTTAGTTTGAAATTCAAGATATATATATATATGCTTTATCTTGTATTTATTTCCTTAACACAAAGCACCAAAATAAATCTATGATTCAGTTACCCAACCTATCAGGATCGTTAGGGTATGTTTTCTTCAGTTATTTTAAATAGAGGGCGAATTTGATCGCGTTAATAGAAAGTATATATATATATATATAAACCATCACCGTTACTACTACTCGAAAAAACTGTAATAGCATATGCTTTACGTATTTAGCATTCTCTGAAATCAGGGTTTGGATTTTATTGGAAGGCAGGGCTATGGTGTGAACGCGTCCCCTCTCAGCAGTGAGATTATATTATTGATTATTCGCGTGTGGAGGTCTGGCTTATTGAAGGGCTTATCTAAGTTAACAACATGTGTTCCGGTCCATTGGTCTGGTTATGAAAGCTACATTACAGATGATATTCAGAACCCTGGACTACAGTGGCGTCACCAACAGAAGGAAAATTAAATCTAAATCTGCTAATGTGATCTTTACTTTTATCAGGATGATATACCAAGCAAGCCACAAAAGAACTCTGAACTTGAACGCATATTCGTTGGCAGAAATCACATCACTAATTTCCATAGACATCATTTTTTTTTCACAGACACCTATATCTTTGCTTACATAATTTGAAAAATACTATTTTCTAAAATACGAAATTTACATTCACTGGTGCCTCCATAGACCTAAATCGAACGGTATGCCATTTCATGGTTTTAGTTATGCTGTCTCAACAGTCAATGAAAGAAACTCTGCAGCTAAGGGTCACTTTCATCTGCCCCCAGAACAATGAAAGCAGAATTATAAAAAACAAGCTTGCGAAGATTGATTGATCATGATTGGTCGAGTGGTATTTGCTCATTTGGAGGCGATATTGATAGACCGGTATGCCAGCTTCTTGTCCAGCTACCGCTCATTTGGAGGCGATATTGATAGACCGGTATGCTAGCTTCTTGTCCAGCTATCCATTTATATGGTCGGAATATCTAATAGCACAGACTATGCCCACAATAAATTGTGTTGTTTTTTTTTAGTTATTATAAGAGAATCCATACTTGAAAAATATATTGATATACATATTTTCCCTTTTCCCTAGAGGGTTTCTGGCCCAAGAAAAAGTAAGCAGTGCCTAACAATTAAAAATATGTGTATTCATATTGAAACTGATCAAATGCAACAGCTTAGTTAATTATTCACAGCCAATGTGAAACTCACATATGCAAACTCTGAAACTCAGCTGGGTTAATTATCCACCGCCAATGTGAAACCCAGAAATGCAAACTTGAAACTTAATTTAGATGATGAGAAAAAAAAAAAAACTAAAAAAAATAGCAAAGTATTAAAATCAGAGCATAATGGAGCCATCAAAATCCCTAACCCTACACAAGTTCATTAGATAAAGTAATCTTTCCAAAAACAATCATTGATGCATATTAAGGAAAAACTCATTATGTGAAAACTTGCAAAATGCAACTCAAAAATTCTAAATATAAACTTGCAACCATAATCAATATATATCATGAATAAAAACATAGACCATTTTCACAGAATTACAATAACAAGCTAAGGCCAAGCATCGAAGCCAACAATTATTCTTACAATATAATTAGTAGTTCATAAAAGCTTAACATCATCGTAATGAAATATCAAAACTATTTAGCACAAAACAAAACCATTACATACTTGTTTTCAACATGCACCTGAAAGACACCACAAAACAAACTCACTCCAAACAAGACAAAGGTGGTAAGAACAACCAAACAAATTCAATGCTATCACCTTCGAGGCAATTTCCAACCACAACCCTTGCCAATAAGTGTAATAGCCGTTACAATCATCTTCTCTAAATTCAGAAGCTATTCTGCATCACTACATTCACAAACTAGTGATCCGGAAAACCAATGTAACCATCTTCTCTAAATTTCGAAGCTGGGCATCACTACATTCACAAACTAGCGTAACCATCTTCTCTAAATTTAGAAGCTAATCAGCATCACTACATTCACAAACTAGCGATCCACAAAACCTATGTATGATGTTTAACGGACTACCAATTCTACTGTAACATTTTACGGTAGGATCACTCTACCTTCACATCGGGCCTTGGTTCAAATGCAAAGAGATTCAAATGACAATTTTCTGTTGGAATAGTTTCCCATGACTGGTCGCTTAAATCGTAATAGAAAATGCGATCTCTTTTAAATATGGAGAAAACCACGTAATTCCCTGCTCCTACGCAGTCAAAATAGCACGGCCACTCTCCGATTATATCACTACTCCTTAGCTTCACGCAAACTGATGAAGGCATCCTCGCAATCTCCTCCCAGCATGATGAAGGAGAGGAATTGGAGGAACTAGCCACGTTCTCCCGTAATTCCCAAATAACCAGCTGCTCCCTCTCATAACCAATGTCAAACTTATCTTCAGCCTCGAACTCAGATTCATCTTCATCTTCAAACTCCGACTCATTTTGGAGTCCATGCTTATCCTGAACCTCAACTTGAGCGTCGATGTGGACGTATCCCACAACTAGCAACCGCCCTCCACAAGTGAAAAACTCAGGCTTGCAGGTACGAAGGAATTTGGGAAACGGTATTATGTTGGACGTGCCATCTTCGATATTGAAGCCCACAATGCTATACACGTAGGGTTCGATATCCACCAAACAATAGACGGAACTCTTAGAGGCAACCATTTTTGGTTTGTGAGCTAATTTCAAATTGCTGGGCAGCTGTCCGACCATTGTCCAGATGTTTTGAGACGGATCATAAATGGACACTTTCATTTGACCGCTATCAGGCTGCTTGCTGAACGCAACTATTTTGTAGCTATTTCCTTGCCCTTCCATTATGCCTATGCTCTCCCGGGATGGGATATTGGGAAGTTGCACGAATGTTCGTGTTATTGGGTTGCAGAGAAAATTTTCTTCTGGAGGCAATCTTTCATCTATGAGAGATACTCGCTTAAGGCCCACTATACATAGGCCTGCGGCAGATGATTTGCAATCAATCCCTACACAAGAAGCCCATGGTATCGCAGCTGCCTTTTCTTGTAGGAAGGAAAAGGAAAACCGATTCTCCCATGTCTTTGTGATGAAGCTGTAAGATTGACAAAATTCAAGGCCATCCAGCTGCCAAACAGCAACGAGCCATGGGATTCTATTAGGAGGGGTTTGGGCCCACAGAGTTTTCAGAAACCTAGTGGATGAAAGGACGGCATTCCATTCTTTTGACACACTGCAAAATCTACCAACGCATTCAAGAGGGAGCCGCGCCAATACTTTCTCCTTTACATCCTTTGACAACTCCTGCCACTGAGAATAACCTTCCATTTTAAACAATGGATCTTATCAGACAAATGAAAGATGAGGATTGTGTATCGCAATTTTATAGATTTCCACATAAAAGAGACACACGGAGCCTTCTTAAGTATCTCTATTATATAGTTGGGTAAAAAGGGAGAGGGGGTTTGAAAAATGGAGGGGATTATTTTGATTTTTGAGTGTCCGAAATTATTGGATTTCATTTTTGAGAGGGTCCGAAATCTTAGGAGTAGAGACTTGGTTGGGCTTTTGCCCATTGCATGGTCAAAAAGTACCTAAGCAATTTCCATTGGATTTCTGTAAGGTAGTGGTTTTACATGGTCAAAATATTACTAGGACCAGGACCAACGCATGGTCAAAATATTATTAAGGCCATTGCAGTTTTCTTTACATTAGTGTCATTGGACTTACATGGTCAAAAATTTATGAGTGTATATGCAGTTTCATTTGTGTCGTGGATTTAGATGTGAACAATTGGCATTTAGATGTGAACAATTGGCTTTTAATGTTCAATTGACATCCTTTTATATTTCAATATAAAATTTGACAAAAAAATTAAATACAAATATTTTAACAATATTTAATTTATGAGTTAAAATATAAATCCATAATAAATATTTTAATAATATTTAATTTATGAGTTAAAATATAAGGTCATATTATGGAAAGCTATCTTACATATAAAACAGTTATTTGTTGAGGAACATGACCATGACTTAAAACGGTTATTAGTTGAGAAAAAATATAAGGTCATATTATGGAAAGCTATCTTACATATAAAACCATGACTTAAAACGGTTATTAGTTGAGAAAAATATAAGGTCATATTATTGTTATCTACATATAAAAGGTTATTTGTTGAGGAACATGACCATAACTTAAAACTATGTTAATAGTTGAGAAGGATGAAATGATTTATTCATGTAATTTTATTTTATTTGTAGCTATTTCCTTGCCCTTCCATTATGCCTATGCTCTCCTGGGATGGGATATTGGGAAGTTGCACGAATGTTCGTGTTATTGGGTTGGTGACAAAATTTTCTTCTGGGGGCAATCTTTCATCTATGAGAGATACTCGCTTAAGGCCCACTATACATAGGCCTGCGGCAGATGATTTGCAATCAATCCCTACACAAGAAACCCATGGTATCGCAGCTGCCTTTTCTTGTAGGAAGGAAAAGGAAAAATGATTCTCCCATTTCTTTGTGATGAAGCTGTAAGATTGACAAAATTCAACGCCATCCAGCCGCCAAACAGCAACGAGCCATGGGATTCTATTAGGAGGGGTTTGGGCCCATAGAGTTTTCAGAAACCTAGTAGATGAAAGGATGACATTCCATTCTTTTGACACACTGCAAAATCTACCAATGCATTCAAGAGGGAGCCGCGCCAATACTTTCTCCTTTACATCCTTTGACAACTCCTGCCACTGAAAATAACCTTCCATTTTAAACAATGGATTTTATCAGACAAATGAAAGATGAGGATTTGTGTATCGCAATTTTTCCACATAAAAGAGAGACACGGAGCCTTCTTAAGTATCTCTATTATATAGTTGTGTAAAAAGTGAGAGGGGGTTTGAAAAAAGGGAGGGGGTTTATTTCGATTTCTGAGAGGGTTCTAAATTATCGGATCTGATTTTTGAGAGGGTCCGAAATTTTCGGAGTAGAGATTTGCTTGGGCTTTGCCCATTGCATGGTCAAAAGTTTATTAGTGCCTATGCAATTTCCATTGGATTTATGTAAAGTAGTGGTTTTACATGGTCAAAATATTATTAGGACCAATGCATGTCAAAATATTATTAAGGCCATTGCAGTTTTCTTTAGATTAGTGTCATTGGATTTACATGGTCAAAATTTATGAGTGCATATGCAGTTTCATTTGTGTCATTGGATTTAGATGTGAACAATTGGCTTTTAATGTTAATTGACATTCTTTTATATTTTAATATAAAATTTGATAAAAATTAAATACAAATATTTTAACAATATTTAATTTATGAGTTAAAATATAAATCCATAATAAATATTTTAATAATATTTAATTTAGGAGTTAAAATATAAGGTCATATTATGGAAAGCTATTTTACATATAAAATGGTTATTTGTTGAGGAACATGACCATGACTTAAAACGGTTATTAGTTGAGAAAAAAATATAAGGTCATATTATGGAAAGCTCGAAAGCTATATATCTTGCATTTAATGCATATAAAACTGCTATTTGTTGAGGAACATGACCATAATTTAAAACGGTTATTAGTTGAGAAGGATGAAATGATTTATTCATGTAATTTTATTTTATTTAACTTTAATTTAAATTGAAATTAAATATCTTAGGATTTTATTATTATTATTTGTAAATGTATATCTAATTTAATAATATTTTGATTTATTTAATTAAGGATAAATTAAATTTATATTATTGATAAATTTTATCAAATAATTTTTTATATTATGCACATTAACCAATGGCTTAGTTTAATTAATAGAGATCAAATTTTATTGTTAATTTTGTGTAAAATAAGATACGCATTTTAAGAAAAAATTTTAATTTGTTTAATTTGCAAAGATTGAAACAGTTTTTGTGGTTAAATCTACTTATATATTCAAAAGTGTATCTAAAAAAAAATCACAATCTTGCTAGAAAACATATTATAGATTTCTACCCAAAAATTCATCATTTTGTCTACTAGTTAGAGTAAGCATTCACATTCATTACTATAAAAAATCTGTCTTTACATTTAAAACCATTATTTTTAGGGGAATCACACATCTAATAGTGTAATAGTTATTCTTCATGGAAAAAGTGGGTGGAAAAATTATGTGCATATTCATGTGCAAATCACATAGAGACTAAACAATATGGTGATTGTTTCTACATACAAGGTCATGGTCATTTTATAAGCACATGTATTGGACATATTGAATATAAGATAAAACTGTTATTTTTAGGTTTCAAAATTTAGTTGGATTACTACATATTAATGTCATGCTAATTTTTTATTTGAAATTTGTAGAGGAAATCAGACTTCCATTTTTAAAATTTCTCAAGGAACAATACAATTCTATATATGTTTAAATTATCTTTTATTTATATTTTTTAATAAATTAAAAATAAAATAAATTAATTTCTATATCATAAATAAATAAATAAATTATATATCAAGTGTTTAGGTTTACTTTCTGATCCAAATGGGAAGTGACATTTACCCATGGTATTCATTCACCCATGGTATTTATCCACAAATATATTCATCCACCCAAAAAATCTTCCCATGTTAGTGGCATCCACCCATGGAATCTACCCATGTTATTGTAAGTGACATCCGTCCATAATATTCATCCACCCATGGTATTATAAGTGGCATCTGCTCATGGTATTTAACCACCCATGGAATTTACCAATGGTATTGAAACTAAAAAATACTATAAGTAACAACTCATATTTTGTAAAATGACACATTGTCCACCATAATGTAGCCTTTATAGTTATTCATTGTTTTAATAAAACAAAAAATCTTTGTGGTTTTTATTTTTTTATTTTTGTGTTTTCATTTTTTCTTTGGAATTTTCATTTTTTTTAGATCTTAGCCGCCCCCCCAAGATCAAAATGATCCAGACATATAAAGGAACACAATGACATATAGAAATACACATAAATGCAAAGATGCGGGAGAAATAAAATTTCATTTCATCAATATCAAATAACTGAAATATGCTTACAAATAGAATGGAAATAAATTAGCTAGGGCATTGGTAGCTTATTTGTGAGAAGAGATGTGGCACATAAAAGCCTCTGAAATGTGTTACAATGAGGCTCGAAGGCCTATTTATCATTTTGAAATAGTGGAAACCCTAAACATCCAAAGGTGTAACGCTAGGAGATGAAACACCAAAACTATGAGCCCTGTTTGGGTAAATTCCTACATCAACTTCTCGAGGATGTAACTTTGGCATATGATCTTCATTTGATACGCCCAATATCTCATTAGAAATATCTATTTGAGGACTAAAACTTTTGAGTGACCGAAATCAAATGAAATTTCATGTTGGTCCCAGTTTTGCCAAAAAATGTCATTTAGGGTCTCAAAATGGCTTCGAAAATTCACGACTCCAAAAAACGTCAAAAATAGTAAATTGTGCTACAATTAAGGAAACTGAAAAATTTAAAGAAATAATGGTGGGGGTATAAGTGGAATAGGTGGGTGGCCACCAATATCCATCTAGATCATTCCTCCCCACTTAGGAAGAAATGGTCCCCATTGCGCTGAGTTCCTGCTGAGTTCCTCCATGAGATGAGAAAACTTCTGCTGGACTTGGTCCCCGATGAGCCACTTTCCTTGGTGAAGGAGTTGGCTTGCTTTTACAACTTGATATAGTTGGATCCTTTGTTGTTGGGTGTGGTTGGTCTGGGCATCCATGATCTAATTAGTTGTGGCTTGTTCCATGAAGTATGGGTTTAAAGCTTTGCTGTGAGTTGTTATACCATGTTAGATGTGTCGAGTAGAGGTGGAAAGTAGGGCCAAAGGTGATACACATTGAACACTTGATGCAGACCAAGGAATTGTGGAATACTGAGCTCAAGGGAATTGTCCCCTACAACTTTGGTGATGGTGTATCACCCATATGTGAGTGATCGAAGCTTATGGTGGGGTCCAGCGAGGTGCTATTTTTGCAAATGTAGCCACACTTTGTCGCCTTCCTGGAATTTTTTTGGCACTTGATGTTGATTATGTCATTGTTTGTAATTAGAATTGGCTCTGTCCAATATGTCATGAACTTGTTGGCAAATGTGATGAATGCTCTAAATGAAGTTATTCGCCTTGTCAACCTCAGATTCGACATGAACAAACTTGCCTAAGTAGCCGCAAATGGCATGGCCATGTTAATGGGACATAGTGGCTAGAATCCCAAGCCCACTTGAAAGGGGTTGTGTGTGGATAGTTGTGGAGAGACTGATTGTATATTTTTTGTACATATATGATGCTCTCATCCCATGTGCATGAATGCTTTGAGTTGTGCACAAAATGTGTACAATCATCCAATTGACGATCTCTGTCTGGTAATTAGTTTGAAGATGGAAATATATGGACTTGGTGAGCTTGGTGTCCAACATCGACCAGAGGCTGGACCAAATATACTGAGGAACCTGTTGTCCCGATATGAGATTATAGAATATGGGATCCCAAAGTGTACCCACCCTCATTAAAATAAGGGTTTAGCAATGGATTTTTCTCTCATATTCTTCTTGCACTCCATCTTCAAGAATCTGTGGATGAGCACAAAAACATAGTCATTGCCATTCTTAGTAAAAGGAAGGCCTGACATGTAATCCATGGAGATGGATTCCCAAGGTCGACTAGGGTTAGGTAGCAGAGTATAGGGGCATTTCTTCTTGATGGCTGGTTTGGCGATGACACAGACAGTGCATGACTTAATGTGCTTCATGACATCCTATCAAAGGTTTGACTAGTAGAAATACTTTTGCAGTAATTCCACTATTTTCTTGACCCTAAAATTTCCAACAACCCGACTGTAGTGCACTTCCCAAATCATCTTGGCAAACTCACTTGAAGGAAGACAAAGGTTTTCCAGTTGACATAGCAGGGCATCATCGACGTTAAAATATAGAACTTGCTTACCCTACAAGAGCATATTGTATGTGTGCCCGAATTCTGGATTGCTTTTGTAGAGAAGCAACCAATCAAAAGTCTTGTGCCCTCAAGAGTTGAGCACAGTGGTTAGCACCATGATTAGTTATTGGTTGAGGCAGTCTGAAAAATTATTGGTGCTACCCTTCTTATACTTGATGTTCAAACGAAATTGTTGCAAGTATGTGGACCACTTCTGATGGCGATCGTTCTGCAACTTCCCTTGTCTCTGTATGAACTGTAGGGGTCAATGGTCTATGTGGATGACTATTTCCTTTCCCAAAATGTAATGCCTCCATTTTCGGTAAGCCTGCACAATGAAATACATCTCTTTGTCACAAGTGGGATACTTCTAGATTGTGTCAAAAAGTGTCTCACTGTGATATGCCACTGGATGCCCCTGTTGAGTAAGAACTACCCCGATAGCATAGTGAGAGGCATCTGTATCAATGTCAAAAGGTTGTTGTAGGTCTTGTAATGTGAGCACTGGTGTAGAGTAGAGATGATGCTTCAAATCTGCAAACACCTTCTGCTGAGATTCAGACCAAAAGAATTTTCCTTTCACTCCTCCCTTGGTGACTTGACTCAAGGGCTAAGTGATATGAGAGAATATCGACACGAACCTGCGATAGAAATTTGCAAGACCCAAAAAATTGAGGAATTCTGTTAGAGTGGTTGGGGCTGGGAAATCTCGAATGACTTGAATCTTGGCTCGATCCACATGGACCCCTCACTCATCAATAATTTATCCCAGATACTGAACTTGGGTCATGCCAAAAGTGAACTTTCCCAAATTGGCACACAACTTGTGTTGTCGCAGTATTTGGAGGACCTATTGGATGTGGTGGAGGTGCTCTTCCCAATTCTGGCTAAAGATCACGATGTCATCCAAGTACACCACTACAAATGAGTTGGTGAATGCCCTCAAAATGTTTTCCATCAGCCTCATGAAGGTTGCAGGAGAATTTGTCAACCTGAAAAGCATGACCAGCCATTCAGAAAGGTCCTCCTTGGATTTGAGGGCAGTCTTTCACACATCAGAGGGTTCGATTGGTACCTTGTTATAACCAAACATCAAGTTAATCTTGTTGAAATATTTCGCCCCCTTGAGTTGGTCCAGAAGGTCATCAATTGATGGGATTGGGTACCTATTCCGAAAAGTGATCTTGTTCTACACCTGATAGTCAATATAGAGTCTCCAAGTCCCATCCTTCTTCTACACCAACACGATTGGGATCCCACAGGTCAATTAACTTGGCCGGATGTGACCTTTCTGCAACAACTCCTGAATCCACCTCTTGATTTTATTGTTCTCCAAAATAAAGTGTCGATAGATTGGTCCATTAGGCAGCAACACATATAGGGTTATATCAATGGAGTGCTTGACCTGGGAATGTATGGGAACCCTTACAGGTAAGGTGAAGATGTCCTCATACTCCTCTACAACCTTTTTGATCTGTTTTTTCCATGTGGAGGAGCCCTGTCTGAAGTTCATGGACACAATATTCTTCTTGCCCTGAGGGCGGATTATCAAGAAAAAATATTTCCTGGTTTTGGAAATGAGCTTACTGCACTATTTTACAGTAACCAAAGAGATGGTGGTAGGGAGTGCTACCTCTGGTATCCTGTAAAACACATTTCCCAAAATAACAATAACAACATGAGGTCATGAATCATACACAAAATGTCTCTTCCGCAAGACTGGTTGGCCTAATAATACATCAGAAACATCAAGAGGAACAATGTCACATAATACCTCAACCATGAAGGGATTGATGTTGTAGGGAAGGTGACACTATTTTCTGATGTGGATATCTCGTTTTTAGTTTAGCCACCCGATGGTGTACGATTGTGGGTGTGTTGTGGTTGGTACACCCAACCGCTTCACGATCTCTATTGAGATGAGGTTCTTTTGAGTACCGTTGTCAAAAATGAGCTACAGTGGGGAACTATTTACCCACATCTAAGAATTAAAGAGGCACTCCCACTCCTCTGGATATTCTGGTTCCTCCTTTTGTATCTTTGTGGTGGAAATGGTGGCGTTGGGATCCGCATCGATAATATGCTTCCCTTTTTCATTACACTTTTTAGGTTCTAATTTTGAGTTGAAGCATACATCCGATTCAGACGCCTTCAACACGAACGCCAGTGACTTCATGGCCTGACAATCACTTATTTTGTGAATGGATCTCTCATGGAACTCACACCACTTCCCCGTTTCCTTCTTTGGCTTCGTGGTGTTGTTCTTTGCTTGTGGCTTTGGTGGGTTGTCCTGGGCCACCCCGCCTTGGCTTTGTCCTTTTTTCTATGGTTTTAGGGCACCTTTCCCATCCTTTTGATTCACATATCCAAATTTTTTATTCTTTTGTTTGAATTCCTGCTCAATCTTGGCAGCATACTGCTATGTGGCACCAAGCGAGAATGTGTTGAGGAACTGCATTTCCTCTTTAATGCATTTGTGCAGAAAATTGTGGTGCTTCAACACCAAATGTTTCTCCAAATCTTTGATACCCAACTTTGTGCACAAGGTATGGAACAAATGCGTCAGCTCATGGACATATTTATCCCTTTGTTTCCCCAGTATAGTCCATTTTATGTACTTGTCCTCATAGCTCCCCATAGGATAATATTGTTCCTTGATGGAATCTCGTAAATAATTCCAAGTGGGTGCAGCTGAGAACAGATAGGGTTCCCCCTCGCCATTTATCTCACAATAGTCTTCCCACCAGTCCTTAACATGGGGGCAACTTTGAGGAGTGAAAAATTAATCTTTTCATGGTCAGAAAATTCATAAAACGAGAAATATTCTTCTCATAGATTTAACCATCTATCTACGACATCTCCATCTATTTGGCCCTAAAATATGGGATGTCAAAATTTAATTTTACCTTAAAATGAGTGGCACCTCCAAAGTGGTTATTTTATGTAGATTCACCGATGGTGTGCACTTGTTGAGGTATCTTGGCTAAGTTATCATTCATCGCACTCTGTTTCTCGAGGGCCTCCTTGAGCAATATTTTTATAGTATCTCTTGCTTCCTCATCTTTCTTTTCTTCCCCCATTGATTAGGGGCTCAAATTTATGCTAAAAAATAAAATTTCTCATATTGGTTCGAAACCTGAATGATCGCATAGTGCTCTCTGTTCTGAATCCGACGCATTTCTTTTCACAAAAATGGTCTTTGTATGCTCCCAGAAATGAGTTTTGTCTACTTTGCTAAATAGTCAAAATTAAAAAAAAATGAAAATCAGATGCCCAATCAGCAGTTTGTACTGCTAACGTGGCATGCTGACTATGGAGGTTCATTTTTTTTTGAAATTTCTCTAGTGAATGGTAAGCTGCTAGGTGGCAGCATGGCACTGGTCTGGATTGGGGTGACATGGTGAAGTTTATTGGTGCATATTTTTGGGCCAACCGGGTGAGGAAACGTGGTGAAAAATGGGGCTGCCACATGCCCCCCCCCCCAGGGCTCAAATATGATGTAAAATGTTTTTTACAGAGTCTAGGAAAAGGGTGCCACGGTTTGACCCCGCGACCTCCCACCACACAGCGCCAAGCCTTATCGATCTACATGCACATTAGATCTTAACTACCATAGAATTCTACATATATTTATATTCAACATCGTTTAATGGCGGGGGAAGGCAGGGGCCACCTCCTAAGGGCCAGCCCCTGGTCCATAGGACCACATGATAGGACCACTAGCAGAGTAAATAGTTAGCGCGAAGATTAAAGACCATAACCACAATTTGTTTAATCTTAAACTTATTTATTATACGCCTAATATAGAATTAATTTCAGATTAGTTTAAAGCACGAGCTTAGCGTTAAGTACACTTGATTAGCACTGAGACTCCCACTCATCATTAATCACAATTAACTTGGAAGACCCCTAGATTCAATGGATTTCTAGTTTTTGTTATAGTTAGCTAGTTTAGGGTCTGAAATAGTGGGAAAAATTAAAATGGTCATAAATTTTGAATTTTTCGACGAATTCAAGCTCAAAAAGAGGCTAGCTGACCATTTTGAACCATTCTGGACTCATTTGAGTAGGTTACAGAATCAAAAGAGAATGGTAAACATGCCAAATTGAAAATTTGAGAATAATATAGAGGACCAAGCCATGGAAGTTGGACCAAGGAGATGTAACCATGGAGGGGTGAACTCCTTCATCAAATACTTGTGTTAATGTTATGTATGGTGATGTTCTGTTCTTTATTTTATATTATTCAACTTTTGTTTTTATGTGAAATTTTTTACTAAATTGACATAAAAACCTCTTATGAGACTTTATAATTTGCAAGAAAACTTGAATTCCTAAGCACACATAAGACATTGAATTCATAATCTGAAAGAGTAATTAGCACAACAACACTAACATACTCCATTCAGATAATTTTTTGGTATCAGAGACCAAGTTATTTAGGTTTTTTTATGCAATAAGGGATCTAATTTTTCGCAATTTTTTGTCATACTTACAAGGTTAAAACTCAAAACAGGAGAAGGGAAGCTAGTTGAGAGCCATGCAGTTGGGTCAAGAGGAATAAGGGAAATGTTTCCAAAGTATTCAACACCAGTACATCCTCAAGTTGAAGTTGAGTATTCAATGCGGATGTATCATGAAGGAGAACCTATCATGACAGAAGATGAGAGAGAATTCAGGAAGGCATTCTTTGATATGAATTAGATCATTAAAGTCCTCTATGAGGAAAGGAATGTAAGGATGAAAGGAGAGAGTTCAAGGCATGTAAGAGGAAAGGGTTCTCCAGGAGGAGGAGGAGGCCATGGAGATAGTAAGAAGCCACCATCCACTCCACCTTCATCCTCACTACCATCTTCACCTTCCTCATCATCATCTTCCACTACCACAACTCTTCCATCTTTTCATACACATACTTTCAAAGGAGCTTGTAAATCACCCTTACTTAAACTTGATGTTAAATTTGAGTTTCCAATGTATAATGGTGAAGTGAATGAAGAGAAGCTAGAGAATTGGATTCGTCAATTGCAGGTTTATTTAAGAATTCATAACCTTCAAGAATACGACATAAAGATCCAATTGGCTTCCTTGAGAATGGAGGGTTATGTTAGTGTTATTTTTTGCATCATGGCATGAGTTATCAAAATATCTCTTTTCACATCATATTAGGAATCCATTTTGAATTTTTTTTCAATCCTTTAAGCAATCATGCAAAAATTTTGTCACTGGAGGTAGTCCTAGCTCAAAAACTCACTCTTTTAAAAAATTTCATTACTTTCTGGCTCGCTTCATCACTTTTTTTATTGTCCATCATTCACGATTCTTTATCACATTTTCAGTCATTTCACCATGTTATTGTTTCCATTAGGTATTAAGCATTTTAAGGTACATAAAACTACCATCTGCATACATAAAATACTAGCAAGTAAGAGAGTGACAATAAACACTTCTCATCACTCCTATTCCTCAAAATCATCATTTTTCCACAAGCCCTGGCCTATTGCTACAATTTGACCTTTTCTAGGCTAGGCCTATGTTTTTCCCTTTTAGACCTCTTCCCCTCACTCAATGCTTGAAATTCCACTTTCCCCTACTTCCTAACATCCCTCCCTACCTCCGAATATTTTCCTAATAATTTATAAGCCACTTATCCCATTTATTTCCTTTCATTCTTATAAATTTCCCAAATCCCCTGTTTTTCCTACACTAAACCCTAAATTTCCTCTCCCATTGAGCTAGGGTTTGCTATGGAATTAGAGAAATATGAGTAGAGGAGGGATAAGGGAGGTCATATAAGTAAGTATGAGGAAATTCAACCTCAAAAAATCATGTCTCCATCATTTTTCAAGAAATCATTCCAAGGGACAAATCATTTGCCACACACAGGGCCAATTTTTCTTCAAAGTATGTTTCCGACCAAACAGAGATGAATTTCACAAAAATGTAAGAGGTTTTTTTTAATAATAGACCAAGGAAGAAATAATCCTTAATTTTTTATGTAGGTGTTATACTTTTGGAGGAATGCTAAAAATATGGTTGCTATAGGAGAGTTGTTGCACTTATGGAGGGACCTTGGGAAAATAGATTTTTATCCTAGTTGGAGTGTCCCAATTACTTGATTTTGATAATTCAAATGATAAATAGATAGAAATATATTTAAAATGAGCTATCATGAGCTCAATTTGGACTTTAGGAAGGCCTCCAAAACTCACCTTGAAGTTGGTGATGTGCTTTTGCTTCAGGCGCTGCGTTTTTTTCCAGATTCTCTGATATTTTCCAATTCTTGAAATTTTCTCAGATTGTTATGAAATATTTCAGTTTCTACTAATGTATTTCATGAATTTAAATGTAATAATGATGTTTTTGAGTTGAATAGGTGTAAATAAATTAGGTAAAACTCTTTGAGAGGATGAATGAATGAGTTTCACTAAAGTTAGGGATGAGTCAGTTTGACCACCCTACACTCTAGGTTTCAGTTCAAATTTTGGTGGATTAGCTCCACAACTCAGGGATTCGACTCCTGAGGTTGGGAGAAGTTTTTCATGCCTATATATTTCACTTCTTGACTCATTTCATGGGTTGGATGTTTTTTCATTGATCAGAGACTCTATTGTAATTAGCATTTGGCAGGAAATTAATGAAAGAGTTGCAACTATCTCTTTGGGATACCTGTGGTATGAAAATTTAACATTGTTTCTTCTGTTGCATATGTGTGAAATTTTTTAACTGTCCATGATCCATTTCATTTCTATTATATTTTTATTTTAAAGTTGATAATCAAAATACATCTTATGTGCTCTATTTTTGGTAAAATCTTCATAGTTTGTCTCATTTCTTCAATTTAGAAAAAATACATGCACTATCTTGCTATTTCTAGCTCCTTATCAGTCTGATTCATCTCAACCTAATACCCTAAAGTGTTAGATTTCCTACCTACCTTTCCCCATTGAATGGATGTCAATCCTTATCTTATTTTCCCTAACCTAGCTCTTTGACCTAATTCACCCATCTAGAAAAACCAATTCAAACAAACAAACCCCTATACTCTTACCTAGCCTAAAACCCTAATTCATCTAGCCCTCTTAGATGTGACTTTATGGAGGGAGCCCTCTCTGGTTTGGTAGGGATAGCTACAAAGCTAAAATATTTCACTATGGTTACCTCTGTTTGGACTATTTCTCAGCCTTAGAGATCTGGTGGAGTGGTAACAGGTTCAAAACTTCTATGGTGGGAAGCAAAGACACAAGAGGAGATTAAGAAACATGGTTATATCTCAATTTCTTGGTAAAATTTTATTTTTTCCATTTAAAGGAAATTATATCCCCTAAATTGCATGCAAAAAAATATTATGAATTGGAAAAATTTTAGACAATTGAAAGGTCAAAGTGTGCAACATTACACTCATGAATTTAGGATAAGAGCTCTTATGTTAGGAGTTGATTTGCATATCCAAGAAACTTTGTTGAAGTACATAGGTGGATTGCATAGTTACATGAAACATACCATCCTCATGTTTAATCCCACTAGTTTATATGACGTGTGTGTGCAAGCTACACACCTTGAAGAAAGAGCAGGAAAAGTACGAGATGAGGGTAAAAAGAAACCATTCAAGGGTGGTGAAAAAGGAAACGGTTTCAAGGGTAAACAAAAGAAGAATGCATCGATTAAGAAAGAAGGGGAGAAAACCACATGTACTCATTGTTCCAATAGGGTCATGATGAAGCCCATTGTTGGAAACTTCATCCAGAATTGAGGCTTATGAAATTCAATAATATAGGGAAAGAAAATAAAATGGCTACCAAATAACAGGATCTTAGATCTGATTCAGGAGATGAGACTAAAATTGTAGCCATGGTAACAAAGGGAAAAGAAGCCATAATAAGTACTATTTCTTCCAATTTTCACAATAACACTCCAAATGAAGAAACAAGAATAGAGTTGTTTCATGTAAGAGTAATCTCAAAAGATACAAAAACTAAGGCACTATTTGATAGTGGGTCTGAAGAAAACTTAATCTCTAAAGACTCTAAGTCAAGAAGCTGAATCTTGAAAACTTTCCTCATCATATGCCATACCCATTGGGTTGGATAACCAAAGATACAAATTTATAGGTTACAAGAAAATGCATTTTCTAGTTTGCAATTACCGCAAATTTATTGATGAAGTTGAGTTAGATGTTGTATCGCTTGACATATCTGGAATTGTTTTGGGTAGCCCATATCTCTATGATAGGAAATCAGTATTCTATTGCCATGAGAACAAGTACCTCTTGTTCAAATATGGGGTGGAATATATTGTGAGAGCTCATCGCAAAAAGCTAAACCTCTCTTTGGTTAATGTTGGGCAAATGAAGAGACTAGAAAACTCAAGAAAAAACTTTGTTATTCTCATGATCAAACAAAAGAATGCAGATAAGGATTTTGAATCTTTTGAAGGTTGTGATGAAAGATTAAAATTTTATTTCTTTGATGTGGTAAGTCAACATGGCGAGATGTTTCAAGAGCCAAAGGGGTTACCTCCCAATAGGGGAATCCAACATGAGATACAACTGCAGTAGGATGTTCCACTCCCTAAAATTGTCATGTATCACATGCTGATAATGGAAAGTGCATAAATCAAGAAGTAAATCAAGGAATTGTTGAATAAAGGTATCATTCGTCCATCTACCTCACCATTTGGTTCACCAATTGTATTGGTGCCCAAGAAGGATGCAACATGGTGCATGTGTGTGTATTTATGAGCACTCAAAGAAACCACGATAAAGAATCGTTATCTGCTCCCAATGAATGATTATTTTCTTGATCAATTGATGTATGAAAAGTATTTAACTAAGTTAGATTTATGAAGTGGTTATCATCAAGTTAGAATAACTGAAGAAGACATATGGAAGACCACATTTAAAATTAAACAAGGATTGTTTGAGTGGCTTCTTATGCCTTTTGGTCTTAGCAATGCTCCAACTACTTTCATGAGAGTTATGAATGATGTATTAAGAAAATTTCTAGTTGGGTTTTTCATTATATACTGTTATGCAGGAAAATCCTCTCTACGTCCAGAGATGATCCCTCTAGCCCTAAAATGGGTCTAGCAACAAAGGAAACAATCTAACACCTACTTTCCTATATTGTAAATGAACACGGATCATATGGATATGACCTACCTCGATATGATGCTACCATGCTGCTCCTCACCCAAGTCCTTTAATCCTTTGGTCTTCTTAGCGAGATCCTCACTGTCACCAGTGCTTAGTTAGTTGCACAAGAGATCAAACAACAAAACACGTGAAAGGACAACATGAATTTTTCATAAACAATCTATCTATTTGATCAAGGAGTACTACAAATATAATTATGGATTATAGAGAAGAATAGAAAGCAAGAATCAATTGTATCATATTAATATAAGAGGAGGAGTTACAACCTACACCTTGATGTCTAAGCTCTCCTTCAACGGGTCTGGTTCGAGGCATGTCTCCAAAGAACTCATTTAAACTAGGTACGAGAAGGCCAAAGGTGTCAACTATCCTTCAGTGCCTATAGCAAAATTTCTCTCTTTGATGTTCTTCAATCTCTGTTTCAACTAGAGAGGCATGGGAGGATGTCCATTTTATAGTAAGGGGAGAGGAACCATGGATCCACTGATTGTGGGGAAATGGCTTATCTCTTTGGGTAGTTCCTCTTTTGTAGGAACATAAGGCCCAAAGGGAGAAGCTTGGATCTATCCCCATGAACAAACAACCAGCTATTTACGCATGAAGCTTCAATATCACGAAGCTTCGCTTAATTTTTTAAAAATATTCCATAACTGGATCAGTGTGGGTGTGATCTCCATAACAGTTCCAATCGTCGCTACTCACATGCTTAAGATCAGTCATCAGAGTGGGTGAGACAAATAAGGGACGTGCTGCTCCAAACAAGCATGTTGCTAAGGAGCTACTCTAGGAACGGTTAACAGAGAGTTTGTTCTACATATTATAAGGGATGTAATCGCATATTTTCATGATGGAAAAGAGACACAAGGATCACTGTTAAGTTCCTCCTAGATTCAGGAACAGGGAGTACAGAGACAGTGACAAATGTTGTGTAACAAATTAACCCTAAATCATGAAGGACAAATGAGAGTGAGGGGTTAAATGATTTACAAGTACGTTCCAAAACCAATATGTCATCATCGGAAAACCTGCGAAATCAAGCACATATATACATATCTAAAATCTCTCATGTAAAAACATTACATGAAGTATGAATTCATCCATCTGTAAAAGAGATCATGTAACAGGATCTGTGGCATGGACACATCCATCTAGCGATAAGGAGGATCAAAAATATGGACTTAGGTATGGTCGCAACCATCCAGATAGAAGAGGCATGTGTACAACCATGAATAATACATATTGCCTCGCAAGATGGACTTTCTCAGATGAAACCCAGGGTCTTTCACTCCGTCACAACTCGACCAAGTACAAATTCAGGCATGTGAATAAGTTAGTTGAAGTTGAACATGAAAGAAAATCACCTGATTAGCAGTCAATAATGCAAACTGTTAACAAGTGCGAGAGAGACCACCAATAATGACAATGGCACTCGAGATACCAGTAGTACAATCCATGAGATGTGAATAAGGGACTGAAGTTGAACATTTGAGAAATCATCTGATTAAAGGCCAATGATGTGATCCTGTCATCAGATGTGGACAACCTTCCATTAGGGAATGCAGGCTATAAGGTACTAAAAAAGGATCTCTAGATCAACTTCTTGGAAAATGTGTTAAAGTTGACAAGAAGCGATCTGTCGAAGGAGGAAAATTATGTATCCCACATCATCGACACGAGATAGAGGAAATAAGATAATTATGAATTAAGACTAAACAGAGAATGAGGCAATGAATAAGACGTAGAAAGAACTTCTCTTGAACATTTCAACGACACGACTACGTAGTTTGGCAGTATTTGAATAAAATGGAATCAAAGGTCATGTTGATGAAATTGGTAATTGAATGAGAGGCAATCATATTTCCTAAAACCATGCAGGAAAAGTGACGAAGGTAGGACGTTCCCAACCTGACATGAAACAAAGGATGTGTCTTGTTCAAGAGGGACACACTGTCGATGTAACTGATAAATATTTCCATTTTCCCCCAACATTTCTGGTGAGTACCCCAATTATTTTCTAATACAAGCTTGAAGGGGATAACACATGCTTGTCATATAAGTTTTTCCTTTGGAAAAATTCATCCTAGTAAATTTTACGAGCCCTAGGAAGGAGGAACTTTAGATCTTCATGGTGATGGGTCCAATGCCATTAAATTTTAATGAGTCTAACAAAAGTGAAACTCAACATATTTTCATTTTTTTAGAGATTTCGAAAAGTGGCAAAAAGAAAACTCCAAATGGCCCTTTTTGTAAATAGTCTCTCAAATCCGAAAGGTTAGAAAATAAAGTCTAAGAGAGGCTCTTAGCATCAATTGACTAAGGTATTCCTTTTTCGTAAATAATTTATCCCAACCCAAAAAGGCATAAATGAATACTAGGTAAATGATGTTTCATGCACTTTAACGAGTTCAAAGCGATAAGAACTTGGCAATATTTTCACATTTCAAGAGCCAGAAAAGAGTTGAAAGATGAATCCAAGGGGTGACTTTTTCATTTATTTTTACCGAGTCTGAAAAATTAATAAGGTGGAACTCTTGTTCATATCATCCGTCAAGAAATTAAGCCTGTTGTTGCACAAGAATAAACCCATTATCTATTTTCAAGGTAAAATTCATTAAAATATATTAGAATATGACAAAAAAAACTAAAAGTGACTTGAACACTTATAAAAATGAGAAAAGTAAAAACATTTTCACATTTTACCTTCACAAGTCTTGGAAGAGGTTTTTACCTTTTTTTACCTCAATTCTTCAAGAGAATATTGTGGGTGATCCAAGAAGCTCATCAAGTCGTTAGCACCAAGTAAGAGTCATGCTCATCTTCATAATTTTCATTTATTTTTTTTGCATTTTTATAAAGCATAGTGATTTTGGGAGAAGAGTTTTTAAACTCTGTGTTGCGGTGGATCAGCGTGGAGATGCAATATCAGGATCACTCCGCTCCATCATTTTTAACACTGGTCATGCACTGATCGACACAAATGATTTTAAAATGTCCACGCCAATTGCAGAGCATGGAAAGACATAAAAATTCCTCCAAAAACTCCATTCAAAATCGATTTTTTATGCATGGATATTGACAAAAGGTTGTTTAAATGTTATTAAAGTAAGGAAATACCAAACAATCATGGTGATCGAATGGAAGGAGAGGGAGTTTTGTCCTTTGTGATAATTGTGGTCAATGATAATTCCAAATCATCTATAATGTTTTGTTTTGTTTTGAAATTTTGGATGACCAATGTATAAAATAACTTTTGCAAACAATAATGCTTAAATATTTCATATAATATTAGAAAGTTAGACTAAGGGTTGTTTTTTTTTATCTCACACAATGATTTAAGATTTTTCAAATGGTTAAGTAGACTTATGTAAGAAAGTATGATAATCAAACATTCAAAACGAATAATTTAAATTATCACAATTTTGAAAACCTTTAAACAATGTCTAAAATTTCAACAAAATATATTTAACATTATCGAGATGCTGACAATTTATAGATAAAAGGGACTTACATCAACACATTGTTAAGTAAATCATTTTTTAGATAAATAATAACTTCAGGAGTAATTGTAAGATGGCTGAAACTCAACTGATCTCACCTAGTTATCTTGATAACAATTAAAGATATGTTGAAACAACATGTAATGAAAATTGAAAAAAACTCACAGAGGAAACAAAGATGTATGAGACAAATTCAGAATCCTTCTTCTATTATTGATGATTGAAAAATTTGTAAAATGTTGCTTACAAAATTTACTAATTCAAGGGTGCAACCCTTAATAACTTGAAATGAGAGTTATTTATACTAATTTCTAAAACTTATAAATGTCTTAAAATTATTACAATAATAGAATAAATAATAACAAAAGAAGGAAATAGATAGATGATGTGTCTATGTTTTCATGGAAACTATTGATGACTTGGCCCCTTTTGATGGAAGTTGTTGATGACTGGACCCTTGAAAATATTCTATATTGGCATGTTGTAACAATCATACTTTTACTCGATGGTCTCACAAAATTTATCCCATTTGTCTTGAATTTGGATTTCTACACTCATCATCTTTATGAATATTTCATCTACCTCTATATATCTATCAAAAGTAGGCCTCTGAATGAATAAATGTTTGATTTGATGTTGAATGATCAAATCAAACTATAGAGCTTCTAGAAATGATTTCCCTGTAACCTGCCCTTTAATACCTGCAAATTTTGACTTATCCACTGCAATAGTATATAAATTTTTATATTAATCTTCTAATTTAATCAATTCATCATCTAATCCTACCAATCCTAGTAGTCCTTTATGATTCAAGGCATTAAAATTTGTATGAAATATTTGAAAAATAGTATTCAAGGCTTCACATTTTGTTTGCAATTGGCTGATTAAATTTCTCTTCTATAAAACATTCTTGATCTCTAAGTTAGTTGTAGTCCTATCAAGTATGTTGATTTCTTCCAACTCTTCTCTGTTCTTTGAGTTCAATACCTTAATCATGTTAGTGGCTTCACTTCGATTTTTTTTGAGATGCTCTTTATGCTCTTCTATTGTTGCTTTGCACTTAGTGATGAGATCTTGTTGTTCGAAAATAATCTGCATGGAGGGTCGTACTTCTGTCATAGACTTGCTAATGTATTCCCAAATGTTCTTCTTGGCTTCAGCCAATGTTCCTACCATTAAATATTAAATTAATAATTCTTTCACCTTAAGTCCCAACTTGTGAGACTTTTTCATTTCCTCCATGTATAAGGTATCATTTTTTATCTTCTCTGATTCTAGAATCTGAAACCTTTACTGCAACTTGTCATGTGCCTACTTCTGAATAGCTGAATCCTATGCCAATTTAGTTGCATTAGTTGTTGTCAAGGATGTTGAAAACTATATACCTGCAGAAGATGTTTGAGTTGCTGTATTAGGATTAGTAGCCACATGTGTAGCTGATTTCTCTTTTAGTAATTATTCAATATGTTCTTTCGTATTTCTGATTTGAATATTTTGATCATGATAAATATGATCATCTCCTCTTTTTTGTATTCATTTTCTGAAATCTCCTTCATTTGTCGATCTTCAGTTGAAGGTAATTTGAGCTGTTTGCGCGGAGTAGAGATGTCTGCATTCTTCTTTTTGATAATTTCCTCAACTTCCTTACAATATTTTGTACCATATCAAACTCTCACTACAAGGTCCTCCAAAGACTTCAATCCGTTGTCTTTGGCCAATGAAGACAACATCTCAATATTAAGCTAAGACTAAACATTTGACAATGCATCCTTTAGTTTGGAATGTGACATCGTTATAGTGTTCATTGTAGAAAAGAGCATTTCTCCACTTTGTCTGTGCATGTCCATGTGATCTATAGGATGGATTTGACTTGCATCAAAAGAAAACACAATATTTTTATATTCAACATGATTTTTTGGAAAATAATCTGTTGCCTGTAGAAATTCCATTTTCATTCTTCCCTTCTCACTGTCAAAGGAAGTAAGAAGCCTGTGTTGAGAAGTTGATGTTTGTTTCCAGAAGTGACTATAAACATGATACTTTAATCCCTAATTTTTATTTTTAATGTCTAAGAATATAGGAAAATGTTTTGTTCTTTAGAATAACTGGCATCTGAATTATGGATAATCTATAGAGGTTCTCTAACAGGTGATGGTGATGGAGAAGTCATAGGAACACTTGTTGATGTAGAAAATTCAGTCTCTCCGAAATGAATAATCTCTGGCTATTCTCCCTCTGAAAGTAAGGTGAAACAAAGATTTGGATTTTTATGCTGCAAGATAAACTCCTTCATGATTTCTTTAGCATATATAGGCTCTTCTTTGACTCTTTTCTATTGCTTACTATCATGAAATGGGGTCTACACATTAGAAGTTGAAATAACTTGTTCATCTAACTCTTGAATAGTTCCTTCAATCCATTCATATTGATTCATATATTTCTTTCTTTCTGATTTGGAGGTACGAGTATAGGAATTTGTCTTGAGTTCAACTCTCAGAGTAGAAATAATTCCATGGGGGTCATAAGACTAAGTGAAACTCGGTTGGAAACACATTTTCTTTAACATTTTATCAACTTTAGCACCAACTGATCTAGTATTGCAGATGAAGGATACAATGCTTGCCTTGAGCTTAAGCTGAGCTTTCCTTTTTCCTGAGACAAAATGGAGATCATCCATGTTTATCGTTTCTCTGATATACTCTAAGGAAAATATTCTCATAGGAACATATCTTGGAAGTTTATATGGTGGGAGTTCACAGCCATATACTCTAATTTCTGTGTAGTTTTGGTATAAATACCAATCCCCAGTTTTGGCTTGTTCACTCAGGCATAAGATCCTTTTGATTTCTTCCCCAATTCTAGGTTATGACTGAATAGTGAGTAGTTGCTTCACTGGGTGTATGAA
>JAXQQM020060383.1:0-46242 GCA_034641835.2 Pinus albicaulis | reverse complement strand
TGCATAGTTTTGTTATGTTTTTAATATATGCGTTGCATATAAAAGAAAAGGGTTGTGAGCCTGTTTCAGAATGTAGTTGTAAATTTTATTATTACACACAATAGCAGTGTAAGTGTTTTGAAGAGCACAGCAGTGCATAGTTTTAGAGACATAGAAGAATTTTGAGTGCACTGCGTTTTGCAACAATCACATTTTGTAATCCCTCTCAGTGAGGAAGAATTTGTAATAGTTTTTTTTTAAAGGAATAGAAATTTTTCAAAGTGTTGAAATATATTTCTGGTGAAGAAATTTCAATATTTTCTCTGTGTTAGAAGAGGAGAGTATTACTCTCTCCATTGTTATTATGGAATTTTCAGATATTCCAACACATGGCTATAAATGAAGGAGATTGCTACGCATCAACATCAACATGTTTTCAAGTAGGAGCTGCCTAATTTTGTAACAAACTTCTCTCTGGATGTCAAAATTTGCAGACACTGAAGATTACTCAGGTGATGCCTGAAATTTCCATTGAATTCCTATAAGAATCTTAGATTTGTGAAAGAAATCCTTTTGCTAATATATTAGTTACTCCTTTTAAGTTTGTCTCATTCAACTAATAAAAAATGTTTCAAGGAGTATAATGAAAACTAGATTATGTGTGAAGCATAAAATAATCATTGATGCTAGACTTGGAAGTTAAGAAGTATAATAAGAAGTAGATACACTTCTCTAAAGCATAATATCATTTTTCTAAAGCATAAGACAATCATTGATGCTAGACTTGGAAGTTCGAATAAGACGAGATAAAACAATGAAAAAGGCATTCCATTATTTGCATGAAATATGAGTACCACCTTTTACCAGTAAGCTAGGAGCAAGGTCTAGATTTTGACTGGCATCGATTCTTGTGAACTTAAATTTCACTAAAAACATAGTTTTTTGTATGTTTTTCAGCACATGGTTAAAAATGATAGTGCATCAAAATCTATATTGTTGGGCCGAATACATAAGTAATCAAAAATTCTCTCTACCAAGTTATTCGCTTCATCAAAAGCCTGATCTTCACATGTGACACTTTTGCTAGGGATAAATATCAAGTGGGTTGTGACATTTTAAAACTTGGTTCGCGGTGAAGTGCCCAAAAGGCAAGTCTATCAAAGCATCTATGACCTATGTCATTTCATAGTAGCGGATGATTTGATATCATAATGGAGGTGCTCCAATTCAAGTAGTGTAGAAGAGGCAGGAGCCTACAAGGCAGATCCAAACTTTGGAGAAGAGCAAGGCAGATCCTGGGAAGAACGAAGAATTTGGGAATCTGGGATCTCTTCCAGAGGCCATGATACCAAAGGTTTCTCCTGTTTGTAGATATTTCTCATCTAAATCAAATATAGCCTTAAATTCCCACATAGATCACTATCTATCAGGTGAGTCAAATGCTAAAAAATCTGGAACAAAGTTTTCCAAGCCTAAAGTGAAGGTGAGAAAAAAACGATCAATCCTAGATATAATTGCTGCGGCACCTTTTTGCATGCTAGAGGATTTGGATTACAGTACTAGCAAAGAGAAATCGACTGCTGATGCACATCCATTGCCTTTGGATCAGCTCAATCTCAGAGACACCACCAAGCAGAGGCAACATTAATGCAAAGATCTCAACATTTCAAAATTAATGCAAAGATCTCGCGTAGTGGTAATGCATGTATTTCAAAAGAAACAAATAACAATGCACATTCTAACCCATTCGAATAACCACTATAGCAAGGGTTTACATCTAATTAGATCCAATCCATATATCGATGGAAAAAAATTAATATAATTACATTTTCCATAGCAGAGGAAACTTTGCGAAAACAGAAAAGGAATATAAAACGAGGATGTCAAGATGTTTAGATGACTCAGTAAAACAATTATTTGTGCTTAGTAGACACAACGCTGTATTCTTAATGCATTTTCTGTAGAATCCTAAACAGATTTGTCCAAAATTTGAGATGTAAATTGTAGTCTCTACTATGTTTGGAAAATTGGAGGTTTATAAAAGATAAAATGCGAACAGAATTGTACCACTATGATAAGACGTTGTCAGAAGCATTCCTTCTACTTCACAAACATGGAACTACCTTAAGAATGCTTATGGTTGATATAAATATTAGAGCATGGCAGTTAAATGTAGTAGTTATGCTAAAATACTGAATAACCGCTTGAGAGTGCTCTTTAGATACTGTGCGAATGCACCAAATTAAAGTTGTACCATTACTAAAGATAAATGGCCAAAAATAGTCAATTTTGATATCGTGAAGTTATGTCTTTCTTGGTAGCAAACTGGGGATAGGATGGAAAATATAAGAGAACTAAGTTCCAAGGACTAAAAAAACAAGGCCAACATAGTTCTGCCTTGAATCAGAGACAAAACAAAGCTGCCCAAAAAAGTGTTTGCCACTGTCATCACCCCGAGGAGCGCAAATTTAGTTGATGGTGCCAACCATTTCATGAAGCAGAGAGAAGATTCATGGTGCCAATGGTTGTAGCACAGTTTGTTGACGTGAGCCATCATTGTAACAAAGCATATTGATGGTGCCAATTGCTGTAGAAGTCCATTGAGAGTGCAACTACTGTATTAGAGCAGTTTGAGAGCACCCATTGAAGCTCCTATATATAGCAGAGTCAACATTTTCCTATTGAAAAAGTTTGTATAGTCAAAGCCACAGCAAGATCAGATAGCCACGATCCTTAATGAGAACCAGAGCCAAAGCTAATACAGATTCACGTTTAGCAGAACAAGATAGCCATAGCAAAGGATCTGACCACAGAACCAGATCATGAGAGATAGCAAGATTCTTGCTTCCACTATGGAAATGTAGAAACTGTATAAGGTCTTTGCTTCCAGCAGATTTCATTGTGACAGTAATTGCTATGGTGTTGTAAGTGCTCATTAGTAGAATCTTAAAGCCATTCTGTAATTATTTTAACCTGGAGAGGGTTTTCTCTGGTTATAAATCCTCATGTTCAAATTTCATTGTGGATTGGTTGTGTTTGATATTATGTTTTTACTATTCGCAGTTGACTTTTCGCACAGAAAATTATCAGTCTAAAG
The DNA here is from genome assembly GCA_034641835.2 of Pinus albicaulis. Taxonomy (NCBI): domain Eukaryota; kingdom Viridiplantae; phylum Streptophyta; class Pinopsida; order Pinales; family Pinaceae; genus Pinus; species Pinus albicaulis. Next base: position 43,166 of record JAXQQM020060383.1, on the reverse strand, counting down.
CGAGCAATTTTGCGATGTTTCTTTTGCTTCCTATTGTGAAGTATTTCACTCGGAACTCTACTCGTTGTAACAGAGGTCTTGAGCATAGAATAGGGGACTTGGGTTTTTTGGAATCAAACTTCAGGTTAAGATGCTCATCTGAAGAATGGCACATTGAGCCTTAGCATGGAGTTGGGAGTACCAGTTTGAAGTGCAGGTAGGGCATTGTACAATAGACCAGTTAGATTTATGGACCCTAATACAAAAGTTTCTTCTTCTTTCAAAACGTGTTTCTCGTTTTCTGTAACCAATGTGGGTCCTATTCTTGTTTCAACTGGGGATGGATCAACATTTGTTATTGCTCCAGATGATCACACTCTGGTAGCCCTGGAGGCTATTTGGGGGTGATGAGTCCAATAGGTCTCAATGAACTGTTGCCCTCGCTGGGGAATACTATTGCAGTGGAATTTGATACTATTTTGGATGTTGAATTCCATGATCCTAATGGAAACCAGTACCTTAAGCTCCAATACATGTTCACAAAAGAGGGTGCCATAGTCATTCATGCGTGCAGAGAGGGTGAATTGCAGGCATTGCAACAGGAGGTGTTGTTGTTGTTGCATTGGTCACTAGATTGTTTGTCTGGTTCTGTTACAAGCACAGAGTATTGAAAAGGACAGACAAATTTATTTCAGATATTGTGAAATTGCCTCGGAAATTCACTTACAAAGAGCTCAGCAATGCTACGAAAGAATTTTTTTGAATTTGATTGATAATCGATAATTGCAAGCAAGGGTAATCCCCTTGTGAAACCCAAATTTCTGAGCATTTTCTAAAACCTGATGACAAAGTCATTGTAATGAACAAGCGCCTAGGTCCATATTACGTCCAAATCTACCAAGCACCAAGATCTATAAAAAAAATCCACAGTATCTGCGAACTAAGAAGAAGAGGCAGAAAATGTATTCTGCTTACCTGTTCGAATAGTGGTTGGGGTTTACCACGACAAAATTTTTACAGAGCCCATGTGGCATTTCTTATCATTGAAATTATGGCAGTATCATTCAACTGGGAAAGCACCTGCCTTAGAGCTCCATGACTGAGGGAAAGATCCCTAAATATTGCATAGTCTCCAAAAATATTTCCCAAAGCCCAAACAGCCTTACACGAACACCAGTTGAACTCAAATTTGGGTACTAGTTTTTTAAATCAAATTCCAAAATTACAGACATATAAATATAGTTGGGAAGAATAATTTTATGCCTCTAAAATAAATGTGCTACCTGTTCTCGAACATTATCATTCCCAGAGGTAAGAAGTTCCACAAATATAGGCAGTGCCCCGTAATCAATCACAACCTTTGTATTCTCAGAGGTTCCTGAGACTATATTAGTCAAAGCCAAAGCTGCTTCAAACTACATTATCAATCACAAGGTATCACCATCAAAGCTATAATTTTAAGATAACAATTTATCTACCATTGAAAATATAATTTTAAAATAGATACACCTAGTGATATAGACACCTAGTGAGAGTAGAGGTTAGGAAATTATAATAAGAATTATTACAAGATATCACTCATAGTGTAGTTGATTGTTCATTGTCTGTTGTAACTATAATTTTAAAGAAGACACACTTAGTGATATAGACACCACCAAGTGAGAGCAGAGGTTATGAAATTATAATGAGAATTATTTCAAGATATCATATCACTCATAGTACAGTTAATTGTTTATTGTTTTGTGTAATAATTGTTTATTATTTATAAACACAAGCAAACATATTATGAGGGACGGTGATGAAATTGACAACGGTCTCATAACAAATCATAACGGGCACATCCCCTGGAAAGATAGACTCTGAATAAGAAAGAAAGAAAAACAAAGTGATTACTTACAGGATTATAGGCTTCTTGAAGAACAAGATCCAGAGCAGCATCTGTAACCCCTAAAGAAACACCTCTCTCTGCAAGATGAATTGCTACATCTCTCATATGTAGTTCAGAAAATTTTCTGAGCTCATCACGAGAAAGAGGATCAAATACAACTATCTCATCAAGTCTATTCAATAGATCTGGCCTGAAATGTCTTCTAACCTGTAAAAATATTCAAAGGCATGTCAAAGCACTACAGCCAACTTCGTGATAAAATTATATGAAAAATATGCATACATAGAGTCCAGGAGAATGAAACGGCAGGTGTATTTGCAGTTGCCGAAATGCAGCAACTAAAACGGCAGGTGTATTGGTAGTTGCGGAAATGCAGCTACTAAAACGGCAGGTCTGTCGACGGTTGCAGGTGTGTGGATTGTTACTGGTATTTTCAGACCGATTCCATGGAAATATACCAGAAACCAGTGGTATGTCAAACCTAGAAGGTAACCCGAGAGACTGTGACCATTAGATTAAACAAGTAACATGTGTCGAGCCTAGATAAGAAGTGTTGAAAAAAAAAATTGATCTCTTTCATAACAGAAGACCTATCGGCCTAAATATCTAGGACATGTGGCACTCCATGATAAAGACACATGGTGTGTGGATTTGAGTTTTTCAGGTGGTCAAGTGGGCCGAAAATAGGTGAAATGTGGCACCACTCAGAGATTTACATGTGCCAATTGGTGCAAGTGGTAGACAATTGGCATGCTCAAACAACGAGGTGATGCAGGAATGACATGAGGGAGAAAATATCAGAAAAGCCCCAAATCTAGAGAACTAAAGCTCATCACCAACCTGAGATTGACAACTTTACATGATGTAACCTATGAAATCGTAAATGGAGAAATCATAGTAACAACAAAGTAACCTATGTAACAATAAAGTTGGATTCATCCTAGGAGTGGTAATGGGAGAAATCATAGTGAACAACAGGAAACATGCAGAGTTGCTTACAATCAAATAGATGAAAAAACACATACAAAAAACCTAGATAATAATCATGAACAAGCTTAATATTGAATTATGAACTGTAAAGGAAATTACAAAATGTGACATTACAAACATGGTCAAGCGCACAAGCAAAAATATCCTGGACATGACCCTGGTTGACAAGTTGTATTGCTCATGATGCAAGAGGATTTGTACCTGCACTGCCAAGTCAATCAAAATCCATTATTATCTATACAATAAATACAAGTAATTGATCTAGTATTTTTTACTCTAAGATGCATTCTTATGATAATGTTAGAACATATGTTGAAAATGTCAAAACATACCTGAATAAGCTCCTCTTCGTTTCAAGAACAATTTATTGGAGTCGCATGAACTTGGAACAAGACTCCCACGATCTCAAAGAGTAGCAACTAAGTCAACAGTGACTTTTTTGTTGCTACGCTGGATCGAGGGAGGTTTGCTCCAAGATTAAATCGCTCCAATAAATTATTCTCTACTAAGCAGGGCCAACCACGTGAAGGTGGAAGCTCTTATGGCCCCTCCCCACCCCCTCACATCACTTTCAATTCCCCAATACCCAATATATATTTCATTTTTTACTTTCATGAGCATAAAAAAAAAATTCAATAACTAATAAAAAAACAATTCAACAAAAAGTACGCAAGGAAACATTGAAATTAATGCTTGACATAAAAATAGTATGATAAATGAGTTTTTTATATAATGCAAAAAACGTTCCAAGTATGGTAACGTTCGTCTTATAATAATACAATATTTTACATTATCAAAATTTCTTTTTCTTCTTCCTATTTCTAAAGCTCCTAATTACATCATCAATATCATCGTGCTCTGCTCCTGTTTCATGCCTTTCGACCCGCACTGCTGACCTAGTTGCGTAGTCACGATGTCTGGTCTCATCCAGTGACGGGGCATCGCCTACAAAAACAGATAATATTAAATTTTAATTGTCAGTTTTTAAATATCATTGAACTAGTTCGGTAATATTAATAAAAAATATTGCAATGAGATTATTTACCTGGTGCACCAGTTGTCGTCGTTGGGACTGTTGCCCTGTCTTCCTCTCTGGTGGTAAGATCCTCAAGGGAAACATTCTCTGTCATTTAAACAAAAAACGTTATAAGGACAACCATCAAGGTATAATTAGAAAAATTATAAGTGGAAATTAATTACCGTCACGACCCTCACTGATAGTAGCATTGTCGGCCTGGTCCCCACTACAATGATCAGGTTGCACGTGAGGATCATCTACATCTGGCTCTAAAACTGGGTTATTTGCCTCGTCGGTAGTGTTTCTCCCCTAATTTAAACAAAGTTGTTAGACATTAAATTTATCGATGAAAACAAACATATTGAAAGGTTAATGTTTTACCTTATCAGGCATTCTGGATCTTGGGACCTACCCCAAGCTTCTGCGACGTTCAACTACGACTTGATAGCCGAAATGGAAAGCGATATTTTTATCTTCCTCTGTAGTTTCTGTTCCGAATTCATCACCCTACATTACATATGATTGTGTATTTTTAATCATATTTAATAGGATTACAAAAACATTGGAAGGCGATACAATTAATTATAAGATGTTTAGCTACTTAATTACAATTCTTGCAGCTAATTTCAAGTAGCCGCCCTGGCCTAGCTTGTGATGGCCCTTTTTTTCAATCCTAGCTTTGGTTGCCTTTGAGGTGTCAGGCAACCTCGCATCAAAATATTTAAGTCAGATATGACGTAGCACACTTTTATTTTATACATAGAGAAAATTAAAGCTATTGAATTAAAGTTGTAATTTACCTTGCGGGTCCAGTTGGCATTTTTCCTTCTTTCTTTGCCCTTTTCTCTTTTCCGTCATGGATGAGTGCTCTCCACTCACTCTCTAGAACTGTGAGAGGACGCTCGTATCTAGGGTTAAATTGAAATTGCATCCTATAGGTGTCCCTAGTATATTTCAAATATTTGACGGCTACCCGAGTCACCGCTGTTCTGTCAAATGTGTCGACCCCAAAAAGGGCTTCTAGATAATCTAGAAGTTCTTTTTTCGGGTTGGAATTATGGGAATTCCACCTTGTGCGTATGGTTGGGCCAAAAATTACCAACGCATGGCCCTCCAAAAACCTGTAGAACTCATTGTTTCCTACACAGCAAAAAAAAAAGATATTATCATTAATTTAAAAATAAAATTCATGATAAATATGTTTTAGATAGAGTACATGAAATAGTTAAAATATTAAAATTTACCTGGGAGTTGTACGTGCTTTATAGGGACACCTTCATCGTTCACCAATAACATGCCATTAATGGTCCCTGTGGAGATGACACTTGTAGCTCCAAGAAACGCAATAATGTAGTTGGCCATATCAGCCTCATCACTGCCAACATGTTCAGCGGTTGGCTAGGTGTTTGCTTGGGCAGGGTGTGTTTCTTGGCTGGAACCTAAAGGAGTAGAAGGTGTACGAGAGGGTTGCTGGGCAATCTCTTTCCCTTGTGTCCCACTACCACCAACACCGGGTTCAGCAAGTGTCAGAAAATGCTACATATAAAATAAATTTTTGTTATTTTAGTCAATGTAAAAATTTAAAATCAAACTATCACAATTCATCTCATGCAGAACAAAAATAATATCCTTTTGAATTTTTATTATTACCTGATATGTTTCTAGCTGGGTCATAAGTTCTTTTATCCTCTCTTCTGTTTCAGGTGTTTGAGGCACGTCTATCAAAGTATCAAATTCCGACCTTGCATTTCGTGCCTTTTTTCGCAACAAGAGCGCTGGAGATAGGGATGAAGAAAGCTCTTCCTCATAGAGGGAATCATCAGGCGTACCATGGCTAGGTGTCTGCATATTTGAACAAAATTAATATTATTTCAATTATGTAAATAACTAAAATACCTGAAGATAGAGCAATGCTGGCACTTTACATTTTCTTCCGCTGGCCTCTTTCCGCGATCATCCCGTCTCGGGGTTGTTCCTGTACTGCCCTGATCAGTCTGCCACATTGCAATAAAATTATAAATGTAAAAACTTGAAAACAATATCTAACTTGAAAACACAAAATGAAAACTCAAATAATTTCTAATAAGACACTGGAAGACAGAGTTAGAGTTTCAAATATGCCTTGCATTGAATTCAGTCCTGGAAACATGTCATTGCACATTAAGGCACCCAAACAAGAGACGAGTTGACAATGAAGACCTTATTGAATATATTGTTGGAGCAACTTAAACTTGTTGTGAAGACCTTGAGGACATTTTTGGAGCAACATTGTTGAAGCTGATGGTATAGCATTGTTGGAGACAATCTTGAAGGGCCTTGAAGTGAAGCTTTAGGAGAAACTATTGAAAAATCCTTAGAGCATTTAAGTAAGGCACTTTCTATCTTCCATCACATTTTTCCTTTCAATATCCTTTAAATGATTTTGTTGATATTTAATGTTTGAAATCACATTATAATTCCTTGATTATATGTGTTTGGGGACTTTCCCTTTGAAATTACCCAAAAATACCCTGGCAATTTTATCTTCAGGATGCATGTCTGACCCTATTGTTCAATATTTTGATTGATAGTAGTAAAAATAGAGAGTTAGGGGGCTCTTGAATTGGTTTGGTTGGGCCATTAGATCCCTAACATCTACTAGGGAGAACCCCCCTTGAGTTGGAGGAGAGCTAGCCCTAAGTGAAAAGAGGTTGGTGAGGTGACAATGGGGCTATTGAATTACACATGGTATCACACTTTAGCTTTAGGACTTTATCTTGAGAAGTGAGAGATTTTGCTATATCAATTCTCAAATTGTTTACAACACTATTGTTAAGAACTAATAAGAAGTGATGTTGAGGGGTTTTTGGGTATAAGAAACAATACTATTTAAAAACTAGGGTTCTCAGTCCTTGGCATTCCTTCACCTGGGCCTAGGGGCACACAAGAATAATTTCACACTAAACCATGCAAACTTAAAAGTAACTTAAAAGATCTATAAAGTAATAATAATCATAATTCCTAATTTCCTATTGTACGATATAATGCAAATTATTCAAACATGAAGCAATGAAGACATGCAATGTCTGAATTTCAAGATTGATGAACCAATACAAGAAGTTAGAAACTACAATTTTGACTCAATACGCTGTGTCCTAACTCTAGGAAGGAATCTAGTTTGTAGTACAGAACATGCATCGTGTATTATCAATTCTTAATTGAAAACAACTAAAGGTCATTGACCTCATCAACTCCTTCCCATTTTGTGTTTTTATGTTATATTCCTTATAAAAGTGTCAAATTTCTCTCAAAGTAAGCAACCACTAAATAAAATAAAAAATAGTTGAGATATGATTGATAAATGGTCATTTATTTCTTTAAAGGATCTTCACGATTTCTTTGGTTGTTTTTCATCTCAAGAAACAAGAAATGACCTAAAAAACTATCGTGATGTAATATAAGAAACAACACGGTGCAATGGCCATTTTCAAAGTCAAATGATGTCCATTGAGGACATGGCCTTTATTTGGTTCCTGTTTCATAGGAGTTTTGGGTAGAAATGGAACTTTGTTGTACCATTTCCAGTAGTAAAAAGGGAAAACCTTCTTTTTCCATGGGAAATAATTTACCTTTCCTTTTTCAAGATAATCTAAATCACAAAAATATGAACTATACTGCACACATTCTTGGATAATGTGAAAGTGGAAAAGGAATACCCTACACAAGTGATGCACACATGCACACTTGAACACTAATAGATTTTTGTAGTTGAAATGCAATGCTTGTTTTCATTTAAATGTAGGGTTTTTAAAGCAGGGAGAAATAATGGCTGCCAATTTAATAAGCGTTTCTTTGGGGAAAATTTAAATCTTGTATTGGGTGATGAAGATAATAGAGGGTATTGAATCTTGATTCTTGACATTGTGTTTAACTTGAATAACTCAAATGATTATAAATATAAGTGGATGAGTTATTTTTTCAAGTATGTCACTCAAAACTCTTATGTCAAAGCATTGTATGATGGCTAGAATTTTCTTGTTTCCCTTTCTTCAGTTCAATGTAAAAGGTATATTAATATATTGGAGCACGAATGATAACTAAAATTGTTTACTCTGCAGTATATCCAGCCCCAAGATTATGAAAAGTTTTCTCAAGTGGAGCTATTGGTTATTGATGAAGCAGCTGCAATTCCATTGCCTGTTGTAAAGGCTCTGCTCGAGCCATATTTAGTGTTTCCGTGCTCTACTGTAAATGGGTAATAATTATAAATGAGCCAACCACAATCACAGATTTTGTAACCATTCGGTTTCCATGGATAGTGATGATGATATTAACCCTATATATCAGTGACCTATATCTATATGAGAATGATCTCAACATTGACCTTGATATGGTTGTATGGATGTGACCTTTGGTATGTCATTAGAAAATCCCCAAATATCAGAAAATCCCCAAATCTGGAGAACTAAAGCTCATCACTTTTGATCTGGAGTACTACCCTTGTGATAAAGTTGATGAATTTCGATCTCCCATTCTCTACCACTTTGCACTTCACCTTCAATATAGATCAGACCAAGGGAAATTTGTTACTGGGTGTTAAGATGGATGAGTTTGTCGAACTAAAATCCATAGCTTAAACTTCATGAAACTGGTGGAGTCAAATTCATGCAAGCACAAACACATCTTACACATCCTCTTTGAAACTCATCTGAAAGAACATTGGAAAACATCTAGAGAGAACCCTATATCCTAACACAATCCAATGGAATTGACCAAAAAAACCCAAATAGAGTCAACCCTACTATAGGAGGAAGGGCCTGCAGTAAGAACTTACCATTTTGTAAGAGCTGAGGGCGAATGCTGAGGGCGAATGCTGTTCTGCAAGAGCTGAGGGCGAATGCTGTTCTGCAAGAGCTGAGGACGAATGTTGTTCTGCAAGCGCTGAGGGTGAATGTTGTTCTGCAAGAGCTGAGGGCGAATGCTGTTCTGCAAGAGTTGAGGGCGAATGCTATTCTGCAAGAGCTGAGGGTGAATGCTGAGGACAAATGCTTTTCTGCAAGAGCTGCGGGTGAATGCACGCGTGATATCAGATGTTAATGTAGTTTTTAATAAAATCATTTTTATGTAGCGCGCATTTGATTTTTTCATTTCAAATCATTTTTATATACATTTGATTTTTACATTTCTAATACAAGTGACAAACAAATTTCTACAAGAAGTTGAAATTTTTACTAGAATAGACATGAAAGAATAATTAAAATGGCTTAAAATGCAAGTGGATCTTCAAAATAAATGTAATTGAAGGTTCTCCCCACTAAATTTTTGCAAAAGTGCTTACATTATTTAAGTTATCTAGGATATTTTTTTGTATTACACAATCTAAATTAAATAATGAAATAGTTGGGTGGTCTTATTGTTTCAAATTAGGACACAATTTTCAAATGGTGATGAAGTTTCATGTGATGATTAACTGACAATATTCTCCTTTCCTATCCTTGAAAAACTATACAAGGTTCCCTTCTGCCACATGAAACCCTAACTCATGTAGCAGCATAGGACCAGTCCTCCATTTTGCCCGTCATAAGGCATTTTGCACGTATTTGACGACTAGAATTTGTGGATTCCCATTTTCCGTGACGTGCTAGGAAGGATAGAAGACTTAATTTTGACGTTTGAAATTTTTTCAAAAATGTTCTTACGCCCTTTAATTTCCACTTACCAATAATTTTGCAACACTAGTCCTCTTCGCAATTGCAAGGTTGTACTCAAAAAGTAAGGAAATTTACTTTTTTGGCTCACTCAAAATTAAAAATTTAATAAAGGAATTACCACTTATCATTATTGATATTTTAAAATTAGAATCAATTTAGTTTTCCCCTTCCTATTACAAAAATTTCACAAATCCTTTCTTTTACATAAAACACCGAAGAAAGAATAAAGCCCGTTGCCCTGCAAACTTCCAAGGTTGTGATTAGTGAAGCAGTGAAAAAGTACGGCTATAGCACTAAAAAATTAGAATGCCAATCTGCCCCAACATGAAGTAGTGTTAATATAGCTGGTGGCTTGGCTTGATGGTCAAACAATATATTACACAAGCACAAAATAAAAGCTTTAGGCGTCTAGTTCCTTACACTCGCACTCTCAAGGCATGACTTGATGATGCTGCCACACAAGAAAAGGTCCAATGGGGACCATAAAAACATGAGTATGAGATGGTTACTCGCGATGAAATTCGACAAGAGTGTGGATAGTATGGGGGAAAAGTGGTGCCCCCAAGTACAAGTGTTGCAAGTGATGAAATTCGATTTTGAGGAGTAGCGAAGTGACCCTTCTTAGACAAAATGTATCCTGGTGAAGTATCAAATCACAAAAAACTAATAGATACCCATTTGAGGGCTCGGTGAGAGCTTTCCAACGGTACAGACGGTTTGTCAAACTAAGCTACAGTTTGGCTGCAACAGGCGAAAGAGAAATAAGGGGTTTCTATTTTAATAAGGCATTTTCCCTCCAAATTCACTCGTTGGCAAGTGTAGCTATGGTGAATATAGAGAGGAGAGAAGGCCTTAAATATTGCAATGACAGTAGTGAAAAAACTGACCGTTGGAATCGAGATCCATCAATTGTAGGTAAGAGGCCTAACCCTACTCTTTCAATTAAAATTTCAGTTTAGGCACCCAAAGCTCTTGAACAGGCTAGGTCGCACTTTTTGTGGTTTGTTCTGTGACCTGGGTAGCAGGTACTGGGCAGAAAAATGCAACCTGTCTTAGGAAATTACCTGAAAAGTGCGACCTGTCAGAGAAAGGTGGTTTCAAGTCTATTTTTGGCTGAGATTTGGGATTTTTATGGTTGAGGGGTATAGGTGCCCCCAAGAATGTTGTGGTTATGCCAAAATGTATTTAGAAAGAGGGAATATAAACACATTTTAATGATGTGGTGTGCCATTTGTTTTTGTTATGGTTATGCAGTTTGAGAAAGGGAATGGAGGATTACCAATCTCTTTTGGTATTGCATATATAAAGCAAATGGACTTAAGTTTCTAGGTTGGCATACATGGTGTCACTATCCCAAAGAGAGGATTTGTAGATAATGAACTAGTGCTCCCATAGAAAATCGATAGGTTAGTCAACAACAATGTCTAAGGGATTGGGTTGTTGAACTGGGGTCAAAGCAAGATAAGATTTGGGTTGAACAGGCAGGGTAGCGACTGGGGGATAGAAGTACCAGACGGGAATCCCCAAGGCCAGGTTAGGAAGAGATAGGGTAGCCATGACAGGTACTAAGAACACTCCGGGAGAGGAAGCTAGGAACGATATCTGATTAGAGGGGTAATGGCCAGGCGGGATGGCTCCGAGATGGTTAAAGCCTGGAGGAGCCATTCCAGGAGGGTAGAGAGGCTCATGGATACCAACAGTAGGTGAAGGGCCAGGAGGAGGAGGTCCAGAAGGCTGAATCGAAGGGCTAGGAGTAGGTTGTGGAGGGCGAGGCTGCTGACTAGCCGAAGCAGGCATCTTGAGGGAAGCTCGAGACGATTACATCATGCAAACATTCAATGAGCTGGGATCCGAGACAGGAGGAGGAAGACTAGGGAATGTACCAAGCAAAGAGGAGTCTTTGTAGACTCCGGGTGAGACACTGGTCAAGGGATCGATGATTTGCTTATTGGCCACCGAGGATATTCTGGACTCAGGGGACGTCTGAGACTTTGGTTCATAATATGTCAACTGGTTGATGGTGACTATATTTCCATTATGGGGAAAGGAAATCTTGCGATGAACCACAGATGGTACATAAGACATTACATAGGTGTAGCTACGACCCAATAGAATGTTGTAATCTAAGGGGGCATCTATGACTTCGACGTCAACGCAAATAGTCTTTCCCACAAGAGTAATAGGACAATTGCGGAATAGGCCAATGGGCTGGGAGGAATGGCCATCCCATGCTCAGAGAGTGATCATGGAAGGGGCCAATTCAGGTGATCCAAGTTTCTTCCAAACCAAAGCAGACATCATGAAGGTGGATTCCCCCTCATCAATGGTACACCGGGAAACGTTGGCATTCTGGACCTTGACTGGGATTTGGAAGGCGACGAAAGCAGGGAGAGGAGGATGTTCTGACCGGTCAGCATCGAAGATGATCAATCAATCATCTGAAGGATCTACAACACCCATGGTAGATAGTAGATCTTTTCGTTGTGATGGGCACGACAGGAGGAGTTCCAACGTTGAGATGGCAGCAGGAGATTGCGCCAAATCATCTACTATGTTATACAAATAGGCATCTTTACCAGAAGTAGAATTTCAATGTGATGGTCCCTGAGGGATCTTGGTATGAACCTCTACCTTAGGTTGAGGGATCTGCAAAGGACCATTAGGTTTCCAAGGAAAATTTTAAGGATGGAAGTTAATCTTAAAGTTTTGAAACCTGGTGAATCTTAATGGTCCCCAATATGTAAATTTTAATTTTTTTATGATATGTTTGTAAAACTATTTAGGTTTATAATTATTTTATATTAGTATATATAAAATTTTGACGATTTTTAGGATAAAATAATTTTATACTATAGACTTTGGGCGAATCAGTTTTCAAAAAAATGGAAATTGGCGAATATTTTTTCTTGAAAAAACATGGAAAATTAGCCCACTTGCGAATATTAGCCCCTAAAATTTTCCATGGTGTCGAAAGAGGCTCTATAGAACCTAAATAAAGTGGCTCGGGGACAGACGTAGCAAGAGGCTTGTTGTATTGATGGAACCGAGTCTGAAGGTTGATGTCTATAGGTATAGATTGGTTAGATTTCATCATGAGAAGTTGGTAATCAGAGGTACCAAAAGGAAGAGGTTGAGTAGCCACCTTCCCTTTAGGTGGTTGGGTAGCCACAAATCCTTGCAGAGGGAAAGGATTAGTAAACACAGTTGGTTGACTAGGCCCAGCATTGGGAGGGATAGAAGGGGAGGATTTTTGTCCTCACAATGTTTCTTGAGTCTCCCACATCTATCGCATCTATGGCAAAAGAGGACAATCATGAGTGTAATGACCAAAAACACCACAACAAGAAAAAGGCTTATTCATGCGAACATGCCTGTCCTACTTGGGCTAAGTGCCCTATTGCTGGTTAGTAGTGTTAGGTGCAGTACTTTGAGAATTAGGTCTAGGATTACTGAGGGCAGATTTATTTTGAATGCCTTTCCTCTTCTTTTTAGTCGAAGGAGGATTACTCGTGCCCTGTTGTGCATACACCTGCCCCTAAGGGGGCGGTGGCTACTGTTGCAGGGGTTGAGAAGGCAAGAGGGTCTGAGGTGTGAATGCAGGAGGAGCTAGCACACCAGGCTGTGGATACTGATAATAAGGAGGTTGGATAACATTGTGGTAAATAGGTTGGGAAAAAGGAGGAGGCATGCCATATCCTGGATACATGCTACCGGGAGGGGGGAAAGTGAAGGAGGTGTTGGCCCCTCCCTGAGGAAAACCATAGCCCACAGTATGTTGAACATATGGATGAGAGACAGCTCCAATGATACCGTCGGCGACATGAGATGCTGTCGGTGCTTTGGCACCACCGGGTCTAGGAAGATCAGGTAGAACAGTATAAATTACATAACCTGACTGAGCGTAGACCAGGTCATATTTTAATGCAATTTGGAGAGTGGCTTCTTCAGTTTGAGGGAAATGCGATGCGACATCTTTGCCAATGGCAGGCAAGAGAGATCTAAGGAACCAGTCCATGTAGACACGGTCTTCGAAGGTATGGGCTCGACATAGGCTCTTTCTTCTCTGCCATTCATGTACAGGATCGGATAGGCGGGTCGCAAACAATTGATAGAAATAAGTCAAAAGTTTGGTACCGGTGTCATAACGAAGGGGAAGTTGGAAATAAGACAAAAAGGCCTGGCCAAGAGTCGCAAAGGTGGTATGAGAGGATGAGGCCTAATCAACATACCACTTAGAAGCTTCACCATTAAGCATACCTTGGAACAATCGAAGATGGACAGAGTCATTGGTAATGGAGTTAGACGAACACCACATGTGGAAATATTGAACATGATTTGTAGGAATTTCTCCAGCAATTCCTTCAAACTTGGGGATGTCGGAAGGGAGCTTGGTCGGCATAGTAGGCCAACTAGTGTCATGGTGTATAGGGTCATTTATCAACTGGTTGAAATCGGGAAGACTGAGCCCTGCCATATAGGGGAGCAAGGGAGAAGTCAGGGTAGTTACTGTTGCGATCCCACTAGTAGTATTCCCAGCATCAGGGTTGGGGTTACCACCAATGTTAGGTCATAAACCAGATATGGTGAAGGTGATATGGGAAGAATTAAAAGGAGAACCCAATGAACCAGAAGAAGAGTTGGAGTGCAGACTCGGTGGAGGACTAACTCGAATCCTACGCAGAGGAGTAAGTCTTCCTACCAGAAACTGAGGATGAAGGCCAAGAAGTCTCCGGGATAAATGCCTTGGTGGTGCAATGGTGATGACACAAACATGACACAAAGGGAAGAGAGACCAACAAGGGCGGAGAGGTGTAGGATCAAATTATTACAATGTCGAAACAAGGGTAGGAGGTGCAGGATCAATTGATCTCAATGTTTTACAGTCTTTTCCTAGCAGTGTTAGCCAAGCGCTTCTTCACTTATAAATTTATACATTTTATGGAAATTATAGACACAATTTATAATCACATTACAAGATCATGATGTATGGATATTCCTTATTATTTCTTAGATACTCACAACTTACCAACACCTAATATATTGATATACACATCATATGGAATTTACCCCTATAATGCCACATGTATCCTAAAACAAATTAGTTGTATGGCAATTGTTATGGTGCATATATGATGTGTATTACAGTTTATCTTATAATTTTGTTGAAGTAGCATACAAAAATTTACATAGTGATATGAGAACCACTCTCTAGAGTATACATCGATTTTGTACACATGGCTTTTCAGTTGCTTTTTAAGATATATCATTGGTGATGGTCACATGATTATATAATGAACCATTAAGTTGAACTATGAAATTCTTCATCACAACACACACACACACACATTGATGAATTAATAAGAACAAGAGAGAATTCCTTACCATATCTTCGTAAAACATATAATAGCAAGAAAATTAATCTATTGAAATTTCGTTTCCAAACATATTCATGGAGAAAAATGAAGATTAAAAGGATATATTCATGGATTTACCTATAACATCACCTCATAATTAAGAATGTAAATGTACAATATTGATGATACATAGGTTAGGAGAAAATTAATCTATTGAAATTTCATTTCCAAACATATTCAGGGAGTAAAATGAGGATTAAAAAGAGATATTTATGAATTTACTTATAACATCACCTCATAAAAGTGTAAATGTACAATATTGATAAAATTTATTTATATATTATAAATAATAAACCTTTATCTCACATGTATCATATAATCTTATAAACAAACACATTCTATAATATGTAATAAAAGTGAAATTACACAATCCACATGGAAATAAGACTTAGTTCAAGCAAAAGAAAATAAAAAATAAACCATAAGTGACACGGATTTTGCAAAGGCATATAAGTGCCCCAAAAAGACGGAGGCCAAAGCATCTCTATTGTGGATTTAATGCTTCCAAACGTCGCAATTGCGACACTTAGAGATTGTGTTGCACTTACGATACTGAGGGCACGAATGCAATAGCGATGAGCTACATAGTGTCGCAATTGGGTGACATCTTCGCCCAAACGTTCACTATGTGACACTTTGTCTAAGTGCTCAGACATGACACTTTTATCTAAATGCCTGTATAGCGACTCGTTTCATGCGGGATTGAAAAATTTGGGAAATTTCCGACATTTGGTCAAAATCGGGTTTACAAATCCAGTGTCAATTCCCCCAAATGTACTAGTGAGAGCAGAGGGTTTCATGTAATACCATTGTGGCTAGTGAAGGGATGGGAGGGTTCATGTTGTGACCAATGTCAACACCATATGTAAGTAATGTGTGACTAATGTAGGCAGAACCCATGGAAGTGAAAATCGTAGACATGGGATTAAATTTCACCCATGGCATGGTTGATGGCGCAACAAAGAGTGATAGACCAATGTCGATGTTGGATGAAAAAAAGGGGTCATTGGATGGATGTTATCCAAAGGAGGAGCCTATCTAGGTGGTGGGTTCCTGTTACCTGATGATCATGCAGGGGAAAAGGGCACTATGTGATCTTGAGGTGTCTCAAGACAAAATCATGGGTAGGCAGTATAGTAGAAATAGTTGGCAATGTTTTGGGTGGTTCGTTAGATGATGTGTTGGTACACATGGGATAATATGTTGTGGGAGTAAGTTGGTTGGTGCACCCTGATATGCCCCAAGTAATGAGAGGTCTTTTCATATGTTGGGACTCATCATCCCAAGTGTAAGACATGAGGTTCTTATTAGGCCGATGGTGGGAAAGACATTGTCTAGGTTGGTAGGTGGATGGGGATCAGAAGATGTTGATCTCAAGTAGTGACCTTTCTATCATGGGGAAACATCACAGTGAGGAAGATTGAGGATGCAACAACCTTAATCATGTACATCTAACTATTGATTAGAATAATTTTGTATTCGAGTGGAGAATTTACAATCTCTCTATCAATCAAGACCATATTTCTCCTAGTGAAACACAAACCTTTTGAATGATCCCTTTAGGATGAGAAGGATGACCATCATAGGCCCAAATTTTGATTTTGGATGGGATTAGCATGGGGGAGCCTGTTTTTCCATTTATGCTTTCATCTAAGATTGTGAATATTCCTCAATTTCCTATGTCAATCCTTCATTCTAAATTTGAAACGAATCTAGGAAACATATCTATAACTGTACCAATCAACATCTTAGTTAAAACTGGAATTACCAAGAATATTCACATAATTTCTTCATGCTCCCTTGATGAAATTGAGACATATAAAACCCTATTTCGAGAATTCTGAGACATTTTTTCCTGTTCCTATGAGGAAATCCAGGAATTGACCCTAGCATTGTATTTCACAAAATAAAGATTACCCAGTTGCCAAACATATTAGACAAATATTACGTCAAGTGTATCCACAAAAAGTTGTTTCTATAAAAGTTGAAGTTGAAAAATTACCTAGAGAAGATTTTATTTATCATGTTCCTTTGATTGATTGGGTTTCCAATATTTCTCCAGCTAACAAGAAGCAAAGGACCATTAGAGTATGCATCAAATATATGGATATCAAAAAATATTATCCAAAGGATAATTATCCTACTCCTTATATCGATCAAATTGTTGATGATTGTGCTGGAAACAATATTTTCTCTTTTATAGATGGATTTTATGTATACAATCAAATAAACATACTCCATGTTGATCAACATAAAATTGCATTCATTTGTCCATGGGAAACCTTTGCCTATCGAAAACTCCCTTTTGGATTGAAGAATGTTGGCGCAACTTTTCAAATGGCAATGTCGTACACATTTCACGATATCAAACATATTGTACATACCTACTTGGATGACTTACCAGCTCACTCACTAAGACGACAAGATCATCCAATGCATTTGAGAGAAATTTTCAATTGATGTAGGCATTACAATATTCGTTTGAATCCTCACAAATTCATTTTTTGTGTACAATCTGGCCGATTGTTGGGATTTGTCGTGTTGAAGGAAGTAATTCGCGTCGATACCCTTAAGGTAGAGGCTATTGTCAATTTTCCTCCTCCTTCCAATCTCCGCCAACTCCAAATTTTGCAAGGGAAAGCGAAATTTTTACGTAGATTCATATCTAACTATGTCAAGCTAACTAAATGTTTTACTGGACTTTTGAAAAAGGGTATCCCATTTATCTAGGATGAGCTTGCTCAAAATTATTTTGATGCATTGAAAAATGTGTTAACCCATACATCATTGTTGCATCCGCCTGATTATCATCGAGACTAAATTTTTTTATTTAGCTGCGTCTGATGCCACCAATGGCATGGTGCTAGTTCAGGAAGACAAATCTAGCGATGAAATTGTGATATATTATTTGAGTAATAATCTCACAAAAACTGAAATAAAATATGCACATTTAGATAAATTGGACTTGGAAACCATTCAATTTGTCCAGTGTTTTCGTCATTATATACTCTTACTCAAGACAACCGTGATTTATGATTATAATCCTATGATGTACATTCTTACTAGATAGTTGATAGGGGGGAAATATTCTAAATGGATAGTTATCATACAAGAGTTTGATTTATAATTTGAAAGATCTAAATCTAAGAAATCATTGGGGTTTGCTGAGTTATTGTGTGACTTTCCCTATACTGAGACAAAAATCATGGCAGAGCATTATCTTCCAGAAGAATCCCTCTTTCTTATCAGTACTTTAGATCCCTTGTATGGAGATACCATTATATATCTTCAAACACAAAATTTTCATCCAGAATTGTCTCGAACTGAACGTCGTCGAATCTGATACCAATCCTAACAATATACTATTGTTGGCGATACACTTTGTCATCGTGGTGTTGATTCCATCTTTCAACGATGTTTTGACACATGAGGAAGTTGAGAATGCATTAAATGAATACCATTCTGGAGCTTTTGGTGATCATATGTCAGGGTTTTCCACTTCCCAAAAGATATTACGCGATGGTTATTTCTGGCCCTCAGTGTTTAAAGATTGCATAACGACAATTCAAAAGTTCCATAATTATCAGGTTTACCATCACAAGATACGTGCGCCTCCATCTCCTCTTAAACCAATCATAGTTTTCGATTCATTTGCTAAATGGCGCATTTATTTTGTTACATGTAACCCTCACTCAGTCGAGGGGCATGGGTATATTATTTTAGCAATAGATTATTTTACAAAATGGGCCGAGGCGATGCCTACATATAAGGATGATGGAAAAACTGCAGCCATTTTCATATTCAATCATGTAATTTCAAGGTTTAGCATTCCAGAAGCCATCATTATGGACCATGGTAGCCACTTTAGAAACTTTATAATGAACAAAATTTCTGCACAGCTAGGCTTGCGCCATGACAACTCTACCCCTTATTATCCCCAAGCGAATGGTCAAGTATAATTTGTTAATAAATTTTTGACCATTATAATCAAATGGATTGTTGGCATTCATAAATGAAACTGGAATACTATGCTTTTTTCATCCTTGTGGTAATACCACACCTTTGCGAAAAAATAGACTAACTTTACCCCCTTCCAACTTGTTTACGGTTTGGAGGAAGTTTTGTCATTTGAATGTGAAATTTCGTCATTGAAACTGGCCATTGAGTTGCTACCAGCTACCTCTGTATAGGAAGAAATTTTTTTGTACTTAGAAAGACTATATGGGACTCACTGTGATGTTTCACTGGCTAGTGAGCCTCATAAGAAACGAGTTAACGTTCAATTTGACCAAAACATGAATCGTCGTTCATATTGGAAAGGTGACCTAGTCTTGGTATATGATCAATGACATGATAAACTAGGCGCTGGTAAATTCGAACCCATGTGGCATGGTCCTTACATTATGGAAAGTGTACTAGCCAAAGGGGCCTATTAACTAGTTGATTATGATGATGCTTCTTTGGGAGAGCCTAGGAATGATCTCTACTTAAAGAAATATTATGCGTGATTCACTTTGTGAAGAATTTTGTACATTACTTGTATCATATTTTTATGAGTGTGTGCATTAGATTTTTCATTTTTTACGATTTCTTGCTACTTGTCCTGCTTATATTGTGTTACACTTGATTTTCATATGTCAAAGTTCCCTTAGACTTACATTGGCTTTCCTCATAGCACTAGTAGTAGTACTCAAAATCTCTCTCCTGCAGCTGGGTTATCTACTTGCACACTGATGAGTTAGTTTCTATTCATGGGATATGCCTTGTTATAATGATGAAAAACGTATCAGAATATAGTGCAATGATTTAACTATTATCTGATGCCATTTCATTTTGCATTAGTCTTTTGATCATTAGGTTAGATTCGAGGCTCATAGTATTACATTTAAACGGTGCCTATGTAGTAAGAAGTTCAACAATGTTAAGAATTTTTTTACAGGTTCATCTGTTGGAAAGTAATTTTGATTACATTGAATATCAAAATATTCTGAGAAATTTAAACACATTAACTGATGCATTTATGAATCATGTGTCAAATAGACATTTGCAACATTTGTAAACAAAAACAATATTCATCCACATATTGAACAAGATAAACTGAAATGATAAGTAGTAGTCTCCATTAGGTAAAATAGTCAGTAAAAAGTGTGTTACAAAAAAAATGTCATCCAAAGACATGAGGCCCTATGGCCTTTATTATCTGAACATGTTGATACCAAAAAATCAAAATCTAACCCTAAAAGACTAGCAACTGAGCATGATGGTGATCATGATAGCAGACTATAGCATGTGCTTTGCATCGTAGCAGGCAGTTGTTTATCCCTATAAATCCTACTATGTGCCTCTGGTACCGTAAAGGAAAATCAAGTCTAGTCTATGGAATGTCTAGAGCCAACCTCTTTAGGTTATGCTCTAGCTTAGTCAAGGCCTCTGCTGCATCAGGGTTAGGCACCACAACAACTACTGGTTGATCTCCTCGCCTGTAAAAACCTTGTAGTTCCATTGGTCTAGCTAGGCCAATATTTGCATGACCAATTCAAATAAATAGATTTGAATGTCAAAAAATAAACAAAAAATTAGAAAACACAAAAACCATCAAAACAATGTTTTTACTTAGGTCACCCCACTGCATCCATGTTGGGAGTGGGATATCTGGGTCACCTCAGTAATAAATTCCCACATATGGAAAGTCTTCGATCATAATGATCTGAAATTCCAGCCACCCGAAAAACTCAGGAGTATATTTCAACACCGAGCCATTGCCTCCATGGAGAGCCATCAATGAGACCCACAAAAGCATGTGAGGATCTGAAGGTCCTCCTAACTCTGCTAAAACCTATTGTGGGGAAAGGAGGGGAATATGATCTAGAGAAAATGAAATCAAGATAACACCATATCCAAAGTTCTTGATTTTCCTTGATTTTTCTCTAGTTACTTTCCCTTTCATGTTGGAAACTCTCTCTTCACACCAGTTAAAAATAGTGGGATGTGAACACTCCATGAAAATATTCATATGATCCTTTGTGGCCAAGTGAAGTGTTGCACTTCCACATAATCTGGTAACTGTAAAGGCGATGGTTCTCAAGGGGAGATGCTCAATGGTTTTGATGTCAATTATTCCATCCTTGAGCTCGGCCCCATCAAGACAATATCACCTCAAATAAGTAGCAGTGTTTTTTCCACTTGGTCCATTTCCATACAAATATATATCCATCCCTCTGCGAGAGAGTGCAGTCAGAAAATAGATATCATCAACATCTACGGTGAGGTGCTGATATCCTATCACAAAGCACTAATCTTGGACATCCCATGCCCTCACCATCCAAGTCATGAGATTAAATGAGCTTTCATTCCTAGAATTATCCAAAATTTATATAGGTCAAAATCTCTTAGGGTCTGTAATGTTGTTGGATCGTTAAGAGCTTTGAAATCTTGGTTTTCATGCTGTCTCTCTCTCCACTCTATTAGGGACCATTAAAAATCCTAGAAATAACAATTGTGGATGGTTAGAAAATAGTGTGAGTGATTTTATAAATTTTGGGGTGAATTCTTATTTTTTTGAAAAACCCACGGCACTTGCGCAACCGCCTTTTACGCACAAAGCACATTTGCGCGGTTTCTTTGGTGAAAATCCACGCAAATCGCAAATTTCTCTATATAAAAAGTAGTCGATGTGCGTGGTCTCGATGAAGGGTAATCGTGCACATCCGAGGGCGCATTTTAAAAATAAAATCGATCCCCAAAAAAAAAAACAACGGCTAAAATGAAAAATTAATTCGATGAAAATGAAGATAATGAAGAGCTCTCTTACCTAGAGATACGGTTCTCGATTTCATCCGCTGGTTTGCTCGGAATCAAATTTTGAAGTTTTTCGTAAAAACCCTATTTTTTCTCTCAATTGATTAAAAACTCAAATAGAAAAATTATTTTACTATTTGCACTTTTATAAGTTTTTAGGCCATTAACCTTTTTAATTCAAAATTTTTAGGGTTTTTACTATAATTTTTAGCAGATATGATAATTGTTGGGTTTAATGTGTATAAAATAGGTTATAACATAAAAATGGATCGTTTTAATGTTATACGAACTTTTGTCACTTTTTCGGGCTCTTGAAAAATACAAAAAAACAAAACCCTAGATTTCTCTTTTAGGCCCTTTTTAGACTCTCTAAACATGAAAAGTTTGTCGAGTACTTGACTATTCGAACTCGAAAAAGTAAATGAGCAGTCGTCTATTCAATAGAAGTTTACCCCTTTTATGGACTAAATTAGATTATTTACGAAAAAGGTATACGTTGACTAATCATGGCCAATAGAGTTCTCTTATGCATTATTTTATCCCTTTTCAGGTTTGAGAGACTAAATTTACGAAAAAGAACATTACGAAATTTACTTACATTTTTTTCTTGACTCCTTAAAACTGAAAAAGATCATATTTTAATTTCTTTGGTCTTGTTAAAATATTACATTGGAAGAGAAACATGAGTTTTATTTCTGTGTATTTTCAAACTCTTTAAACATGAAAACGACATCAAGTTACCCCTTCACTAGACTCGTAAAATTTAAACAGTGTAGGACTCATCAATCATGACGAGACCGAACCACTCCTTAGGGTTCGTTAAAAATAATTTAGAGGACTCATCCGAAGGATGAGCTTAGAGGACAAGCAAATGTTATCCTCCTCACGCTTGAAAAAAATAAAAAGGTACTTTCCAGTAATGGTGGGGAGAAATTGGGAAAAATATTTCGTTTTTGTATTTCATTTATGGCAGTATGTTTCTCTTGAACATGATACTTTGCCACATATGTGTCCGGGTTGGGAAATCCATTTTTATCATGGTTAATCGAACCTCATTGAAAGTATTCAGCTAGTTTTGGGTATTATCATTGAGCCAAATGCTGCCAATTCTAAGTGTTGTGTCGCCGATATGTTCAAGAGAATTCCAACCTCAGTTCAAACTAACTTGCAATTTGTAGCCTTCAATCGCGTTGGCCATCCCCGATTCAGTCCTTGCAAATGGTTCTTCAAAATTTGACCTGAATTTCGTGTCGTATGCCCTCCTACGATGAATCACTTCCTATCAAATACATCTCATTATCTAGGAAGTTGATCTAGAAACCCTCTTAAGTACCTTGAGGTCTGCATGCATTAATGGCAGGTTTCTCGCTTTCAACGATGGTTTCTCATCATTGACTTTCAATCAAACGATTATATGAGTATTCGAAATTAGGATATCTTTTCACACTCCGTAGATTGTATTAGGAGTGCCTTGAGGACCATTATCACTATTGGTGGTTTCTCTCGCACTTGTTTACAGTTCACATCATTGACTGGTAATCAAGTGGTTTCTACCATGTTCGACTTCAAAGCATTTATTTACATGCTTAGATTTGTATGATGGATTGATAGAGATGGAGATCAAGACCCTGTATCTAGTTTCATCCATCCATGTTGTGAGGAGATATGTATTCATGACTATGAATATAGAATCATATTTTATGGTTGCGTCCATACGATGTCTATTGATGACATGATTCTTAGTGTATTTCCATAATTTTTCATCGAGTTATTCTGAATATGGGAATTCCTACCTCAGTGATGATTATATTGCATTGTAATATTTGATTGATTGTTGCATATCTCCAACAATGGTCTCCGATCCAATATTTTGCATGATAAAACACTTTAGTCCTTAAAAATATTTTATGACTTCGCACTTTAGGGGGAAATCTGTTACACGTCATTTTGTCACCATGACAACTAACCGTTAAAATGGATCTTTCACCATCCAATTCATGTGTTCCAAAGCGCTCCCTTGCAATTCAAAAACCTAATCACCTTGAAGAAAGAAATAATTTTGGGTTATAAGGCCAAAAACCTACTTTTTAGTGACTTTTACACTGTCTTAGCTAGTTTCTGCACATGCGCAGTTCCTACCAGTGGTACCCATGCAGAACTACGCTCTGTCTTCCACTATAAGCCGTGCACATGAATCAACAAAAAGTAAAAATACAAAGTTAATTCTAGAATCCTTGTTGGGTGAATATATACCAACTAAAAGCATCGAGGTCATTCATATTCAAGCCTAACCCCTCCTATCATGGAGCTAATTCCCATTCTTCAAGGAACCCTAATCCCACCTTAAGTGGATCTCATCCTTTTGATATGGATATGAAACTTCCTCCTCTTGGACTATAAATTAACTACAAGCTAGAGTGTTGAGGGAGGTTGTTGAAGGTAGAATTATGTTGGTCAAATTAGGTTGGAGAGCTTATCATCCAAGGAAAGGATTCTATACTTATGGGAGGAGCTTCACATCATTAAGCCAAAGGTTGTGAGACTCTTTTATATTTATGAATTAATGCAATTGATCTCTTTTTCTCACTACATTGTTTTATGGATCTCATGAATGATTTGTGCTATTTCCATTTTATCCATTGAAATGATGCTAGTTACGAATCTCCTTGATCATTAGAAGCTTCTGTTATTGGAATCATAGGGTCTCTATAATTTATTAGCAAGATTGGGAGAGTCCAATCATAGAGTTAACATCATTTCAACCAACTTTGGGATTCTAGGATCTAGCCCTCCTGAATCCGGAGAGGGATCTCTCCAATATGTACAAAGATGGATATTGTCTTTGAAGTTTAGGGTAATGATATTAGGCTAGTTATGAAGGCCACGGGTTTTGTTTTGTTTTGGATGGTTGAGCATGAAATGTTACTTGAGGGGAAAATCCTAAATGAAAAAAGTTTCAAAAGTGAGAAGTTGCAAGCAAATAGAACAGATTTGGCAGACAGATAGATATAACGCTGGTTTTTAGTCCATTGGGCTATGGAGTCATATCTGGGCTTTAATTGAACAACAACATCAAGTGTGATCCAAGGGGCAAGTCATCTATGTCTAAGGGTTTCTTTAAATTTTGATTTATGGAATGAAGTGATACACCAAGAAGGGGAATTAAACAGATGCAGAACGAAGAGCAGCCTAGGATCTGATAAGTACTTTTAAACCAGTCAGCCTTTGGCAAACACTTAAGGAGGACACGAAAGCAGACTAGGATCTGGCAAGTGCTTTTAAACCAACCAACCTTTGACACACTTCCAATAGAAAACATACAAAACAAGGGGAAACACAAAGATAACACAGAATGGTCTAAGATCTAGCAAGTGCTTCTAAACTAGCCAGCTTTTAACACATTCCAAGGGAAACAATCTGTTAGTTATGCAGACAAGTCTGGGACTAGGGCTAACCATATCTTCCTTCAGTTCATCATCACATAACACATACTGAAAGTAACATTCAGAAATAATATTCAGCTGGGACGATAAAATGAGGGAACACCAGCATTCTCATGCCTAAAACTGAATTAAGTCATTCCTAAATAACACAGATTGGAAGAAAACATTCAAATAAAGATTTCTCGGCCAGAGAAGGTTACTGATATACAGTAGGTCCTAACCCTGTTTAAACTGTTCTTTACAGTGGAAAATGAAACAACATGAAAACAGAAATAAAACAACAAGTTACAAATGAGAATAACATCACCGTCAATATAGATCAGGATCCCATGAAACAGCTTTTGTATTGATGTCAAACCAGCTACAAACTTCAAGTCCAATGTTTCAGTTCAGCAATCATCTTCACTATTCAACCTAACTACTCTAGCACAAACAGAGCTTCAAGGGCCAGTGAAAACTATGTACAAATAGAAGTCTCAAGCTCAAGTGTATTTCAAAGATCTGTAACCAACAATTTCTCCTCTTCTGTAGAAGTATTTATAGGAAGATGAGGAGGTGAGATTTTAACAAAATATCTCAAGGACAGTTAATGCAGAGTGAAGACTTCTCGGCCCTTTGAGAGGCATCGATTGGAGAAATTACAGGTGGATCACTACATTAACTGTTTCACAATAAATATCAAAGCTCGGTGGAAGCTTTGTTTGACTTTGAGGCTCTGTGCATGTTTTGGAGTAACTCTGCAGATATTTATTCATTGGTTTCCTTGCAAAAGTAACTCCCTGGCTGTGCTGGAGGCGGATATCTGATTTTCTTCAATAACTCAGCCTTTGGTTTGAATGGTTTGAGGCACCAGGTGGCTCGGTGGTAGCTGAGGAATCAATTCGCCTCAGATGTGGCGGTGGAGGCTTTTTGTCTGATAAAACACTTTAGGTTTTTTCCTTTAAACTGTGTTTTAGTTTGGGGATTAGGCTTTTGATAACTGTCTTAGCCGTAATCCCCATAAAAACTGTCTTCAATCTTCATCTGCTGTGCTTTATTCTCAAAACTGATACTCTTTAATTGTGTTTGATTAAAAACAGTGTCTTGTCGATGTGCAGACCCGCACTGGGCTTTACGGCATCAATACTCATAGAGTACTGATGAGACGTGGAATAGAGCCCCGTGAATGGCCTCTTTAAGATAGCCAGAAGGCACAAGAAACGTCTTTCCCATCCCTCGGCTTTCCTTCATTCTATAATGGAAAACCATTAAAACACCTGCAAAACACAACAACAGTTAAGAAATCCTGCGGGAATAGGTTAAAACTGCTTCGGATGGCGGGGGAGGAGCGTAGCCGTCGGATGAAGGCAACCAACGGTGGAGATCTGCAAAGAAAGGCAAAAAGGATAGCGGGAGAAGAATAAGGAGGAGCAGTTTTGGACCGTCCGATCTGGACACGTGGACGGTCCAGATTTAATCGGAGGGTCTCAATCGGAGGTGGCACAAAAAGGGGATGCGATTGAACTTCCAGTGCGATTAAGCGCTGGCCGTTGATCTGCAGATCAGTTCGACGGCGGAAAACGAATCGGCGGGCTTTGAAATGGCGGTAGGACTTGCGATCGGAGGGAATAAGGGCCATTGGATAGGCGGGAAATGGACGGCTGCGATGCAATCGGGAGGCGAATAGAAGGACTTGAGATTGCGATCGGAGGGACAGAGCGATTGAGCGCTGACCGTTGATCTGAGGGAAGAATGGACGGTGGAGATTTAATCGGGGCACGCAATCGGAGGAGGAGCAGAAGGACTTGTGATCAGTGGAGGGCCGTCGGATCGCGGGGAGATCAACGGCCACTATGCAATCGGGAGGGTTTCAATCGGAGCATCGCAATCGGGAGGCGCACGATGGGTGTTGCGATTGCGATCGGGGGGAGCAGCGTGATTGAGCGCTGGACGTCAGATCTTGCGATAGATCGACGGCGCGGAACGCGTCGCAAGACTTAACAATATAAACTAATCGCATCGGGGTTTTTAAAATATTACAAAGGAATTTGTCTCCCGCCCGGCCTTCGATTGCGATTGGCCCCTAATGCTTAAGCTCTTGGTCTTGGGTGACGGGGATATGTGGGGAAGTAGTTTTAGGACTTAGCCCAAGGGGCTTAGGTCCATAGCAATAAAACTTTGATTTTTTATGAGAAATTTCAAGGATTAAAATGGATGTGGGGGTTCCGAAATAGTTAAAAAGTGAGTCTTTAACTATGAAAGGGGAATTTTTCATAAATGGAGGGAGAACTTATGAAAATTAGGGAAATAATATGGAGAAAAGGGGGAGTAAATGAAGGTTAGTTATGAGTGGGAGAAAAGGGGAAAAATGATGGTTTCTTCAGCAGTTTTTTACAGGAAATCAACAGAATTAATAGGCAAAGTAATGTAGATTTTGGACAGAGGCATGAGGCCTACAAGGAGTCTTCAAGAGCCAACAAATTTTAGTAATGAAAAATTGTTCCTTGAAGGCTCAAAACAGATTTAGCCACCTTTTGGTATAACAAAATTTTATAGGTGGCTAACAGTGGCTCCACTTGGGGATGGTGCCTTCTTGAAGGCATCAAGAATTCGGACTTGATTTCTCTGGGACGCTGACTTGTGCCTGATCCATTGGGCTGTCCCTCTTTTGCTGGATGATCTGGTTCTGAAAACATATTCAGCATCCATGAAAATAATGGATTTTCATCTACAAGCTTTCTACCTACCCAATCCTACTGATCTAACATTTTTTCTTATTAGAGTGCACTTGGATTGGCAAACTCTCTTACAACATTTTATTCTTTTGAAAGCATAAAAACTAATCTAATTCTACTCCTTATTTCTCCCTGAACTCAGATTAAACAGTTGAGCTCAGATATTTCTCTACCTAATCTACTGTCTGTTGGGGTTAAACAGTCCAACAAACTTTCATTCTCTAAATTCTAAAGCAGAAATTAAAAATAGCTAAGTCAAGATTAAACTGTTTGACTTGCTGTGATCTATGGCATAAAAACAAACTGCACACAGATTATTATTTGCAGAATTTTTAACATAAAAAATTGAAGGCTTAAGATCTGAAAACTTCTTATTATGGCCTTCTTTCTTCTTTTCATAGCTCTGATTTTTTTTTTTTTTTGGTGAGCTATCTCTTCCTTGATATCTGATTCAGATTTTGGGCAAATTAGAACGAGTTTTTCTCTTTTATGACTCAGAAAATAAAACAGTTTTGAGTCATCTCTCTTTGGAAACTTTGGTTCAGATTTTGAGTTTGTTTGAACCTTAATTCCTATCCTAATCTATCTACTGATGAGCCAAGATTAAACAGTTTGGAAAATCAAATTCGCTACCCTATCAGCAGAAAATTGAAAGCTAATTAGTCAAGATTAGGCTGTTTGACTAACTAGATGTGTGTTTTGTAGGAGTGGCATTTAAGCTTGCACACTTTCAGATTTATTTCTCTTTTTGGCATGGGGCTGTGCCTTTCTTGTTTTTCATTTCTGCCCTCTTTTCTTTCTTTCTTTGTTTTTGTATTTTTTGATTTTTCATAACTTTGAATGCAATGATGGATGAAATGTTTACAATGGAAAAAGAAAAAAGAAGGCTTAAAAACATATCATGAATCAAGAGAAGTAATGCTTGAGCATCCTGCCATTGACAGGACCCCCAAACAAATTTGTTCCATCCAGCTCTTGTAAGAAGAATGCATTGTTTCCAGCAACTGAATGAATAGAGTAAGGGCCAAGCCATAGATTGTCAAATTTACCATGCTTTCCCTTATCTTCTCTCTTTGAATCCCACTTTAAAACTTTGTCCCCAATCTTGAAATTGTTGGCCTTTGTTCTTCTGTAAAAAAGCTTCTTAATGCTGTCCTGTTTCTGCAATGTTTTGGTGTACACTTCCTCTCTGATTTGTTGAAGATGAATGGTCTGATTTATTCTTCTGATCATGTCATTATCCTCAGTCTGCAACTCTTGAATTAACTTCATAACTGGTACACCCAGGCTGTTAGGAAAAATTGCATATGTACCATATACAAGCTGGGAAGGTGACATACCAATGGATTTCTTCAAAGTTAATCTGTCAGCCCAAAGTGCATGGATCAGCTTTGTGTGCCAAGACTTCTTGTTGTCTTCCAACAGTTTCTTTATTATGTTCACTAAGCTTTTGTTGGAAGACTCTGCGAGTCCATTACCTTGAGGATAATAGGCTGTGGAGTGTCCCAATGTTATCTGGTACTTGTGACAGAATTCCACCATTTTCTTGCTTCTAAATGCTGCTGCATTATCCGTGATGATCTTGGTAGGGCAGCCAAATCTGGAAAGGATATTTGTTTCTATGAACTTGATAATAACTGAATCATTGGCTTGCCTACAAGGAATGGCTTCAATCCATTTAGTGAAATAGTCTGTGGCAGTAAGGATCCATCTATGCTGGGCCGAAGATGAGGGGTGGATTTCACCTATGAAGTCAAGTCCCCACTGTTGAAAAGGAGCTTCAACACTGATAGGATGTAGAGGAAGGGGTAATAATTTTCTCTTGCCCTCAAACAATTGGCATTTATGGCAAGTAGTTGTCATTTTGTGAACATCAGGAAAAAGGGTGGGCCAAAAGAAACCAGCCCTCAAAATTTTGTTGGCTGTTGACTTCCAGTACAAATGGCCTCCACACTCTCCTTCATGAAATTCCTGCTTCATCTTCTCTGCATCAAACTCAGGCAAACATTTAAGCAATATGCCACTAGCATTTTTCCAATAAAGACACCTATCTATAATGCAATAGTTTACTGCTTTCAGTTTTAAGAACCTTGCCTTCGTTTTCGATAAACCAGGAGGCGTGTTTAAATTAAGCAAAACATAAACGATATCAGCATACCAAGGAGAATTCAGAAAATGGTTTTCAATAATGGGAGTTGAGAATTCTTCTTGGCTGTCCAAAGCATTAATCATATTAATATCAAGAACTTCAAAATTGGATTCAGCCATTAATCTAGCTAGACCTTGACCTTTGATGAGTTTAGTGGGTTTTATCTCTAAATCATATTCGAGAATAACAGCAATCCACTTACCTCTCTTACCATCTGGGTCCTGTGTTAGAATGTCTTTAACAACCGAATTAGGGACAAAGGCAATGATGTGTGAGTGAAGGATGTATACTCTGAAGTCTTTCAATGCTTTAACCAAAGAAAAAGCTTGCTTTTCCATAATATTATACTTCAAAGGGGCATCCCTCAATGCCTTGCTAAAGAATGCAATAGGTTGCTCTTGTCCTTGTGGATTTTTCTGTAAAAGGACAGCAGCAATGGTATGTTCTGATGCAAATGAGAAGATATAAAAATATTTTGAAAAATCAGGGCTTATGAGAACCGGTGTTTTGGTTAATGCTTGTTTCACCAACTCAAAGGATGTCTTTGCTTCCAAGGTCCATTTTATCCCTTGTTCCTTCTTCAACATGTTTGTGATATTTCTAAGGAGCTCTGCCAAATTAGGGATGAACCTTCTTAAAAAGTTAATCTTTCCAATGAAAGACTGCAACTCTTTGATATTTCGAGGATGAGAGATTTGAAATATAGCCTCAATCCTCTTTGGATCTATCTTTATACCCTCTTCTGAAATAATGTGTCCAAGAAGCTTACCTTCTTGGAGACCAAATAGTGTCTTCTTAGGGTTTAAAGATATTCCAAACCTTTTGCACTTCTCGAAAACTTTTCTCAAATGTTCTAAATTTTCTTCATCTGTTTTTGAAAACACAGTGACATCATCTAGATAGATAATGATGAAGAAGCCCAATTCTTCCGAGAATGCTATGTCCATGGCTCTCTGAAAAGTTGCTCCAGCGTTCATTAGACCAAAAGGCATCTTCACATACATGAAAGTGCCCCATGGAGTAGTGAAATTTGTCTTTAATTGATCAGCAGGGTGAACTAAAATCTGATTATACCCTGAATAGCCATCAAGCAACGAAATCCTTTTAGACCCCACCACCCTTTGTAAAATGTGATCCATTTTTGGTAAAGGGTAGTTGTCTTTTAACGAAGCTTTGTTTAACTCTCTAAAGTCTATACAAAGACTGATTTCTCCAGTCTTCTTCCTAACGGACACCAGATTAGATACCCACTCGGAATATCTAATAGGGACAATAATGCCAGCATCGTGCATCTTCATGATTTCCTTCTTAACCAATGGCAACTGGACAGGGTTTATTCTGCGCAGTTTTTGTTTGAATGGTTTTTGGTTTTCTTTAAGAGGGATTTTGTGCTGTATTATTTCAGTGTCATAGGATTTGAGATCTTCGTAACTCCAAGCAAAAACATCAGAAAATTCTTTGAACAGCTCCAAGTATTTGAGTTTAATGTGAGCTGGCAAAGTTTTGGACAGCTTGATCATTTTCGGTTTTTCCTCACTGCCTATATTGCACTCCTCTACTTCAGTTTCTACAGGTTCCAGTTTTGGTTTATTGGCCACATCATTAAAATCGAACAACTCCTCTAAAGGCGTTAGACCACTTGGCAGATTTTCATCTTTAGAATGCAGAGTTTGTAATTCTTCCGTTTCTAACTCTGCACTTAATTCTGTTTTTCTCCTAAGTTCGCTAGACAATAGGTTAATATTGGCAGGTTGAGGAGACGATTCTTCTTCACCAAGAAAATTTTCTTCACTGCAGTCTGTATCATAATCTGAATCTGAACTGTGCAGTTCGAACTCATTTCTGAATTGCATGAAGTCTTCTATTTGTTTGTCATTGTCAAACACTTGCCAATATTTTTCGTTATCAGGCACTGCTGGTCTAAATTTTATCGGAGTCGTGTTGTTTCCAGTCTCATATGGCGTTAGACATGTCCTGGCCGCAAAAGCTAAATTGTGGGCCGCAATGTTCTTTTTCCTTGGGATGAAACTCGGGTTTGACTCCTCAAATGTTGTCAAAAGATCCATGACATCATTCCGATAGGCTCTAAGTCTGGGATGATTCGCATTATACTCCCCATTGACTTGCCTAATGATTAACTCGGAATCCCCGTACACATTAATTCTTCTGGCTCCTAATTTCTTCAAGAGATGCAAGCCTAAGAGAAGGGATTCATATTCTGCTATGTTGTTGGAACACTGAAAGTTTAATTTGAATGAGATGCATTCTGTGTGGTTGTTTTCAGTGTTAATGATCCAAACCCCTGCACCAGCATTATTTCTAGTGCATGACCCATCAAAATACATACTCCATAAAGGACTGTCTTTGGTTTCGTCTGTTTGGAAATTGTCCTTTTTAACTATGGTGCCTTCTGACTGTTCATGGTTAGCAGCACCCAATTGAATTTGTTTTGACTCCTCAAATTCTTCAATAGATTGAGGGATGATGCCAGAAACGTTAGGGGTATTATCTGGGTTGTTAAGTGCTAAAAAAAATGGACTCATAACCGGTAAATCAAGACCTATGCTTTGTTTACTAATGTTTTCACATGTGGCAAACTGTTTGGACACTTCCGCGTTATTATACTCTTCTTCCCTGTCAGCCTTTAATTCTATTAAAGTGACTTGTTCACTAGGAGTTTCATTGTTAAACATGATAAAAGAATCAAGGCCTGTATTGACAGAATATATAGGAGAGTTTCGTGGTCTGTCTTGACTTGTAACCGTGTATTGCATATGAGACTCACTGTAAAGTCTTCTGGTCTGATTGAAAACCGGGATGGTCGCATATGTCATGTCCATCTGCATAGTCCCCTGTAACTTAGCTCCCCAGGATCTTGATAATAACATTCCATACTTTGGGGGAACATCAGCCACGACAATGTCCATGAGTAAACATTTGGTTGGAATCTGGGCTAGGTTAACACAGAGGTCTTTGATCAATCCCAGACATTTTACTCTATTTGAGTCAAAGGAGTATAGGTCTTTGTAGGGTCTGGTGATTTCTAAA
The DNA here is from genome assembly GCA_034641835.2 of Pinus albicaulis. Classification (NCBI taxonomy): domain Eukaryota; kingdom Viridiplantae; phylum Streptophyta; class Pinopsida; order Pinales; family Pinaceae; genus Pinus; species Pinus albicaulis. Next base: position 10,035 of record JAXQQM020060383.1, on the reverse strand, counting down.
CCAAGGCTCTCCATCACAGCTTTAGGCATTAAATTATGAGAAGCCTCGGAATCATGCATAGCGTTGTGTAGAATTTTTTCATGGATGTTCAAACTCACATAAAAGGGAGGAACTGGTCCTTCTTGAAACCTCCCTTCAATCTTAGGGCCAAAAATCAACTCTGGTAGGTCGTCACTAAGATTAAATGTATCTCCATTTTCCTCTATATTTAAAACCTTCAAAATTTGGTTCCTATATACATGTTGGGCAGCTAACTCAGTTAATGGAACAGAGATCTTGATCTTTAAGATTTCCTGTTCAAGGCTGAAAGGGGTTTGACTCTTTGAAGCACTTGTTTCAACCTTATTAGCTATCACTCTATCAACAATTACAGCTTGCTGATTTGTTTTACTTGACACAACTGTTGTAGAAGGAGTACTAGCTGAAGTGTTAGTACTGCTGATGTCTTCACTCTGTTTTTCATAATTTTGAGTGTTTTTCTCCTTATCCTTATCAGAATTAACAGCCACTGTTTTGTCTTTTTGTTTGGTTGTTTTGGGTTTAGCTGTGGTGCTGCTTTGAGAGGATTTGTCAGAGGTTTTGGTGTTGGGGGCTTGTTGACTAGTCTTGCTTCTAAGGTCATATTCTCTTTGAGGTTCTATGACGATATTTTCCATGTCCTGATAATAATTTCCATTATCATCTCTTTTGTCGTCGTAAGGTGTGTAAAGACCCTGTTTTTTATCATAATGAACCTCAAAGTCATCATCCTCTTCCCCAAACATGTTGATATCGTCTCCCCCTGTTATGTCTTCTGTTTCTTCAACCTCACTTACATAGTTTTGATGAAAGGGAGGAGTGATCTGTTGATCATCATCCCTGGGTCTGTTTGGAGGTTGGCTCCTTCTAACATTCTGATTTTGGTTCCTATTTTGAGGAGCGGTTTGATTTTGATTTGCTTGTGCTCTCTTAATTATGCTCATCTCTTTCATCATTTCTTCCATCATTCTCTCTATCTTTGAGCTTGAAGTGGAAGGGGTTGATTCCTCTCTAAAAGATACTCTCTTCTCGCTCTTCATTCTTACTCTTTTCTCCATCAAGTTTACTTCCACAGAAAGAGCACCCCTTTGCATGTCTTCAAGGGTTGCAAAAACTCTTTCTCTAAGTGAATATGTCATGTCTGGATCAAACCCTTCAGGAAATTTGTTTAAAGCTGAGCCCTGAGGAGGTTTTAGTTCGGGGGAAAGTGCATTATAGACGCTGTTAAATCTGGTACAATAATATTGTACACTTTCCCCAGGGTTCCTACAGAGATTGTTATAGTCGGCAAGGACTTGGAGAGGATTCTTTCTCACTTCCCACTTATTTAAGAATGTTTGATGGAAGCCTTGGAGGTCATTTATACTACGGGGGGCTAAACCTTTAAACCATTTTCTTACTTCTCCCCCTAAGCTCTGAGCAAACAGTCTGAGCTTAATAGAATCATCATCAATTTCATTTCGATCAAAATAGTCATTCATCTTATCCACATGTTGTGATGCAGTTGTAGCATTATTGGCATCATATAATGGAATTTTGGACTGATAGTCCGGTGGAAGATTGACTAGTGGTATATTAAGGGCTAAGGGAGCATACCATGTTGCCATGGCAGGAGGTGGAGGTGGATTTATAGAAGGGAAAGTGGGCTGAGGTGAAGTGGTTTGAACAGTGGATGTAGGGTGAGTAGAAGTGGATGGACCAGGAGTAGACTGTTGAGATGATCTTGGATGGGAGACACCTAAATTGTGAAGGAAATGTAAATCAGGAGGTGTTGTTTCCCTGCTACCTGGATGTTCACTTGTTTCAGGAGATGAAAGTGAAGATTCAGAGTCTAACTGGATTATATCATCAAATGACCTAGTCCTAAATGGGTTCACTAAGTCGGTTTGTGATTGTTGCAGAGCTGAAAGATTTTCAGGGACTGATTTAGCTCTCAAGGGTGATCTGAAAACAGTTAATAATTTAACCTTAGGAGACTTCCAAAGGATACTTTCTGGATTATCAACTATCTCAGGTGGGTTAGGGTCTGGGTGGGCTCTAGTGTGAATCTTTTTAGAAGCCACTATGTTGTGTTGTTTAGACCTAAAACAAGAAAAGTTCAACCAGATATGACAATCTTGGAGAGGTTAACCAATCTGTTTTTACAATTTTTAAATCCCACAGTCCTCTAACTGAGTTTGAATGATTTTATAATGATAAGGGTTCTTCCCAGAGGAGTCTTAAGGTCTGCTAGGATTGTGGAGTCACAAAGTGGAAATTTTTAGCTCCTTTCAGAGGTAAAAGGTCGTATGGTCCACCACCATGTTTATTTAATTCCAATCTAAAATATTTTTAGGTTTTCTAAGTCATTTTTCAGTTTTATGGTTGTTAAGAATATGCTAACTTTGTTTCAAAACTTAGCTAAGGTCGCGAGACAAAGGCAGTCTACTCTTATGGCTAAGCCAGCTGATTTTCCAAGGTTAGATAAAAAACTTAAAAGAATCCTAGGGTTGACCTAGTTTGTCACCGATTGAATTGAGCTTCATCTTAATTACCATTTCTTGATAGTGCTTGAAAACGCTGCTTTTGACTCACAAGATGTTATGAAGATTCTGGGTAAGGGGTCCCCAGCGGAGTCGCCAGAAATGTTAGGTCTCTGTAATTTATTAGCAAGATTGGGAGAGTCCAATCACAGAGTTAACATCATTTCAACCAACTTTGGGATTCTAGGATCTAGCCCTCCTGAATCCGGAGAGGGATCTCTCCAATATGTACAAAGATGGATATTGTCTTTGAAAAGCTTAAGGTAATGATATTAGGCTAGTTATGAAGGCCAAGGGTTTTGTTTTGTTTTGGATGGTTGAGCATGAAATGTTACTTGAGGGGAAAGTCCTAAATGCAAAAAGTTTCAAAAGTGAGAAGTTGCAAGCAAATAGAACAGTTTTGGCAAATAGATAGATATAACGCTGGTTTTTAGTCCATTGGGCTATGGAGTCATATCTAGGCTTTAATTGAACAACAACATCAAGTGTGATCCAAGGGGCAAGTCATCTATGTCTAAGGATTTCTTTAAATTTTGATTTATGGAATGGAGTGATACACTAAGAAGGGGAATTAAATAGATGCAGAACGAAGAGCAGCCTAGGATCTGATAAGTACTTTTAAACCAGTCAGCCTTTGGAAAACACTTGGTAAGTGCTTTTAAACCAACCAGCCTTTGACACACTTCCAATAGAAAACATACAAAACAAGGGGAGACACAAAGATAACACAGAATGGTCTAAGATCTAGCAAGTGCTTCTAAACTAGCCAGCTTTTAACACATTCCAAGGGATACAATCTGTTAGTTATGCAGACAAGTCTGGGACCAGGGCTAACCATATCTTCCTTCAGTTCATCATCACATAACACATACTGAAAGTAACATTCATAAATAATATTCAGCTAGGACGATAAAATGAGGGAACACCAGCATTCTCATGCCTGAAACTGAATTAAGTCATTCCTAAATAACACAGAGTGGAAGAAAACATTCAAATAAAGATTTCTCAGCCAGAGAAGGTTACTGATATACAGTAGGTCCTAACCCTGTTTAAACTGTTCTTTACAGTGGAAAATGAAACAACATGAAAACAGAAATAAAACAACAAATTACAAATGAGAATAACATCACCGTCAATATAGATCAGGATCCCATGAAACAACTTTTATATTGATGTCAAACCAACTACAAACTTCAAGTCCAATGTTTCAGTTCAGCAATCATCTTCACTATTCAACCTAACTACTCTAGCACAAACAGAGCTTCAAGGGCCAGTGAATACTATGTACAAATAGAAGTCTCAAGCTCAAGTGTTTTTCAAAGTTCTGCAACCAACCCTTTTTTCCTCTTCTGTAGAAGTATTTATAGGAAGATGAGGAGGCGAGATTTTAACAAAATATCTCAAAGATAGTTAATGCAGAGTGAAGACTTCTCGGCCCTTTGAGAGGCATCGATTGGAGAAATTACAGGTGGAAGTGCTGCATTAACTTTTACATTTATGATTTAAAACTCGAAGTGAGTTTCATTCGACTTTGAGGCTCATATGCTGCGTTTTGGAGTAACTCTGCAGATATTTATTCATTGGTTTCCTTGCATAAGTAACTCCCTGGCTGTGCTGGAGGCGGATATCTGATTTTCTTCAATAACTCAGCCTTTGGTTGAATGGTTTGAGGCACCAGGTGGCTCGGTGGTAGCTGAGGAATCAATTCGCCTCAGATGTGGCGGTGGAGGCTTTTTGTCTGATAAAACACTTTAGGTTTTTTCATTTAAACTGTGTTTAAGTTTTGGGATTAGGCTTTTGATAACTGTCTTAGCCGTAATCCCCATAAAAAATGTCTTCAATATTCATCTGCTGTGCTTTATTCTCAAAACTGATACTCTTTAACTGTGTTTGATTAAAAAACAGTGTCTTGTCGATGTGCAGACCCGCATTGGGCTTTACGGCATCAATACTCATAGAGTACTGATGAGACGTGGAATAGAGCCCCGTGAATGGCCTCTTTAAGATAGCTAGAAGGCACAGGAAACGTCTTTCCCATCCCTCGGCTTTCCTTCATTCTATAATGGAAAACCATTAAAACACCTGCAAAACACAACAACAGTTAAGAAATCTTGCGGGAATAGGTTTAAACTGCTTCGGATGGCGGGGGAGGAGCATAGCCGTCGGATGAAGGCAACCAACGGTGGAGATCTGCATAAAAAGGCAAAAAGGATAGCGGGAGAAGAATAAGGAGGAGCAGTTTTGGACCGTCCGATCTGGACACGTGGACGGTCCAGATCTAATCGGAGGGTCTCAATCGGGGGTGGCACAAAAGGGGATGCGATTGAACTTCCAGTGCGATTAAGCGCTGGCCGTTGATCTGCAGATCAGATCGACGGCGGAAAACGAATCGGCGGGCTTTGAAATGGCGGTAGGACTTGCGATCGGAGGGAATAAGGGCCGTTGGATAGGCGAGAAATGGACGGCTGCGATGCAATCGGGAGGCGAATAGAAGGACTTGCGATTGCGATCGGGCATGGGTTTGCGATTGAGCGCAGACCGTTGATCTGCGGGAAGAATGGACGGTGGAGATTTAATCGGGGCACGCAATCGGAAGAGGAGCAGAAGGACTTGCGATCAGTGGAGGGCCGTCGGATCGCGGGGAGATCAACGACCACTATGCAATCGGGAGGGTTTCAATCGGAGCATCGCAATCGGGAGGCGCACGATGGGTGTTGCGATTGCGATCGGGGGGAGCAGCGTGATTGAGCGTTGGACGTCAGATCTTGCGATAGATCGACGGCGCGGAACGCGTCGCAAGACTTAACAATATAAACTAATCGCATCGGGGTTTTTTAAAATATTACAAAGGAATTTGTCTCCCGCCCGGCCTTCTATTGCGATTGGCCCCTAATGCTTAAGCTCTTGGTCTTGGGTGACGGGCATATGTGGGGAAGTGGTTTTAGGACTTAGCCCAAGGGTCTTAGGTCCATAGCAATAAAACTTTGATTTTTTATGAGAAATTTCAAGGATTTAAAATGGATGTGGGGGTTCCGAAATAGTTAAAAAGTGAGTCTTTAACTATGAAAGGGGAATTTTTCATAAATGGAGGGAGAACTTATGAAAAGTAGGGAAATAATATGGAGAAAAGGGGGAGTAAATGAAGGTTAGTTATGAGTGGGAGAAAGGGGAAAAATGATGGTTTCTTCAACAGTTTCTTACAGGAAATCAGCAGAATTAATAGGGAAAGTGATGAAGATTTTGGACAAAGGCATGAGGCCTACAAGGAGTCTTCGAGAGCCAACAAATTTTAGTAATGAAAAATTGTTCCTTGAAGGCTCAAAGCAGAACCCAACCATCTTTTGGTATAAAATTTTATAGGTGGCTAACATAATCATCTATGTTGCATATGAACTTGATCCTTTGGTTTTTATGTGTGTAGGTCTGTTGCAAGCATTGAAGAGCTACATCGAGGCATAGTAAGGATCTTCATCAAGCATGTTGTAATAAGGTATGAATTTCATTTCCTCTCCTTTGTAGATTTATGATTCAAGCAAAGATAGACTCATGGAAAGAGTAGTTTTATTGTCTTCTTGTTATTAGGTTTTGTTGTAAATATAGGGAGATCACTTTTGTCCGCAAGAGAGATTAATCCAATATAACAAAAAGCAAAATAAGAATTATAAATTAGGTCAAAATTTATGGATCCTATGATATTATTCATAGTATCATACAAGTGGTGTATGAGTTAGATTTGCCTTCTTCTTGCATTCATAAAAATTTTCATGTGTCTTTCCTAAAAATGGCTGCAAGACAAACTATGCAAGTGTAAAAAAAAATTTCAAAATTAGATGAAGAAGGGAAGTTGATTCTTGAACTAGAAAAATTTATGGATCATTGTTCTTTATTTATTTAGGATATAATAATTATGTAGTACCTAATCAAATTGAAGAACATGGCTCTAGAAGACGCTACATAAGAATATGATTAGTTCATGAAGAAACACTCTCAATTACAAGCTTTGATGGAAAATCCTTTTTTAAAGAATGTGACTATGTTAAGGCCCTAGGGCCCCTATATTAAGACCTTAAAAAACATTGATTATTAGCTTATTTATTATATGAGGAGGTCATATAGAACCTTTCATTACACACTTTCATTTTAATTTTAATATTTGTCTCCCATATATACTAAGGAGAGCTAGTCTTATGATTAACAAAACTTGTCTTACACATTATATTAATTGCAAAAGGAGGTTTCACACTCAAGCGGAATGTTATTATTAGCTTCTTGTAGTTTTTAAGGCGTGTAGTTCATAGCAACAACCATGCATGATTAAACTCGAGATGGTTTACAAAGGATTTCTGGAGTCCACTTCCATAACAAAGAGGATATGGAGGTGATATGAAATTCCTCCCAAGGAAACCCATGAATTAACCCTGAAAGAGATTTCCTTCAAAGATTCTTACAATATAAAACAACCAATAAAATTTGATATGGCTTTCTCATTTTGATGAAACTTTATCTAGTTAGGAGCAAGTTATGCTAATATAAGAACCCCAAGAATACTTGGCTCAAAATGAACCCCATAAGAAACAAGCACCTCTCCCCCCTTAAATTTATTATCCTCAAAAGAAAATATAAACAACTACATATAGGGGTCCTTGAGTGAAACCTTCTCCTCTTTAAGGGGGGAAAGTGTGGATGGAAAGAAGCACAAATAATTACAAAAGTATCTTCCACTAAAAACATAGGAGGGAACTTTTCATTCAACTTAACTTCAAAAAAAATTCTAGAGTAACTAAAGAAGTGAGATTATGTGTTGTAGGGATCTTACCATGAGAATCGTTGGACATGCCCAAAGGATAATTCTCCAAACCTTTGACCTTTGAAGGGATATTCCACTTAATATATGTTTTCTTTCCATCCAGCAACATTGTTTTTTGAGATAGAACTAGGTCCTTTCTCTTGACCTTAGCTAAAATCACCTTTACATCCATCTTCACTCATACTTTTTTTTAAAAGTTTGACCTAGGTGATAATTTTTTTTCACATGATCTCTGTGTTATCACTCCGTAATTTGTAAGATTGGCAATAACAAATGACAAAGGACATCATCAAACCACTTTGGATTCCAAGACCTAGCCTTCCTAGACTCAGTGAGGGCTCTCTATGTTTTTATGATTTAACTTGATAAGTGTGAGTGCTAATATTAGGATACTTATAGAAATTATGAGGGTTGTTTTTTTGATTGATTGGGTGGTTGGACAGATCAGGTTTGAAAAGGCTAATCCATTGGGCTACGGAGTCAAAAGGCTAGATTAACACATGAATGTTCAAGAGCATCACAGGGAAAGCTAACTGTGCTAGATGGATCTTTAGAGCAGTAGGAATTATGAGGTGAAATAAATATTAAGGTTCAGTAGTGAATAAAGAGAAATTAAGAATTATTTAATCATACTTTAGTAGAAAACATTCAGATTGTAAATGCAGAAAGAATTAAGGTGCTTCAACATCAAATCTTAATCTAAAAGTTTTGATTTACAATTAGATGAAGAGATGCACAACGAAGGAAACAACATAAACATTTAAACAGAGAAATATCACATCACCATTTTCACACAGCTCAAAAATCCTGTAAATGATCTTTGATTATTGATGTCCAGCTCCAAAATTACAGTGCTCCAATATAGTAGTTCTTACAATGCAGGGGCTAACAATATCCAACCCCTGATAATGAAAATTCTAGTAGTATTTAACTAAAACTTGAGTCGGTTTCCCTAATCTACTTTGGAAAACTTCATTTATTACAAACAACTGAAATTAAACAGGTGTGGCCATGCAAGGCTTTGAGCAAAAGATTTATGTCAACACATTGCCTGTAAAATTAATTTTGAGCAACTCTTCATGTATCTAAAAGCTTCGATGGCTCTTCGTAAGATCAAAAATAGGATTTGAAGGTAGCATGTGATGATCCAAAAGAGGCAACAAATGATGGCTCTAACATCTGGCCCTTATTTTTAAAAGATAGGCACTGGGTAATTAAGTCTGGTACAGGGTAGCCACTTTACATTGATTAGCGACTGTGCTTCCTTTTCCGTTTCAGTCGTTATAACATAACAAGTTTGCAAAAATGCCTTGCCTGACTCAACCCTTTCCATTTTTTAACCCTTTTTCTAAGCAAAACAACGTAAAAACTCAATATATTGGACCTGAAAATCTTTAGATTTTAATCCTGAACTTTATCGCATCCGTGGAAATATCACATATTGCACATTTTAGAGTTTATGATATGTGGAATGGAATCGGCGATGCGATGTGAAGTATGGAGGTGACGTGGCGAGAGGATGATGATGTGGATTAATTGAATGGGAATGATAGCGAAGGAATGGCGCATTAACAGTGAGAGGAGTATTACAGTGGGGCTAAAGTGTATTGCAAAATCGCAATCAGAATAGGATATGCTTCGGGAATAAAATTTTGCGAAAATAAGTATTTGAGCCTCATTTTTGTGCTTTCCTTCACCTCATTTACACTCATTTCCCTTGTCCATTTCTATCTTAAACAAATTGATCAATAAATATAGTTAAAATTACTTCTAGAATGGTTTACATGACTGACTTGTTGGATTTTGTGATTTTTGCCATTGTTAAGCATTTTGACCGGAACTAGCTGCAGAATGCAGACATTCCGTAGCTAACCGGCGATTCTGCAGCTACCTTCATGTTTGAGTATGTTCCAGGTGGCCTCTTGAGGAAAACCGCATATGGGCATGATCCACGTCCTATCTACATGGTTCGTTGCTCATCATGGAGGAAGAAATGGATTCTGGGTACGGTTATGCACGTGGGAACACATTTATGAAGGAAGACTCCTACTAGGACTGTCTCAGTCCAGATGTCTTTTCTTCTTCATGCAGCCACTTCAAAGAGTTCTAACGTGATTTGGATAAGGAAAGACATTGTTCCTAAATTGTTGTAATTATTGTTACGTGCATTTGCTTTATAAACTCTTGGGAGACCGAGAGCTATGTTGGAGATTTTATGTTAGATTTGCTGCTAGATTTTGTTCAAACTCTGTGATACATTCCTGAAAACGCAGAGTGTTATGTTCAAACTATTGCATCGTTAATGGAGCAGACAAAGTTATTTTGAAGGCGTGATTTAATTTGAAGTTGAATGCCGTCAAGTGGTAGAGGGCCCCTGCCTCTTGCACGGATTTCTTTTGCGTAAATTAGATAATTTTTCCTAGCTGCCTTTACGTTTTGCATTTGAATTGATAGTTGTTTTGTTTTAGCTACTGTAGTCGTATTCATTCTAGCTCTTCCACAAGAAGACACTCTTCCAACAGATTAAAATGATGAATGTTGAATGACTATGGTATTGTAGAATTAGGAGTTGAATTTATAGTTGTTTTAACTAGCTACTGTAGTTATATTCATTCCAGCTCTTCCACAAGAAGGCACTCTTCCAACAGATTATAATGATGAATGAAGAATAACTATGGTACTGTAGGA
>JAXQQM020090232.1:0-36019 GCA_034641835.2 Pinus albicaulis | reverse complement strand
ACTACTACATTTGGGGGAAATTTCGACACTTGGTTCCAACACTTTTGACCAAATGTCGGAAATTTCCCCAAATTTTTTCAATCCCGCCCGAAACCGTCGCTATACCGACGTTTATAGAAAAGTGTCGCAATACCGACACTTAGACAATGTGTCGCAATTGCGACGTTTGGAGGAAGACGTCGCAATTACAACACTATGCCCCAAAGCGTCTCTATTGCGACGGCTGCCTCCAAACGTCGCAAGTGCGACACAATGTCTAAGTGTCGCAATTGTGACGTTTGGAGGCATCCGTCGCAATAGCGACGCCTTTTTCGCCGTTGGTATAACGACACTTATATGCGCGCTACATAAAAATGATTTTATTAAAAATACAAAACTTATATCCGTCACAATAGCTACATTAACGTCTGATATCACGCACGCATTCGCCCTCAGCATTCACCCTCAGCTCTTGCAGAACAGAATTTGCCCTCAGCATTCGCCCTCAGAATTTTCCCTTAGCTCTTGCAAAACAGCATTCACCCTCAGCATTCGCCCTGAGCTCTTGCAAAAGAGCATTCGCCCTTAGCATTCGCCCTGAGCTCTTGCACGCATTCCGCCTAGTATTCCGCCCCCCGAGCTCTGGCTGTATCAAAGATTTTCTCACTGTCGCTCATCTCTTCGGGGTGAATGATTCGCTCTCAAATTTTCGCGAATAAAGATTCGCTTCATTTTGCAAAAATGGTAAGTTCTTACTGCAGGCCCTTCCTCCTATAGTAGGGTTGACTCTATTTGGGTTTTTTTGGTCAATTCCATTGGATTGTGTTAGGCTGTAGGGTTCTCTCTAGATGTCAAGAATAAAGATTCAATACCCTCTAATATCTTCATCACCCAATACAAGATTTAAATTTTTCCCAAAGAAACGCTTATTAATTTGGCAGCCATTATTTCTCCCTGCTTTAAAAACCCTACATTTAAATTAAAACAAGCATTGCATTTCAACTAAAAAAATCTATTAGTGTTCAAATGTACATGTGTGCATCACTTGTGTAGGGTATTCCTTTTCCACTTTCACATTATCCAAGAATGTGTGTAGTATAGTTCATATTTTTTGTGATTTAGATTATCTTGAAAAAGGAAAGGTAAATTATTTCCCATGGAAAAAGAAGGTTTTCCCTTTTTACTACTGGAAATGGTACAACAAAGTTCCATTTCTACCCGAAACTCCTATGAAACAAGAACCAAATAAAGGCCATGTCCTCAATGGACATCACTTGGCTTTGAAAATGGCCATTGCACCGTGTTGTTTCTTATATTACATCACGATAGTTTCTTAGGTCATTTCTTGTTTCTTGAGATGAAAAACAACCAAAGAAATTGTGAAGATCCTTTCAAGAAATAAATGACCATTTCTCAATCATATCTCAACTATTTTTTATTTTATTCAGCGGTTGCTTACTTTGAGAGAAATTTGACACTTTTATAAGGAATATAACATAAAAACACAAAATGGGAAGGAATTGATGAGGTAGATGACCTTTAGTTGTTGTCAACTAAGAATTGATAATACACGATGCATGTTCTGTACTACAAACTAGATTCCTTCCTGGAGTTAGGACACAGAGTATTGAATCAAAGTTGTAGTTTCTAACTTCTTGTATTGGTTCATCAATCTTGAAATTCAGACATTGCATGTCTTCATTGCTCCATGTTTGAATAATTTGCATCATATCGTACAATAGGAAATTAGGAATTATGATTATTATTACTTTATGGATCTGTTAAGTTACTTTTAAGTTTGCATGGTTTAGTGTGAAATTATTCTAGTGTGCCCCTAGGCCCGGGTGAAGGAATGCCAAGGACCGAGAACCCTAGTTTTTAAATGGTATTGTTTCTAACTATTTTTTAAAACATACAAATTACAATTAAATTTTAAAACTTAAGAGTTAAAACTTAAATGATTCAAATGAATTGGTATGCTATTTGGATGAATTGGTCTAGCATATTTAGAAAGATCAAACCTCAGAAATAAACATGTCTATTTTTTAATGGTAAAGAATTCTTAGACATTAAAGTTACAGCTCTGTTATAGTAGATGTATAAAATGCATCCTACAGATTTATTGGCATGGGGTTGATCGAATACAATCTGGACATACACAGCCTAATTTCCAAGAGGGATTATTTGTTCACACCAAAGGTGTTGTAGCTACTATGACTATGATGCAAAACTGGACAAATATCATATCTATCATACTAGGCATCGCTTAGACAGAGTAGTTATTGGTGAAGAAATTGCTGCTGGCTTTGACTTTAAATGTAACAGAAATTTAATCTCTTAACGAGAGGTTTCCTGGATCTTAATTCTATGAATTTTCTGCCTTGGGACTACTATGAAATATTATACAAAACAGCAGTGGAAGTGAAAAGTATTCCGATTGTAATGTTCTCTTATAATTATATTGCCCAAGGGAGGACAAAGTAGCCTATCCAACCCCATAGGCTATATTCAATTATAAAGGGGGAAGTTAAAACTTTAAAATAAAATAAAAAATTAAACCTTAAAACATACCTACCTATCCATGAATCATAAGTTCATAACTTTTCCAGCGAAAGCGTAGAATTACCACAAGCATCCATCCTCAAATTGCTATGGATGAGCCAGAGCATCAAGATGAGAGTGATTCCTACTTGGAGAGCATGCTAAGTGAAGATCTAAGTGATGTTGATGACATGGATGTTGATGATATGGCTTGAGGAAGCCATTGCTCACTATTAGGGGGTGGTGATTTTTTGCAAATATATATTATTACTTGATGCCTTTATAAATTTTAAATTTAGTATGACAATGGACATATATTTTGAAATTTTGAATCATGATTCTAATTTCTTATAAGTTATTAATATGTAAATTGAGCTCCAATTTTCACTTGATATCATATATGAATCATGATATTATCAAACTAGAAATTTTGAAATTTCAATGACAAATGTCACATGTGAATGTTGAAACTTGAATGTTGAATGATGTGCATGTTTAAATCTTTAAAGTTTAAAGTTTATAAATTATTAGTAATTTACAAATTACTATATTAGTGTCATTAAATTTATAATTTATAAATTATAATTTATAAAATATAGTATTATATATGATATATAAATTATAATATATATTAATATAAAAATACCCAGACGAACCCACACAACCTGTTTCAAAAAATGTCGTCCTCGTTCCCATCCCCGTCCCCAAACCCAAGTTTCCTGGCAACATAGTTTCAAACATTAAATATCAATAAAATCTTTTAAAGGATATTGAAAGGAAAAAGGTGATGGAAGATAGAAAGTGCCTTACTTAAATGCTCTAAGGATTTTTCAATAGTTGCTCCAAAAGCTTCACTTCAAGGCCCTTCAAGATCGTCTCCAACAATGCTATACCATCAGCTTCAACAATGTTGCTCCAAAAATGTCCTCAAGGTCTTCACAACAAGTTTACTAGAAGTTTATCCAACAATATATTCAATAAGGTCTTCATTGTCAACTCATGTCTTGTTTGGGTGCCTTAATGTGCAATGACATGTTTCCAGGACTGAATTCAATGCAAGGCATATCTGAAACTCTAACTCTGTCTTCTAGTGTCTTATTAGAAATTATTTTAGTTTTCCTTTTGTGTTTTCAAGTTAGATTTTGTTTTCAAGTTTTTACATTTATAATTTTATTGCAATGTGGCAAACTGATCAGGGCAGTACAGGAACAACCCCGACACAGGATGATCGCAGAAAGAGGCCAGCGGAAGAACATGTAAAGTGCCAGCATTGCTCTATCTTCAGGTATTTTAGTTATTTACATAATTGAAATAATATCAATTTTGTTCAAATGTGCAGAAACCTAGCCATGGTACGCCTGATGATTCCCTCTTTGAGGAAGAGCTTTCTTCATCCCTATCTCCAGTGTTCTTGTTGTGAAAAAAGGCACGAGATGCAAGGTCGGAATTTAATACTTTGATAGACGTGCCTCAAACACCTGAAACAGAAGAGAGGATAAAAAAACTTATGAGCTAGCTAGAAACATATCAGGTAATAATAAAAAGTCAAAAGGATATTTTTTTTGTTCTGCATGAGATGAATTGTGATAGTTTGATTTTTAATTTTTACATTGACTAAACTAACAAAAATTTCTTTTGTATGTAGCATTTTCTGGCATTTGCTGAACCCGATGTTGGTGGTAGTGGGACACAAGGGCAAGAGATTTCCCAACAACCCTCTCGTACACCTTCTACTCCTTTAGGTGCCAGCCAAGAAACACACCCTGCCCAAGCAGACACCCAGCCAACCACTGAACGTGTTGGCAATGATGAGGCTGATATGGCCAACTACATTATTGCGTTTCTTGGAGCTACACGTGTCAGCTCCACAGGGACCATTAATGGCACGTTGTTGGTGAATGATGAAGGTGTCCCTATAAAGCACGTATAACTCCCAGGTAAATTTTAATATTTTAACTATTTCATGTACTCTATCTAAAACATATTTATCATGATTTTTATTTTTAAATTAATGATAATATATTTTTTTTCTGTGTAGGAAACAATGAGTTCTACAGGTTTTTGGAGAGCCATGTGTTGGTAATTTTTGGCCCAACCATACGCACAGGGTGGAATTCCCATAATTCCAACCTGAAAAAAGAACTTCTATATTATCTAGAAGCCCTTTTTGGGGTCGGCACATTTGACAGAACAGCGGTGGCTCGGGTAGCCAGCAAATATTTGAAATATACCAGGGACACCTATAGGACGCAATTGCAATTTAACCGTAGATATGAGCGTCCTCTCACGGTTCAAGAGAGTGAGTGAAGAGCACTCATCCATGACGGAAAAGAGAAAAGGGAAAAGAAAGAAGGAAAAAATGCCAACTGGACCTACAAGGTAAATTACAACTTTAATTCAATAGCTTTAATTTTCTTTGTCTAAAATAAAAGTGTGCTACGTCATATCTGACTTCAATATTTTGATGCTAGGTTTCCTGAGACCTCAAAGGCAACCAAAGCTAGGATTGAAAAAAGGGCCATCACAAGCTAGGCCAAGGCGGCCACTTGAAATTAGCTGCAAGAATTGTAATTAAGTAGCTAAACATCTTATAATTAATTGTATCGCCTTCCAACGTTTTTGTAATCCTATCAAATATGATTAAAAATACACAATCATATGTAATTTAGGGTGATGACTTCGGAATAGAAACTACAGAGGAAGATAAAAATATCACTTTCCATTTCGGCTATCAAGCCGTAGTTGAACGTCGCAGAAGCTTGGGGCAGGTCCCAAGATCCAGAATGCCTGATAAGGTAAAACATTAACCTTTCAATATGTTTGTTTTCGCCCATAAATTTAATGTCTAACAACTTTGTTTAAATCAGGGGAGCAGCACTACCGACGAGGCAAATAACCCAGTTTTAGAGCCAGATGTAGATGATCCTCACGTGCAACCTGATCATTGTAGTGGGGACCAGGCCGACAATGCTACTATCAGTGAGGGTCGTGACGGTAATTAATTTCCACTTATAATTTTTCTAATTATACCTTGATGGTTGTCCTTATAACGTTTTTTGTTTAAATGACAGAGAATGTTTCCCTTGAGGATCTTACCACCAGAGAGGAAGACAGGGCAACAGTCCCAACGACGACAACTGGTGCACCAGGTAAATAATCTCATTGCAATTTTTTTTATTAATATTACCGAATTAGTTCAATGATATTTAAAAACTGACAATTAAAATTTAATATTATCTGTTTTTGTAGGCGATGCCCCGTCACTGGATGAGACCAGACATCGTGACTACTCAACTAGGTCAGCGGCGACAACTGGTGCACCAGGTAAATAATCTCATTGCAATTTTTTTTATTAATATTACCGAACTAGTTCAATGATATTTAAAAACTGACAATTAAAATTTAATACTATCTGTTTTTGTAGGCGATGCCCCATCACTGGATGAGACCAGACATCGTGACTACGCAACTAGGTCAGCGGCGACAACTGGTGCACCAGGTAAATAATCTCATTGCAATTTTTTTTATTAATATTATCGAACTAGTTCAATGATATTTAAAAACTGACAATTAAAATTTAATATTATCTGTTTTTGTAGGCGATGCCCCGTCACTGGATGAGACCAGACATCGACTACAATAACTAGCCGGGTTTAAGAATCAAAAAATTCGTAAATAATTCCATTGCAATTTTTTTTATTAATATTACTGAACTAGTTCAATGATATTTAAAATTGACAATTAAAATTTAATATTATCTATTTTTGTAGGCTTATGCCTCACACGGATGAGGTGACCGTATTAACGTGACTACGAATCCAGGTCGCAGTAGGGCCGAAGAGTCAGAGGAACTAATATGGTATTGATGATGTAATTAGAGCTTTAGGGTGAGAAGAAGAAAAAAAATGATGAATATGTGTCATCGTATTTATTTTTTCTCTCGCTTAATTAATCCAATCTTTCCATTTTTTTCTCCTTCATTCACCAACTTCCAAGCCAACCTATGACCTTATTGCATCGGAGTGCCTTAACAAGCACCCCATCAACAACGTTCTACACCATGGGCTAATATAAAATATTGTATTATTATAAGACAAATGTTACTATACTTGAACGCTAGGTTATATAAAACTCATTTATCATACTATTTTTATGTCAAGCATTAATTGCAATGTTTCCTTGCGTACTTTTTGTTGAATTGTTTTTTTATTAGTTATTGAATATTTTTTTATGCTCATGAAAGTAAAAAATGAAATATAGATTGGGTATTGGGGAATTGAGAGTGATGTGAGGGGGGGGGACGGGCCATAAGAGTTTCCACCTTCACGTGGTTGGCCCTGTTTAGTAGAGAATAATTTATTGGAGCGATTTAATCTTGGAGCAAACCTCCCTTGATCCAGCATTTGACATTTTCAACATATTTTCTAACATTATCATAAGAATGCATCTTAGAGTAAAAAATACTACATCAATTACTTGTATTTATTGTATAGATAATGATGGATTTTGATTGACTTGGCAATGCAGGTACAAATCCTCTTGCATCATGAGCAATACAACTTGTCAACCAGGGTCATGTCCAAGATATTTTTTCTTGTGCGCTTGACCAGGTTCGTAATGTCACATTTTGTAAGTTCCTTTACAGTTCATAATTCAATATTAATCTTGTTCATGATTATTATCTAGGTTTTTTGTATGTGTTTTTTCATGTATTTGATTGTAAGCAACTCTGCATGTTTCATGTTGTTCACTATGATTTCTCCCATTACCACTCCCAGGATGAATCCGACTTTATTGTTACATAGGTTACTTTATTGTTACTATGATTTCTCCATTTACGATTTCATAGGTTACATCATGTAAAGTTGTCAATCTCAGGTTAGTGATGAGCTTTAGTTCTCCATATTTGGGGCTTTTCTGATATTTTCTCCCTCATGTCATTCCCGCATCACCTCATTGTTTGAGCATGCCAATTTTCTACCACTTGTACCAATTGGCACATGTCAATCTCTGAGTGGTGCCACATTTCACCTATTTTCAGTGAGAGTTTAGGGTTTCTCTAACATAGCTTCAGAAATCCGATTCAGTGCCTACTTGAATATCATCACATAATACTCATGGTTTGGATTAATGAGCATGTTCTGAATGGTTGGTTGATTCATAAGAACCACCCATATAGTCATCTTGAGATATTTCAGAAGTTTTATCGGGTTTCCTTTTTCACCGTTTCTAGTGGGTGGGATGGTGTGGGGTGATCCATCAATACTGGTGCTCTTATAGTATGGAATTTGTTTTTGGGGATATAAAGGAGCATTTTGTGTAGATATCCCATTTGATGCATTCATATATTGGCACGAGAGGTCAAGAATTTAAATTAAAAATATGCAACCTCTAGCATGGCAACCTGAAGGCTGCGAGAGACACTAGTTAAATATTGTTTTGTGCTGTCCTTAATATAGTCGTGATTTCTTTCTATTATCTTAATGCAAATATATAGTCCGGTCTCATTAAAATGAGGATTGTGGTTGTATTTCTCTTTGGTTGTTTCTCTCTTAATGCTCCAGATGTTGCCAAAAGTTGCGATAGTTGTTTAGTTTTCCTGTTACAACTTAAAAGTGGTTTTTAGCAATGGGAGTCATGTTTTTTAAGGTTCATACTAATATGAAGATCTTGTAATTCTATATTCAAGATAAGAGAAGATGGCCTCTGCTTTGGGCAGTATGACAACAATTGCCACATCTACCTCATTGGGTAACAATGGAAAGGGGAAGAAGTTGGGTGCAATGTTTGATAATTATGGCAGAAAAGTGTCTTCTCTTTCAGTTTTTTCACCCATTTCCTTTAATCGCTCAAGCAGAAGAGGGACTATGAGATTACGCGACAGAGAGAAGGTAGTTAATACAAGAGCTATGGAAAAGGAGTTGTACTTCAACAAGGATGGCTCAGTGACAAAAAAATTGCAGGTCAGAGAAAAATTTATGTTTAAACGAAGGTCACCTACACGTGAAACTTCACTGCGGTGGATCTTTCCTTGTCCACTTATATTCAATTTTAATGTGTTATTTTAATTTTTCATGGAGGGTTGTTTTGGCATATGGTCTGGCATTCAATTGCACACTTACTGAAAGCATTGTCAATTTGTCTTGCAGGCGGTGTGAACAAACTTTCTGATCTTTTTGGAGTCACCCTTGGGGTGAAGGGAAAAATGTTGTCTTGGAGAGCAAGCAGGGTTCTCCGAAAATAGTTAATGATGGTGTGACAGTAGCTAAGGAGGTAATTTTTAGATGTGTGATCTAGTTTTCTTTTTAACGTTGTATTAGTTCCCCCTCTTAAATGTCTTAGATTTGGTAGGCATAATTTTAAAACTCAAAGGTGAAAGGAAACATATTTGTTACCCAGTGGTCTACTTGGCCTATGGACTAGCCACATTAGAGTAATGCATAAAGCTTTTCACAACAATAAAATGAAAGGGTTATGGCCGAGTCAAATTTTATTGTTATTGACAGTGTATTGAAATGTATCTCAATGCTATGGTTTTGGCCTTTTTATTGGTTGAATTAGAGGACCCAGTTGAAAATATTGGGGCCAAGTTGGTAAGGCAAGCTGCGGCAAAGACAAATGATTTAGCTGGGGATGGAACCACAACATCTGTTGTTCTTTCACATGTTGTAATATTGAAAAATTCTAGAACAATGAATGGAGAATAAATCTCCCTTCCTCTAACATAGAGAAAATAAAAATTTCTTTGACAGGAGATAGAGTTTCAATACTTTGAAAACAAACTTCTATTCCCTTCAATAACTCAAAAAAAAAATATTACACTTCTTCCTCACTGAGAGGGATTACAAAATTATGACTGCTACAAAACGTAGTGCATAAAACCAACTCACTGTCTGTTCAAAACAAACATACTCTGTCTCTAAAACACTCTGCTGTGTTTTTCACTTTCGCACTGCTGTGCATACACACTTAAAAAGTTACACTCAATCTTTCACTTTTTACACACTGCTGTGTAATAAAAAATTTACGTATTGTCTATAAAAAAAACTACCAAGATTTTTTGTCCTTTTTATTTTTATATGCCGTAACATATAAAACATATTATAATAAACCCTCTTTAAAAAAAAATAAAATTAAAACTAAATTCTATGGCCCACCTTTCATTTCACATATGATATATATATAACATATGTTTAAAACATATGTATATATTAAAGCATACATAAAATTAAACTATCAAAACATTAAAGAACCCTTTCCGTCGGACTTCAAAAGTATGAATAGATTGAATTTCAAACCAAATTCGCGTTCCAAAATGGGATGCTGACGTCTGCCTAATTTGTAACGCAAATTCTCAATCCAATGTGCCTTATAAAAATTCGGGTCCGGTTTTCAGGTTTTCAGATTCCCTTCAATTTCATGCGATCCAATATTAATGCTCCACGTGTCCTCCTTTTGAATTTACAAAACTGGGGGGTAAATTTCTGTTTGTTTAATTTATGGTTGGTGAATTGCGTTAATGCTGGTTGTCGTGTTTAAATACAATCCTGTACAGAAATATGGTTGCGGCCATCTACAAAAAAAACTTGCAGGAATTTTAAATGTTGAATTAAATTTCTGGATGGCGTGCAAGCAACCTCCAAAAAAAAATATTGTTGCTGCATCCGTCCTTCTGCTGCAGCAGTTGAAGTTAAAATTCAACAACACAGGGTTTAATAAGTGAGGGTGTAAAGGTAATTTTTTTTCGATAGTACTGGATTAAGATCATCTATTCATTTTTGTAGGGTCTTATGGTGTTTGGATTTTTAGTTTGGGGTTGGGCTTATTGAGTCTAAGATAGTTTTTGAGTGAAAAAATTGCTATCAAGTATTAAAAAATTTTGGTTCTTTTGTCAAAATTTATGAGCTTGTTAGGAAATACAAAACTGACAATGGTTGTATCTTAAATTTGTGGAAAATAATTTGAAATGAAACCTTTTTGTTTAGGTTGTTGCAACAGGTGCAAACCCCGTTCAAATTACTAGGGGCATTGACAAGACAATAAAGGCCCTTGTTTCGGAACTCAAAATTTTGTCAAAGGAGGTAAACGCTTGCCTTTTGAGTAGGCTGGTTTTCCTTTTGCTGATGGTTTGGTGTATCTAATTGAATTAGTTGCCTAAGGTATTTTTGGTTGCACACTCCTTTTCATTTTTCATACAGTATTGGCCTTGTGGAATACATTTGATTGTGTGGTCTTGTTAGATCTACAACATTTGTAGTTGTTTAGTCTTATGGCCGAGGTGCACTTTTATTATGGAAATAGTTGATGCAATATTGTCACTTAATCCTTACTGCAGGGTAGCATGTTGAGAAGTTTCTTGTGAAACATTTGGTATTCAAAATGACACTTGATCCTATACAGCATCATGCACTTGACTTCAAAATTCATATTCAAAGTGTGCCAGACAATTCTTGCAAAATTTAAAATATTTATGTTGTTTTAAACCATTATCTTTTTCATGTATTGGATGTTGAAAATGAGAAAAATATTTTGGTATGAAACCAATTGGTGAATATTTTCCAGCAAAACAACCACTTCCAAGACATGATTTAGAAGTAGAACATATGTACTTATGAAGCATAGAAATATATCCTTGATGCATTGTCAATGTTTGGCTAGGGTTATTTTTGGAGAAAATAACTCCTTATTCCTAGAATAGTGATCTTCAATACAAGTAAATGCCAGAGAAGAGAGATCATCGTGTGACATAAAACTATTAACAAAAGTGAACAGGGAATGATTATTAATTATGGCATACTAAGTTGTCAGTGATTTTGAATATTTGTCTTTAACATGTAAAAATGTTAAATTTACATGTTAAATTCAAAACTTACATCATCATGGTTTGGCATCATGAGCTTGACTAATTTTCCACCATGCTCATAATTTCATTGTTGTATTCATATCTATAAACAATGTTTCAAATAATAATAATAAAGTTCTATAAGAAAAATCCAGACCTCCATGTTGCTGCTCCTTGTGAGACAAAGTCAAAATTGCATTACACAATCTAACACATAAGAATCTCCTATATCCCGGTGGTATGTATCCAAACTCTTATAATAGTGTCTTCAAGACTTATGTTGACATTTCCAATGAGATATTTAAGCAATGAAAGATGGAGCCTTCTTCATTGTTGTATATGTAACAATCTTTTATTAATATAAAGATTGATGGTTTTGTCTTTCTGAAAATGAAATGTAAAAATAATTTATTGTGGTCAATTGAAAAGTTTTTTTTTTAAGATTTTCATTATGGAAGGGCAAAATAGATATATGCCCTTCTAATTGAAATTCAGACCTGCCCTTCAAATTTGATCACCGTGTGGGACCTTAACAAACAATAAAGCTATTCCGCCGCACGTTATATAAAACATATAACAAAACCTTTGTCATAACTTCAAACGAACCCTTTAGCCGTGGGTATTTCATCACGAATTGATCATTTTACCATGTACCTTCTTCTAGAGGAATATTCTTCCACTTGATTAGGTACTTCGTAATGGTTATATGTCAAAGAGATATAGAATGTTTATCTATAAATTTTTGTGGTTCAAGAATCAACTTTCATTCTTCATCTAATTTTGGAAGTTCTATTTACATTGGCATATTTTTTCCCAAAACCTTTTTTAGGCAAGATACATGAAAAACCTTATGAATGCAAGAAGAAGGAAAATATAACTTCTATACCACTTGTGCAATCCTATGAATAAATATTTAGGGCCATAACACTTTTGAGCTAATTCTTTATTCTTCTTTTTCTTGAATGAAGATTGCTTATAATGCTATAATCTAAAAAATACCCAATTACCCTCCTCAAATTATCTTTCACTTCAATGTTGTTCCCCTTGTTGTTTTATCATGTTTCATGTCATTTGAAGGTTTTCCATAATAATTTTCAAAGTTTCTTTAGTTTTTTCCATATGTGACTCTGTTTCCTATACTTTGGACTTATCTTGCAAAAAGTATAAGATACTAGGAGTTGGATATCCATAAAGGGCCTTAAATGGGGAAATTTTAGTAGATGTGTGATAGGTAGTATCATATTACCATTCTTCCTTGACAAACCCACTTCATCCATTAAGATTTCTTTTCTAAAGAGTAACATTGTAGATAACCTTAAAAACATTTGTTAACTATTTTTGTTTGACCATTTGATTGTATTTGATATGTAGAACTCATGGCAGCTAGTGTTTCTCCACTCATATTAAATAATTATTTCCAAAAGTTTCTTGTTACTATTACTTTAGGAAAACCATGAAGACTATGAATTTCTTTCACGGACACTTCTGCCACTTGGCTTGTTGTTTATGCACTTTGAGCTCTACAAAAAAAATCTACAAAATTTGTCTATATAAATGACCACAAAAATGTAATACTTACCTTTATATTTCAGTAACCCTGTAATAAAGTCTATTGATATATCTTCTAGTATTTGAATATGTATGTGGAATGGTTGAAGTAACTCTATAGATTTTACTATCTCTCTTTTATTTATTATGCAAACCCGACCTTCTCTTACAAAATTTTGAATATCTTTCTTCATTCCTTCCAAAAATATATTTTTTGATCCTTTGAGATGTTTTAAGGAACCCTGCGTCCTACCATCAGAGAGACATGGGACTCCTTTAATATTTTTTTATTCAAATATGCTTGCGTGCATAAAAATATTCTACATTTGCACCAAAGTATATCTCTTTCACTCCCAATGCTCCATAGAGTTCATCCCATCATTTATAAATTTTAGTTTTTGTTTAGTACTATTGTCATTTTTCCATTATGGCAAGCTTCTTCTAGCCACCTAGGAATAGAAAATGTAATTGGATATAAATTTGAGGCCTCTTCTATTTTAGAAAGAGCATCATGTACTAGATTTTCCTTACCCTTTTTGCAGATTATCTCAAAATTAAAACTTTGCATTTTTTATCCTCATTTTTGTTAATCTTCTAATGAAAATCATAGCTTCAAAAAATACTTTATGCTATCATGGTATATCTTGACTTTAAATTACCTCCCAATGATATACTATCCCCATTTTTTATTGCATGTAATATTGCTTCCATTTATTTTTCATACGTAGATTTCACCAAATATTTTCTTTGAATTCCTTGCTTTTAAAAGCCAATGATATCCTTTATTGTGTTAATGTTACATAAATTCCTTGTCCTAGTGCCTCACACTCTACTATGAATGTTTTACCAAAAGTAGGTGCAACCGATCTTGGTGTAGAAGACATGGCATCCATTAAAAGAGAGAATGCCAAAGTAGCCTCATCATTCCATATAAATGATATTTTCTTCAAGAGATATGTGAGTGGACTTGAAATGCATACATAATTCTTAACAAATTATCAATAATATCATGTAAGTCTAAAAAATCTTCTAAGAACCTTGATTTTCTTAGGAATAGACCATTTTGTAATAGCTTGCATCTTTTGAGGCTCCAACTTCACTCCTTCCTTTAAAACAATATGAACCAAATACTCGAATTATTATTTCCCAAAAGCACATTTGGATATTTTTACATAAAAATGATTGTTCTCAATAATTTATATAACTTTTCCACATTTTTAGTGTGGTATTCCCATGATTTATTATAAATATGTGTATTATCAAAGAAAACTAACACAAATTTTATAAGATGGGATCAAACAAAATTGTTCTTAAGTCGAGCCCGCCAGACTTCAAACGGCGATAAACCATAATTCAAACCAAATTCGCGTTCCAAAATAGCCTGCTGACGTCGGCCAATTTTGTGATGCGAAAACCAATTGAATTTCGCCCTAATATTTTTCGGGTCCGAAGTTGGGCTGGCGTACGGAGGGAGAGTTGTGACGCAAATTTCTTATCAAATTCGCCCTAATATTTTTCGAGTCCATATTTCCACTGCGTGAGCGGCCCAAACAAAGATCTGCTCCAATCAATTTCTGCCATGTGTCCTCAATAAAATGTTGCCCTGTTCCCGGATGCGGGTGCATTCAATGGCGTTTAAGGCGATGGGACATGGATGTGGCGATTTCATATCAATTGCATTAAGTTTTAACGTTGTTCAATTAAGTTCCAAGGTTTTCACATCTAATCGCATTAAGTTTTAACACTGTTCAAGATCGGGCCTCCATTCCTGTTAGTGATTCTGCATGCTCCAATATGATCCGGCCTTCGGCTCTCATTAATTATTAGAGATTAATTATGATGGGCATCCTTCGATTGCATTGCAGTCGGGTCGATAATATGGCATTTCGCTATGGTTTTTCAGACGAGTTGATTGCTAGGTTACACTGCTTACTCACTGTGATGAGAAGGAGAAGTGGCCAGCTGAACTGCTGCTTAGACCTTGCTGCATATCTGCAATTCTCTCGGTCTGGTCCTTGTTTTTCTTCCTCTATTTCTTGGAATTCTGCTTCTTCATCTCCTCTTGTGCCCACTGCTGAGACTGCACCCATGCCTTGCCTGCGTCAAAGGATGCGTTGCCGCAGGGGGAGCACTAGAGGTCAAACCCTGCACGCTCCCTCCAGCCCCTCACCCGAGTTGACTTCCCAGTCCAGTGATTATCACGTAGGTCGCTATCCAGATACTAGAAGTGGGCGGGGTCAAGTTCTAGGATCTGGCCACCGTATGGGCTCCCCTGCTCCTCATTTCCCCACCGCTTCACCTTCTCCCATGACGCGCACTGTGATTTTTTCCTTTAATTACTCTCTGAACTGCCCACGGATCACAACTTCAATTACTGTGGTTTTCCGTGAGGAGGCCCAAATGGAAGAACAATGCACCCGTCCGGCGGGTCTGAGCTCAGAAAAAGCCGTCCAGCATTCGAGCCTTCAGGAGGGGAGCGGTGGCATGACTGTGGAGGTAGCACCTAGCGATCCTGGACCTTCCGAAGGATGGTGCCGAATCGTCGAGGAGCCGGAGGAGTAGTTTGGTTAATTTTTTTTTCTTGCTTCGCGGCCCACTTAATTGGGCTGCTTTTAGATTATTTTACTGTGCTGGACCTTTGTAATATTTTTGAATTCTGTAAATTAAACGTTCAAGACTGGTTTCCCCGTATGAGGGCAGTCTTCTTAATTTTTTTATTTTTTGATGACAAATTTGCCATGAGTCTGGGCAATGTTTTTGACTTCAGTGTAATTTTATTCCCACTGTTAATAGATTAACTTTACTTAGGAAAAAAAATGTTTCCCTGTTTCTATTTTAAACCTGTTTTTTGAAATACAGAGCCATGTTTATATGGTCTACGTATTATACTCTTTCTCTGTATATCTACAGGAACCTTTTTGCTATGAACAGGGTGGATGTTGTAGCGGGCTACTAATGGAAACAAGCAAGCCTGAACCTTACATCTCAGATACAACAGATGGTTACCAATTTTGGAATCAAGCGAGCCTGGGTTTATGCAGATGGTTTTTATTTCCGGGAACAAGTGAGCCAGAACATACAATTGACCCTGGGTTTATACATATTTTTGCTCTATCATGGATGCTTTTTGTGTGAGGTGTATATCAACAGTACATGTCTCTGCACATTTCTTGTATCCGCTTTATGATACTATTTTATGTGTTGACGGGTTATCACTTTGCCTTCTAAACTAGCGATGCTGGTTTATTTATATGGTCTAATGGTCTTTTTATATTTTGGACATACCACACTCCTCACATAATTAGCATTTTTCTCTGTTCAAGGATTTTGGGTACTTTAATTTGTATTTGGAACAATGGACGTCGGTACTCTATCTGTTGCTTTACTATTCTACATACTGCTATTTCACTTTCTTATAGATGCCTCGGGCATATTTGGATGCTTTCTCGGATTGTCGATAATCTCCATGTGGACCGTTACTGGGTTTTATATCAAGTCCCTGTATGTGACATGGGGTATTTTTCTATCACTGTCTGGGGTGGGACTTCCACTTTTCGGGATGGATATTTGGGTTCCAATCTTCAGATGTGAAAATGTAATAACTTCATGGACTGTTTTACTTCATATAATATATTCAAAACAATGTTTTTTCTCTTGTGAAAAAAAAATGAATAATGTTTATCACTCTGCCTTCAAAACTAGCGATGCTGGTCTATGTTGCTGGTTTATTGATATGGTCTGATGGTCTTTTTATATTTTGGACATATCACACTCCTCACATGATTAGCGTTTTTCTCTGTTCAAGGATTTTGGGTACTTTAATTTGTATTTGGAACAATGGACGTCGATACTCTATCTGTTGCTTTACTATTCTACATACCGCTATTTCACTTTCTTATAGATGCCTCGGGCATATTTGGATGCTTTCTCAGATTGTCGATAATCTCCATGTGGACCGTTACTGGATTTTATATCATGTCCCTGTATGTGACATGGGGTATTTTTCTATCATTGTCTGGGGTGGGACTTCCACTTTTCTGGATGGATATTTGGGTTCCAATCTTCAGATGTTAAAATGTAATGACTTCATGGACTGTTTTACTTCATATAATATATTCAAAATAGCATTTTTTCTCTTCTGAAAAAAAAATGATTAATGTTTATCATTCTGCCTTCAAAACTAGCGATGCTGGTCTATGTTGCTGGTTTATTGATATGGTCCGATGGTCTTTTTATATTTTGGACATATCACACTCCTCACATGATTAGCGTTTTTCTCTGTTCAAGGATTTTGGGTACTTTAATTTGTATTTGGAACAATGGACGTCGGTACGTACTCTATCTGTTGCTTTACTATTATACATACTGCTATTTCACTTTCTTATAGATGCCTTGGGCATATTTGGATGCTTTCTCAGATTGTCGATAATCTCCATGTGGACCGTTACTGGGTTTTATATCAAGTCCCTGTATGTGACATGGGTATTTTTCTATCACTGTCTGGGGTGGGACTTCCACTTTTCTGGATGGATATTTGGGTTCCAATCTTCAGATGTGAAAATGTAATGACTTCATGGACTATTTTACTTCATATAATATATTCAAAACAGCGTTTTTTCTCTTGTGAAAAAAAAATGATTGTTTATAGTCGAAGCGTTGCGGGGTGGTTTATTATATTAATATTTCACGGTCATTTGAATGCCCACAATTCATAACAAATATTGGAGATTTAGTGTCCTGTTTTAAAATTTCATTTTTTTTTTTTAAATTGAACCCGCCGTCGGTATACCGACGCTTTTTAAGCGTCGAAATTGCGACAGCTTAAAAATGTCGGAAGAGCGACAGTATAAAAACGTCGGATGAGCAACGTTCAAAACGTCGAACCACATTTCGTCGGAATTGCGACAGTTTACAAACGTCGGAAGAGCGACGTTCAAAATGTCAAACCACATTTCGTCGGAATTGCAATAGTTTACAAACGTTGGAAGAGCAACGTCCAAAACATCGGACCACATTGCATCGGAATTGCGACAATTTACAAATGTAGGAAGAGCGACATTCAAAATGTCAGACCACATTTCGTCGGAATTGTGATAGTTTACAAACGTCGGAAGAGCGACGTTCAAAACATCGGACCACATTTCGTCGGAAGTGCGACAGTTTACAAACGTCGAAAGTGCGACAGTTTGGGAAATGTCGAAAGAGCGACGCTTGTTTGGAAGCGACGGAAAAAGTGTCGATAGTGCGACACTTTTTAATTGTGTCGGATTTGCGACGGTATGGAAAACCACGTTTTTCCCGTCCTCGAACTGTTGCTCTTGCGATGACTATGTGTTGGAATAGCGACGAATTGGCCATCAGAAATTCCGCCAAATTTTCTAGTGAAACCTCCTTGGGTGTTTAAATTTGCAATCTATTGGTTACATTTTCTTAAATTCAAAGCAGATTTTGGGTTGCGCAGTTGGCACGACTGTTTGGCTAATAGCTGCACCAACTGGCAGGACCCCTGTGTAAAAATGGGTCGGTTGGCGCGGGTCCGTGCCCGAAACCTGTGCCAACCATGATGCCCTAAAATTTACAATTTCTCCCCTAAAGGATCCCAAATGAAAACTAAATGCAGTAAAATACATCTTAAAATATGGCGAATGGAGTCGACTCTTACCTGGAACAGACGAAATCCATATTGGTCCACTGGATTGTCCACAATCGTCACCTGAAGATTGCAAGAGAAATGGGTCATTGTTGCTCTGCAAAGAGGTAAAAGTGAAAAGTAAATATTTTTTACCATTTATGGTCTTTTATAACTTTTCAAAGTCCTAAAATAGGTTTTAAAACATATTTGTCAATATATTTTCATATTATTTTCGATGAATACATTTTACACGCGTCTTTTTGCGCAGCGACATGTTTTCACGCGGTTATGATGGAGAAACGAATTGTATTTTATACTTTTTCGGACTTGGTAAAAACACAAAAAAGTCACTACTGGAGTCACCTTTCAGCTCTTTTCTGACTCTCTAAAACTGAAAATATTGTCGAGTCACTTGTCATTTTGAACTCGTTAATTTGGTTGTGAAATGATTTCTACCCAATATACATTTACCCCTTTTTTGGGCTGGGACAGATTATTTACGAAAAAGGAATACCTTAGCCGATCGCGACTAGGAGGTTCTCTCGGACATAGTTTTCTTCCTTTTCGGATCTGTGAGACTATTTACAAAAATGGACTACTGGAGTTTCCTTTTTCGCCTTCTTTTCAAACTCTCTAAACATGAAAATATGTCGAGTTCTTCCTTTGTTAGACTCGTTAAAAACTGATGACATCGGACTTCGTCGTCATGACGTTATTCGAGTTCCTCCTTCCTAGGGCTCGTAAAATGTACTAGGTTGGATTTGTCCGAAGGAAAAACTTACATCACAAGCACATGCTATCCCCTTCAAACTTGTTTTCAAAAATAATTGGGGTACTCGCCAGAAATGGTGGGGGAAAATGGAACCAAGATTGTAGTCATGTTGGCAGTATGTCGCTCTTGAACATGGTACTTGTCTGCATTCATGTAGGGTTGGGGACATATCATCTCGTTATCTAATTGCCTCCATGGTTTTGGGTAATATCTTTTGACCACTCATCTGCTCTTTTCCACGTCACCATGACCTCAGATCTCTTGATGTCAAATACTGCCAAATCCAGTGTTGTACCGCCAATATTTTCAAGATAAGTTTTGCCTCTGAAGTTATCGACCTCCCTCTGATTCTCTGTTGGTCTTGATTCACAAACATCATATTCCTCTATCTTGTGTCGATGATGTGGGAAACATCATGGCCCACCTTCAATCATGTCACTCCTTGTTGAATCCATCTCATTATCTAGGAAGTTGATCTAGAGACTCCCTTAAGGTACCTTGGAGCCTGCATGCCTCAATGGCAGGTTCTTCGCACTCGAAGTAAGGTCCACATCATTGGCCTTCGATTGATTGACTCTGCGGGTATTCAATTTCAGATCATTGTTCACATGTCGTAGATTGTACTTTTTTTTCCTTGAGAGCCATTGTCATTATTGGTGGTTTCTCTCGCGTCTGTTAACAGCTTTCATCATTGGCTAGTAATCAGATGATGTTGTTGCATGTTTGACTTTAGCTCACATATTTTCATGCTCGAATTTGTACTATGTTCGGGTTGAGATGGAGCGCAAGACCCTGGGTTTTGTCTGATGAAATCTAGGCTACGGGTTCTTTGTGGATTGTTATGACTTATTGTATGACTCCTTTGATTGGATGGTTGCGACCATACCTCAGTCTATTTACTAATCCCTACTGCTGGATGGCTGTGTCCATACCTCGGATCTCATTATTTATATACTCTCTTATGGATGGCTGCACCCATGCCACATGTCATATATCATATGTATTATTTGTATTCGTACTTGTAGGTTTTCCAACAGCAGTGTTTTGGTCGAACGCGTTCTCATAAAGCATTTCACCCCTCCCTCTCTCTCGGACCTCATGCTTTAGAGGGCATCTGTTACACAACATTTTTTCATCGTCCCTGCAATCCCTCGCCCCACATATTGGAGGGTCTTTCCCGTGATCTATGAGCAGTGTCAAACTCTGTAAATGCATTCTTTGCATCCTTCTACATAAGGACATGATTCTTCCTGTTGAAAATTTCCTCAGAAAGCACTCAAAAACATATGTTTTGGCATTGGCGCGGGTAACCAGTTCACCCCTCGCGCCTGTGTTGAGCCTGTGCCAACCTTTTTTGGAATTTTTTTAACAAATTGGAGGTGTAAGTTTCCTTTAACCACCTCAGGAATGACTCATTGCAAGTGGTTAAACTCGATAAACCACGGATCTCTTCCTTTAGGAAATGTTTGATGGAACATTCTTAGAGGATAGGACTCCCCCCATGATTATAGGGATCCTAACCTCTCCTTCTCCCTCTATATAAACAAGCCTTCTCCCTTTACAAAAGCTAGTTGAACATATAGCCAAGAAGCTGAACTTGGAGAAGAGATATTATAGCTGAGTAATCACTATAGAGAAGGTCGAACCAAGGAGGATCCCATAGAGAGAGTCCTGTCTTAATTCCCGACGAGCTTTGTGAGATGTGCTCCGCTAGAACCCTGCTGGAGGAGACCGCAACATCGAAGCCTGGTTGTACTCTTCCTTATTTAATTTAATATACTCGAATATGATATTGATTCCATCTATGTGTTATGTTTATTTGACGCATTTGATTTAGTCTTCTTTGACTGACTAATAGTTAGGAATGTGAAATAGTATGTTGTGTATTGTCTTCGTTTCTTGTGTATGTGCAGGTATCTAGGCATGAGAACGAGCAGATCGTGATCTGTCGAATCAGGAGCGAGAGGCACCCATTCTTCTAGACGACATAATAGCGCAGGACCTATGGTAAGTGATCTACCAAGTCTTTGTCCATTCTTAACTAGGAATTGATGTCATAGCTTGTCTCGTTTGTGGCTAGACCCACTCTAGGGCTAGTGGGATTGCCTCTGTCCGCAGATGGGATTTACCTCACCAACAGTGCCAATACGAGAGACATTTAATTTGTTGTGAATCAAGGAAATGAAATGAACATGAGAAGAACTATGTCACTCATGAATTGGAGCTTACATTGATAGTGCATGCATTGAAAATGTGGAGGCACTACTTGCTTGGGAGGAAGTTTGTGTTGATGTCAAACCATGGAGGGAGAAGATATGTGTTTTACCAGCACAAGTTAAATGCTACACTGTAACACCCTGGTGAAAATTCCATGTAATAAAAGTTAATAAAGGCAAAATAATAACCATGGTTGATGCGAGACTTATTCCAGGCTAAATGTTGGGAAAAACATCCTAGTGAGGGTGTTCATTATTTTATTATGGATAAGGAATTTGGAAAAGGCTTTGGAAAGGAAAAAGGTATTTTGGCACATTTATTTATGAAAATAATGGAAAATAGGAGAAAAGGAAGTTGAAAGGTCACAGGTTGCATGTGAGGGGGAAAATGAAGGAAAATAATGGAAATTGAAGAAAATAGAGGCCTCATTGATAAAAAGGCTTCTAAGGATTAGTGGGAAGGATTTTTGCTCAAACATTTTGTTAGTACAATTTTTAATCTCTCTCATTATTCTCTCTCTCTCTCTCTCTCTCTCTCACCCTTAGACACAGATTTTTCTTGGATCATTCCAGCATTGGACCAAGAAAGAGGAAAGCAAGAAAAGGAAGGAGAAGGAAAGGAAAGGAAAGAAAATATTAATCAAGGAAGAGTAGGATAAATCAGCTTCAGCAGGAATACTTGTAGGTTACATATTTCATGTCTGATTTCCTAGCTAGTCTAGACATGCATGGCTTATGCATGTTGGTATTTGGTTCTCTTGCTGTCAGTGGCATGGTTTTGTCGGGTTTTGACAGTGGTTTCAAAACTTTCCTTGCCTTTTTATAGATATACATGGTGTGATGGGATTGATCTTAGTTTTGAGATTTGGAATTGCTAGATGGTTTTCGGAATTCGAGGCGGAGACGGTCTCAGGAAATTCCCAAAGGCCTAAGAATCCCACATTCATGCTTGGAATATGGCATGGGGGTGACTAGTTGAAGAGAGATTTGGCTCAGTCATGTCTATGGTCGAATGGTACGTGAAATTCCTAAACCTGGTTGGATTCTGCCTATGTTTAATGAAATCTAAGATATATTTCTTTTTTACTTGTTAATGTGTTGCTTTAATGGTTGTTATCTCATTGTTATTTACATTGTTTTATGTTGGTTAAAAGAATGATTATACGAAAGGTTCAGTTCACGATTATTTCAAATATTTACTTGTAATTGTTAAGATAATGGATGAAATACCTAATTGATGTCATACCAGTTCAAGGAATAGGGTAGTGATCCTTTTTTTTCATGTCTCATAAGATTTTACTGTCATTCATGCTTTGTATTGTGTCCTAGACCTATAGATTGCATTGATGCCAAGTGTTTGACAGAATGTCAGCCCCTGTTGGGATGGTCAGGCATAGTCCTAGAGTTATTTTTTGGTTTATTAGCCTTGTCATCATGTGCTTGATGGATTTTGAAAGCTACATGAAGTTATGGGTAGTGATCTAGATTCTAGGCTTAAAATGTGGCACAAATCTCGCTGACGCTAGCACAGTTCTGAGGGAAAAAAAAAAACCTGGATGCACGCATATCCATGTTGTGGGAGCATCCAGAGCCTCCCAGATGCACCCTTGTCCATATACAGGGATTTTCTGGGGAATTTATTCACTAACATTTAGTGGGACCCAGGGAAAAGTTAGGTGGATGACTAGGATAGCCTTTGGGGGCACTGTAGTAGGTATAGGAGGTCTGTGTTATCGGTTTCCATCGATTCCATTTCCTTAAATTCACCAAGGAGGTTGGGTATGGTCATAACTACTCCTCATCTCATTTTTACCCTGGTTGGCCAATTACATGGGTAGATGTGAGGGGAGGTTTCAATACAAAGTTGTATCATAGCATGGTTGCGCTCTCTTTGGGAAAAGTCTGATGTTGTCAAGATTATTGTAGTCATGCATTGTTGTTGGTTGCATGTGTGTTTCCCATACTTGTGGTCAATTTGTTTGTTGCATATGCATGGTATTGGTCATAGTTGCAGTGGTGTTTCCATGTGGAAGTTGATGGTGTTTTTGATTGGATGTGGTCATCATGGGTGCATGTCGGTTATGCATTTGTTAGGCATGTCAATGTCTATATGTTGTTATCCATGCATTGTCATGGTGAAGGTTGGTGTGCTTGAGGTCATTGTAGTAATTTTAGGTCATCGTGATGTTGTTGATATGTTATGATGTTCATGTGTTGGTTGATATAGAGCAGGAGATTCAGATCATCAAAGTGAAGTTGCAACACTAGAATTGGTGTAAGAGCAGGTCATCATACAGGTATTATATGTTTTGCATGCCGGTATGTTATTTAATGGATTTTTATATGCATGCTTGTCATTTTATTGTTGTTGTGGTTACATGCATGGTATATTCTACTGAATCAATGTGGTCATATACACGTATGTCAAATAGTCATGAATGATAGTAATGTGTTTTTATATCCATTATTGTTGTTGTTTTACTTTAGTTAGCTTGATGATTATGTTATATGTTGTTGATGAGTATGTTATATGTTGACTTATTGTTGCTATATTTTATTTAGCTTGATGATTAGGGCTATTGCATTAATACCTTCGTGTTATATATATCGTGTTAATTTAGATTGAACTATGAAAATGGTTATGGTTACGATATTCAGGTATGAGCCAACATATTTTTGATATTTTGTTGTACTAATTTGGATGGACTATGTAGATGTGATTGTTATGCATGGATGACAATTGTTTATGAACTTATGAAGTGAACATGTTAGCTAGTTATTGTTATGGATATCATGACCTTACTTATGATTGAGTTGATATGTTGTGAATTTATATCATGCTAACTATAATGATTGTGCAAAAAAGATATCCTCCCCTAAGATACATTAAGGTATGAGGTTTTTTATTTCATCCATTTGGTTTATCTAGCATGTTATGTTTACAAGTTATCTGAATGTTTGATTAATTTCATGAAATGAATATGTGTTATGAAACCAGCTCCAAAAAAAGAAGAAAAGAGAGATCAATGCCTTAGAAATAAGCCACTTCGATGGGGCAACCTCCTTTACATTAAATAAATGAAAAATTATTGGATGATACAAATGAAAAAAACTCCTTCTATATATAGAATTCCATGGGGTCACAATATAATCCTAGCCGACCTAACAATAATAATGTAAGGGCACAATAATAACAATATTGGGGTTACAGGGGTATAACAATAAGGGGGATACACTAACAACAATAAGGGACTACACTAGTAATATAGGGACCTAACATTCCCCTCTCCTTCAAAAAAGTGTTGTCCTCAATGCTTTAGTAGCTCTAGGTGCTTCTGTATAAAATTCTCATCCTCCCATGTAGATTCTTCAGTGGGTAAGCTCTTCCACGTGATGAGATACTCTAAAATTGATCGATTTCGTAGCTGTTGAGTTCTTGTTTCTGTGACTGCTTGAGGTTCCAATATCATTTTTCTTTCCTCATCAAGTTCTGGCAATATTGTTTGAACTGAAATTTTTTCACCTGTAACCTTCTTTAAGCATGAAACATGGAAAACTGGATGCACTCACGACGAAGCAGGAAGCTCCAATTTGTATGTCATAGTACCAAAATTTTTCAACACCTTGTAATGACCATAGTACTTTGGCGATAATTTATTATCCTTCTTAGCTTGCTTGAGGGACATTTGTTTGCATGCTTGTAGCCGTAAAAATACCCAATCTCCTACATCAAAACTTCTCTCGCTGTGATGTTGATCTTCCTCTTGTTTCATTCAATTATGTGCCAGATTTAGGTTATCCTTTAAGATTTGGAGAAATTCTTGTTGATGCTTGATGTGATCTTCCACTGCTTGAACCTTAGAATTTTCTCTTAAGTATGATGTGTTGGACGGTGGATGATATCCATAAAGTGCCATAAATGGGGTCATTTTTCTGTAGTATGGAAGGAAGTGTTATACCACCATTCAGCGAGAAGTAACTTGACCCATTGTACTTTTTTATCAGATACAAAACAATGAAGATATCCTTCCAAACATTTATTCACTATATCAGTTTTACCATCGGATTGAGTATGATAAGATGAGCTATGAGCTAATTGAGTACCCAAACAAGAAAATAATTCCATCCAAAAATTTCCAGTAAAAATGGGATCTCTGTCACTTACAATAATCTTTGGGTTTCCATGTAGCTTTTGAATTGTTTCCATAAATGTAATAGCGACTTTACTTGCTTTAAATGGATGAGATAATGCACAAAAGTGTGTCGCACTTAGTAAGTCTATCAACTACCACCATGATGACACTCTTCCCTTCAGACTTAGGTAAACTCATGATAAAATCCATTGAAATATCCTCCCAATGTTGACTTGGAATGGATAAAGGTTGTAGAATACCCGGGGTATTATTTGTCTCAACTTTATTTTGTTGGAAAAAAAAACATTCCGCCACAAAATTTTGAATATCAGATTTAAGGCCATCCCAAAAAGATTCTTTCTTCACCCTGTGGTAAGTTTTTAAAAATCCTAAGTGTCCTCCAAAAGCAGAAGTGTGCAATTACAAAAGAATATTTTGTTTTAGTTTATAATTCTTACAAAGATATAAGCGATCTTTGTACCATAAGGAATCATTTTTCCAACCAAATGTATCATATGTACTAGGATCTTGCTGCAACTTTTGAATGAGTATCCACACTTCTTCATCCTTCCTCCATTCATCCCTTGCTTCGGTTATCCAATCTGGTTGGATAATAGAAATGGCACAAATTAATGCTTCCACCTCTTCATTTTTTCTTGAGAGTGCATCTGCAACAACATTTAGCTTCCCTTTTTTGTAGATGATTTCAAAGTCATAACCCAACATCTTTGTGACACATTTTTGTTGCTCTTTTGAAGATAGTCTTTGTTCCAAAAAAATTTTAAGACTATCATGATCATTTTTTACCTTGAAGTGTCTTCCCATTAGGCGAGGTCGCCATTTCTTTAGTGCATGCAGTATTGCTAAAATTTCCTTCTCATAAATAGCTTTCTGTAAATACTTTCCTTTTATTGGAATACTTTCAAAATAAATGGGTCTTCCTTCTTGCATTAAAATAGCACCAATTCCATTTCCTGAGGCATCACATTCCACAATAAATGTTTTTGTGAAGTCTGGCGTAGCTAAGACGGTGCTAGGCACATTGCCCCTTTATGATATTCAAAGGCCTTAGTTGCTTCAGGAGTCCATGAAAATGCATCTTTCTTCAATAATTTTGTTAGAGGTGCTATTATTCTCCCATAATTCTTAACAAACTTGCGATAATACCCTGTTAACCCAAGAAATCCTCACAACTTCTTTATGGTTGTGGGGACTTTCCATTCCTTAATGGAATTAATTTTGTTAGGGTCTACCTTAACACCCTCATGAGATAAAATATGACCCAGATATTCCTCCTCTTGTAATCGAAAGAAACATTTGGAAATTTTTTCATATAATTGTTTCTCCTCTAATAGTTTGAGCACCCTTTCAACATGTTGAACATGATCCTTCCAAGACTTGTTGTAGATTAGTATATCACCAAAAAATACTAGCACAAATTTTCTAAGGAAGGGTTTGAAAATGGAATTCATCAACCCTTGAAATGTAGAAGGTGCATTTATAAGGCCAAAAGGCGTGAAAAATATTCATAATGACCTTCATGAGTTCAAAATGTTGTTTTCGGAATATCTTCAGTCTTCATTCTAATGATGATATCCTGAACGAAGATCCAACTTGGTAAAATAAATTTCTCCATGTAATTCATCCAATAATTCATCAATCACGGGAATGGGAAATTTATCTTTAATAGTGAGCTTATTTAGCTCCCTATAATATGGACACATGCGCCATGATCCATCCTTCTTGCGCACCAATACTACTGGAGTAGAAAAAGAACTTTGACTAGGGTGAATTATACCAACCTCTAACATTTCTGCAATCATACATTCAATTCACTCTTTTGGACATAAGGATATCTATAAGGCATGATGTTTGGAGGAATACTTTCTGGAATCAAATGAATAGCATGACCATGATCATGAATAGGTGGGTGTCCTTTGGGAATTTCAAACACCTTGGAATGATTGTCCAAGAATTTTTGGAGATCTGGATAAATATATGATTTTGATGTTGGAACTTCTAGTGAGATTAATTGTGCAATCATGCCTCATTGTTCTTTCTTCAGAAGCTTTGTCATGACATTAGAGCGTATTATATTTCCTAGCTTCCCTGCGATACCCTAGAATTCGACTTCCTTTCCTTCCAAAAAAATTTCAAGAAAATTTCTTGAAAATTAAAAGTTATCATCCCTAAAGATTGTAACCATTGTACTCCTAGTACAACATCAGCACCTCCCATTGGAATAGAAATCATTGGACTATTAAATACATATCCCCCCATGGTTAGCTTGATATTATGAAATTTTCTGGAGCAATTTATAGTTCCTCCATTTGCAACCATCACTTGAAATTATGGTGTTGGGTATAGGAAACAATTCAATTCCTTGGCTACCTTACAATGAATAAAATTATGGGTACTACCCGAATCAATCAACACTATTACCTTGTTCTTCTTGATATGTCCTTCAATCTTGAGAGTTATAACCCAAATTTTTTTAACTTTGGTTATGGATCAATGTATATTGCAACAAAATTTTATCGTGGGGGTCAGGGTCCAACCCACAACCACCCGCGTAGAGCTCCAACGACTTATCGCCATACCATACTACAAGTTCTTTAACCAGATGGAACTCTGCCACTATTTGAATTAACATTGCTCCAGAGTTGGGGGTTCGGAGGGGGACAGCCCCCTCCCACATGTTTGAGTGCCAAAGACCAGGATCCAAGCAAGATCCGACGGGAGTTTTAAAACGATATTAGAGCATGCTTATTAACGTTAATATGTGGTTTAACCACGATAATCCACAGTTAGCGCTAAACACACCAGTAACCACACTTAATCTCTGCTTATCGTTAATTAATTGTGCGCTTATCTCTAATTAAGTGTGGCTAATCTTAGCAGTGGTTTTGGCGGAACCGCCAGATGCGGCAGAATCTCCACATTTAGTGGAGTTAACTGATGAACTTCTAGATTTAGTGGAGAAAAACTAGGAAAATTTTGTTTTGCCATAATTGAGGCAATTTTCGACCAATTTTGGCTCAGGAAGAGTCATTCTTAAGATATTTTGATGTTTTGGAGACAATGGAGTAGGTTTCAGAAGAAACAGGAGAGAGTAAATAGAAATTTTGCACAATTTAAACTAATACAAAGGCCCAAGCTATGAAGCTAGACCAAGGAGATGTAGCCCAGGAGGGGTAAACTCCTTCATCAAAAATTTGTGTATTTGACTCTGTTATTTGTGCTTGCTATGTTTTTGTTCAGCATTGGGTTTCCATGCTTTTATGTTCATGAATTACACTTAATCTCATCAATTTTATTGAATTTTCAATCATAAGCACATGTATAAACCCTTGTATGAGAAGAAAACCTAAGCACTTTCATATTAATTTTGAAATTGATATTAGCACAGTATTAACTAACAATCAATTTCAGATCAATAGTTTATTTGTTTATATAACTAACAGATGGGTGATGTGACAGTGCATAATTAGATTCATGTGTAGTAAGATAAGGGTAAAAATAAAGGAATTGGGTAAGAATTCCTCTAGTAATGTTTGGAAACCGCAACTCCAAACGAATGAGTGCTCTGCATACACTAAGTCTTCCTAACCTTGACTTTTTCTGGCATTATGTGGATATATGCTATATTCGTAAACATGTATTTGATAGGTATAAAAACTGGTTTCCATCTATGGACAGATTCATCAAGGAATTGGAGTTCCTTGAGAGGTGTACGTGTTCAGTTACAAAGGAAGTGTATTTGGCACAACAAGGTAATATAACTGGTATATTGTTATATTTATTTATGTGCTGATAGTTATGTGTTTATGGAAGTATGATGGAGGGGATTGCATGGAAAGAGATTTACATGAAACCTTGAAGAAGGATCAAGTTGAGCTTTCCTTTGGAAGTATTGGGAACCATGGGGATTGAGTCATGGTGTATGTTGCTAGTCTTATGCTTTTGGTATTTTGTGATTTGTTTGAGCTTCATTTATGGGCTTTTTTTATGTCTAGTGCATGGCCTTTCCACTTTTTTTTTGGCGTCGTATTGCTCTTGGTTTTCATGGTTTTCCTATTGTTTATTTTTTGTTCTTGCCTTTTCTGTTTTAAGATTCTTAGTAATTTGGTTGGGAAAAGGGGAAAGTTGATGGAGCTCGGAAGTGATGGATGAAACCCAACATTTGATGCAAGACTTAGATGAAGCTTGTTTCATGAGTGAGGGCAGTTGAAGGAAAGATTATGACATTTGGTTGTACTGGTTGGGTCTATTGTGGTAAATGGATGATGGAAATACAAACATGAGAAAGGAAATATAAAAGGTCAAGTAAATGGATCTGAGGTGTTAGATGCATTGGCTACGTTGGGAATGGTTGTTCTCAAGGTTGTGCATGGTGTGTACAGATAAAGGAGGTTCTCTTAACCTTGACCTTATGCTATCTGGTAATTATGTTGTGATCATAATTATGTTGATGTTTATATATGTATACTTGTATGTATGAATGCATGTCATGTCTGACAAGTTCATCATGGATCAAGGTTGTTTAATGCTAAATGTTTATATGTATATATGTGTGTATGTATGTCGTTTTATGATAGGATCGTATTTTTTTATGCTAATGATTATATATGTATGTATATATGTATCTATGTCACGGTCTAACATGGTTTTCAAGGATCATTCTTGTGGAGGAATGGTTTCTTATGCATGTGAATGGCATGAAGAGTTTCTTGCCTTATGAGGAATCAAGTGGGAAGAATAACCCTGACATATCTACAAGGTCAGTACCATGTGGGTATTATTTGATATTAGGTGATTATGTTATGTATATGCCTATGTTATGGAAGATATTTTTGAGGGGTACATCAGCACAATGATAGCAGTGTGATATGTGGCATATTAAAGCATGCATGCGTAGTGGAGGGACACTAGGAGAAAGGTTACTTTGTGGGTCAATTTGTGGTCTATGGATGTACAGTACTACTATTGTATATATCTTTTACATCTTGCACCTGTGATTTTATGGGCATATGGTGTTGTTTATATATGTTGTTGTGTGTATATTTCATATGCAGCACTAGGTATAGATGGTCCTATGTACATGTTGGATATGCAGTGATATGTACATATCGTATTCTGTGCATGTTGGATATGCAATGTTGTGTGCATATGATGTTGTTTGCATGTTGGATATGTGGTGTTGTGTACATATAGTGCTATGTACATGTTGTATATGCAGTGTTATGTACATATGGTGTTGTATGCATGTTGTACATATGGTGCTATGTACATATGGTATTGTGTGCATGATTGTACATGTGGTGTTGTGTACATGTTGTACATGTGGTGTTGTGTGCAGGTGGCATTGTGTAATTGTTGTGCATGTGATGTTGTGTACATGTGGTATCGTGTACATGTCGTGCATGTGGTGTTGTGTACATGTGGTGTTGCGTACACGTTGTACAGGTGGTGTTAGCGCTCAAATCTGCCACAGGCTGAAGGAGGCAAAACTCGAGGCAACATCAAACCAAGCTCAGCCTCGTAGCTAGCCCTACGAGGACAGGAGAGGGCTCTCTTCGGGTCTATCTCGGCAAAGGATCTTCAAAGGGGCTGAGATGACTTATAATGAAACATGAATATTGATTTTAGGCTAGTAAATAGATATGCAAGAGGTTTTAAATAAATGATTGGGTTTTCTGAGCTGTGTGGGGCAAAGACAGCAAGAGCAGAGATTAAATGAAAATGCAGATTATCTCATGAGGCAAGATAGGCAAGAGCTTAAGCATCTAATTTTGAAATTATATGGAGTGTAAAGAATGTTTAAGAAGCTGAAAAGGGCATGAAATCATGAATCCTTTTCAGACGAAAGAAAACATAGAACTTGAAACAGTTTCCCAAGGCAGAGCAGCAAGCTGAATTCTGCCCTTCTACTTAAAAGCGTTCAACGAAAAACGTTTTATGAATGAAATGTAAACATTACAAGATACATATGAAACAGAGAAAGAAATATGCCAAGTTATTACCACAGGGATCTCCTGAAACAGAGCTACATCATTTCATTAATCTCCAGCCAGAACTGTACAATGAAACACTGTTTTTCTCCTCCACACACCTCTCAGAACTCTCTCCTCCCTTTTACAAATGATTTACAATGTATAAATAAACTTAGAGAGGTGATAACTGATCGATGAAAATAGGGAGCAGCTTCACCTAAAATCATGAAAATAGGAAAAGTCTGCCCTAAAAAGGAGCAGCGTTACAATTGGTTTATTAATAACAAATGAGTTGGTAAAACCTGTAGCTAAACTTTCTGAACTGCAACTGAAAACCAAAAATAGGCCAATCAATTCGATGGCTCTGTTGCACTTAAATTTGGCCTTTGACTTTTTCATTTTACTTTTGCCTTTCGAAATCAAACCAAATTTTCTATAATTAGCATCATATGTAACATTGGGGCGCTTTTATCTTAACTATCAAACTATCGCTTCCAGCAGCTTTCCAGGATCTATGCAATTTTGGTCTCCCGTCATCATTCAATATACTCCAACTTGGGATCTGTTGAAGTAGTTCATTTGTTGTTTGTTCAGACATGGCCCCAATGTCCTTTGAGTCACACCGCCCACACTTCTTGTTTGCTAATTCCATCTCTGAAAATGACAAGAGTGTAGAGGCATGCATACTGTGTATGTTTGTTGTGAAACAGAGCATTACATATGTATGTTTGTTGAAATCTACGCACTTTGTTTTTCTCCGACCGTAACAGCACCGCTGTCTCCATCAAAATGACTGTTAGATTTGCCGTCCGTATTTTGCATTAGACGCGTAGAAGGTTTCCTGTCGAAGATTTCCTCGGTCTCTTCCACATGAAGATAACGATGAACGTGCTGTAACAACAGCAGATTCTCCGCCATGGACGCTCTTATTCGATGCCTCCTTTTACATTTTCCGTTTGAAACTGTCTTTTAATAGAAATAGGAATTGGAATTTCTCCTTTACCTATTCAAAACATCGTTTAATTGTCATTGCAAAAGAAATAATCCATAGCCATCATTCTTACATATGCGCCCTCATGAAAATGCCACCTGTCATTTGAATAAAAACTAAATTTAAATAAAAATAGCTTTTGAATTTCGCCATTTTCAACTGCGTTTTCTCCCTTTCGTTGCTAACTTATTCAATGCAGCTGAAAGTTGGTAGTTTCTCTTTTCTATCTCGGCAGACTCTTTCATGAGAAGTCAAGGTGTCAACATGGGTCATGCAGTTGTCGAGGATGCAAAAGAAGTTGCGGCATCTTTCATATTAAGTTATATAATTAATGCATTTGCGCTTATCCTCTGATAGAGAGTTCTCGAGATCAGTTTGAAACAATTTCAAGTCAGTTTGCAGACTACTAACTTGCTGAACAATGCCAGGCGCTAACACGGCTCATTCATACTTACATGTTTGGTCATTTCTGCAACTGAAGTGCAGTCTTTCTCAGTGATAAAGTGCGGATTCTATCTGCGATGAAGTGCAAACTTACATATGATGAAATACAGTTAAGAAGTGCGGATCTATTTGAGGTAGATTGAGGATAATCTGAAGTTGTTTGCAGACTGTTCTGTGGAGGAAATTACGGATTGGGTGTCCCAAAAACTACTGCATATGACAAATTTGTCCTCAGCATCGGTGTGAAGAACATATCGACCTTCTCCCACAAAACCTTCTCATTTGCAAGCTGATCGTGGTATTTTGGCTCGAAATCGGACGCAAAAAACGAAATTGTTTGGCTCTGTCTTTGTATGGGTAGCGCGCCTACCCAATGGGTAGCGCGCACCAAGTGGGTAGCACCCATGTAAATTTTCACAGGTTGTAGTGTTTAAGTGGGTAGCGCGCACCAAGTGGGTAGCGCGCCACTCGTATGGGTAGCGCCCACCTCCAAACCTGTCCACGGCTCTGCAAAACACATCTTCGACTTACGCCTTGAGGATTCATGCCACACATAAAACTGGTCGTAGAAATTGAATTGTTTGCAAACAATGACATATCTTCAATCCTTCAAACCTCTTTAACTCAGCTTTGCCATTAATTCCTTCATATGTCATGTGAACTGACATAAAAAACAGTGCCTTTGCAACTCATGTTGTGATTCTTATATCGATTGCTATAAACAAGCTGTCATTTTTAATGTACTCAAAAGAGTCAGGATACATGCACAAGAACAGTTGTAAAGAGCGAGATTTAACCCATGACCATTCATTAGCAACCATCGAAGATTTGTTGTAACCACAGTCTCCGCATTCTGAGCATTCGACACCATATCTCCAACAAATTCATAACCAGAACCATCTTTGCATGGAAGTTAACCGAACTGCTGTAGAATCCTCCAATGAGAGAATAAACCTTGTTAAGTTTCCAAATGTCAATAGCAAGGTGCTCCAATAAGCGTTTGTACATTCTTAACATTGCCCAGGATATCAGAAACAACTTGCAATGCAAGCCACTTAATGATCACCAAGGCATCTTCTTTCCACTTTTGATAGAAATCAGACAAAACATCATCTCGTACATCTCCGGTATTTTGGGCAATAGCACCCAAAAATGCAAATTGTTCAGTCATATTTGTAGCTGATTTGTATTTCATGTAATACAAGTTCCATCATTTCTAGCTTTTGAATGCAACACTCTGCTTTGTCTCTGATTATCTCTTTGTGCTTTTGCAGGGACAAGAGCTGCTGAAGCTGCTGCCATTGAAGAACTGTAAAATTTGAAATACTTTGACCATTTACCTATTTATTACAAAAACATATTTGATGATTTCTTCTTCAAAACAGATGTTTGAAGAAGAATCAATTTCACATTGATGTCATTCCTAAAATAAACACTTACTGAATCTTCCTCTAGCCTGCAAGTGTTATTGAAACATTCTGAGAACAAGCTCTACAAACATCTAGTTTGTGGTGGGTGAAAGCTGATTGGCATTTGGCCTGCATATTGAACTGAGACTTTGACAGCTACCTGTCTGAATTTGACTCTGACAGAGGAC
Source organism: Pinus albicaulis (assembly GCA_034641835.2). Classification (NCBI taxonomy): domain Eukaryota; kingdom Viridiplantae; phylum Streptophyta; class Pinopsida; order Pinales; family Pinaceae; genus Pinus; species Pinus albicaulis. The sequence goes on along the minus strand of JAXQQM020090232.1, from coordinate 1,331 downwards.
TTGACAAGACGGAGTCTAACATTGGCTCCAATGGGGATGGCAGCTGCCGCTTCTTGGAAGTGCCAAGAACTGCAGATCTTTGGGAGAGCAGACAGTGCCTCCATCCATTGGGCAATGGAATCTATTATTTCAAAAAATCGACATAAATATTGACTCAATTTTTAAACTGAAACTGAACTCAAACTGATTCGATCTCAAGACTGAAATAACTGAAAAACTGGCTTAACTAACTTCAAACTAAAGCTGCAATGAAACTGGAACAAGATGCTGCCCTTTGGCTGCTTATTTATTTACAAAATCTACCCTACTCTGCTGTAAAAACAATAGATCAGGTAATACTGAAATGCCAGATCAACCATTCAAGTAAACCTGAAAATGATGCCGCTTGAGAGTGCTTCAACCAGATCACAGATGCAATTGCTGGCAGCCCTACATGCACATAATGAGCCTGGTTATGTAATAGACAGCTTGATCTATCAGTCAAACTGAAAAACATTTCCATGTATGTTGCAATAGGATCGCAAAAGCCAGACTCTGTTTGCTGCCCCAATTCTGCAATACATACTTCCAGATGCACACTGTCAATGCAAACCTCTGTAGGCAGCGCTATTGTTTCTTGTTTTGAAGGAGGAAGAGTTTCCAAGAACTTTCTGGGATCTCGGAAATCATAAGACTGGATCTGATCATTTAAACACTGAATCTCCTTCTCAATTCTTTCAACAATTAACTCACAGACACCAGTTTTAGCTTCAAGAGAAAACTTCGGAGATTTCAAACATTGAAGCAAGGCACTGAAAAATTCTTCATTAATTTCAAAATCCACTAACTGATCTCTAATTTCTTTTACAGCTTCACAAAGTGCAGGGTTTGCCACATACCCTACCATTGCATGAGTGGATCAGCGGGCACTGGAATCTCTGGATCGAGTTGGAGTCGTCGGGTGAAGTTTCAGCCTTCATATGTGTCTGACTGCTGTCCACCATCAGCATCAGATCTGCAACTTGATTTCCTGTACTGGGGCAAGACAATCTACAAGTCGACTGTCACATCAACGGAAAACCATCTTCCCCAGTATGGTCGCCACTATGTTAGCGCTCGAATATGCCACAGGCTGAGGAAGGAAAAACTCGAGGCAACATCAAACCAAGCTTAGCCTCGTAGCTAGCCCTACGAGGACAGGAGAGGGCTCTCTCCAGGTCAAACTCAGTGAAAGATGTCCAATAGGATCTGAGATGACCTAAATGAAACACTGATATTGATTTTAGGCTAGTAAATTGATATAAAAGGGTTTTTTTAATAAATGATGGGGTTTTCTGGGCTGTGTGGGGCAA
>JAXQQM020068286.1:0-24273 GCA_034641835.2 Pinus albicaulis | reverse complement strand
AGGTCCAAACTCCGGGTTGTGCTGCTCAGATGACGATCGCAATATTTTTATTGGATTCCTCTTTCGGAGAGGTGTAAGATTGATCTAAAGATCATCTCGATCGGATGAGCGAACATATACTTTAATTTATTCCACTTATGTGCTGGGTCGGCCTGGAATAAAATATTGACTTAAATGTCTTAAAGGACGTGTCACACACCCCCAAAGATTCCTATATATTGGAGAGACTTGGAGTTCATTTGACACACATTGGTGTGGAGGAATTCTCTCTCTCTTGATGGCGTTGGAGCTGCGTATTCTTTGTTTGGGTTGTTCTGGGGTTATGTGTGACATGCTTGGCTGAATGACCTATTGGAGACTTTGCTGGTAGAAGCATCCTGTTGATCGCCGTAACGCCACCATTTCTTATCTCTGTCTTGGCTTGTCTTCTATCGATCTATTAGTATGTTCTATCTTCTTCAGTATTGTGCCCTAATCTGAAATGGCATAGAACATGAGCTGAAATTAACATGGTATCAGAGCTAGGGAGAAGACAACGCCCAAAAGCAAATAAAGGTGCCGTAATACCACCACAACGGGTGATAGCGTGGGCAGATTTAGGACTATTTTATGCCCTAACCTTGAGCGTGCGCAATAAGCAAAGGAGGGTGAGAAGGAAGAGTTTAAGGGAAATCTGAAGCTTGGTTAAAAATCTGAATTGATACCCTCAGATCTGAAGTTGTGAACATTGTAGACCAGAATTAAAATTCGGATCTGTGTTGTAGCCTTAGTTTAAGGCTCGGATCAGTTAACACCTACCCTCAGACCTGTGACAAGGGCTGCAAACTCTTTTGACTTGATTTGAGTGCAGCGTAGAAGAAGACCACAAACATTTGCCATTATTCCGTCTGCTTTCACGCCGGAAAATGCTGCACATCCGTGGCCCAATAGAACTCGAAAATTTGATGTTCTTTTTGCTGTGGTCGATAATAATTTTTTTTAATTTGATCGGTCTGTGTTAGAATACCTGGAATCTAAGTCATCCGAGCCCGATGAGATTTTTTTTCTTCCCGGAGAATCGGTGCCATGAATCACGCTACAGCGTATTTTCTTCTTTGAATGATGGCGGAAGTCGAATTGCACTTGTGAAAGCCGGGGACTATTTTGAAGCGTAGAAGTCAGTTCGAAGCTCAGAATCTGCTGGTGCCGCATTATTTGCGTGAACTACAATTTCGGGCGGAGCAGTGGTGGACCGAAATTCCTTGAAAGGGGAAAATGTGACTAGGCAACGATAGGTTGAATTCCTTGTGTGTGACGGGGTTCGAACAACGCGGAAAATTTGTGGTCTGTGACAACGGACAAATTGATTGGATATTATATCACGTATTCTAATCTTTATAATAGTCTGAGACCCTCGGAAGGGGCCGAGAACGGATAGTGGTGGCAAATCCCGGGAAATAAATCGAGGTCGTGTTTGCTGAAAGACCAAGAGTCGTCACTTCAAATTGTTGGTGAGAAATTGTACGATGATGGGGTTGGAGTTGGAAGAGTTGGACACTATTTGATCGAATGATTGAGCTCGGATCGTAGCGTGAAGCCGGTACGTGACAAGTAGTGTATGAAAGAGAGTAGTAGATGTTGTATGAAGGCTCTAGTAAAATCTCGTGTTGGGCATGTTAGCCATCATTACAGGATCATTGATCATTGGCGATTCAGACTGGGGCCGAGTCAGCCTTTTACAGTCGTGCGACGAGTTTACGATGCTGGGCAGCCCAGCCGTAGATTTCAATTTCGTTGTGCATTGACGGCCTATGATTTGGTCACCAAAAGGTGGCATGAATTGGACCGATACAAGACTGTGCGCTCTACATATGGTGTGCGTTGATGTTTAGTGGAGAGGTTTGAATGACAGTTTTAGTGCGTCGTACGCATTTTTTGCAAATTGCTCGATCGTCGATATGGGATGCATTGCAGTGGGTGGAATTTCTTGTTCGAACGATGAATCTATTGGATAAGTAGAAACCAAATTATGATAGTCTCAAGTCCAGATTCCTTGATGCTGGAATTGCATCTCTTTGAAGACCGAATTTCCTGTGTACGAGTTTGGAGGCAGAGAATCCATTGTTACCACCCCTGAAGGAACGAAGACTGAATTGTGAAAGAGGAAATCAGACTGCCGATGTCAATGATTTATCATCCTTAATCCACATTGAGAAAGTGGCCCTTTACAGAATGGTGAGAAATGAGCAGGATAAATTGAATGATCACTGTATTGATTTGTAATTTGCTTCACCACTTAAGCATCACATATTGATGCGTAGAGTTCTTGCTGAATCGGAACATATTCATTCGGATACATATCAGAAAGCCGAGTTATTATGTAATTGAGGGTCATTAGCTTGTCCGAATGATATATGAATATTACTGAAGATTTGGGCATATTAGTCTACTGCACCATTATTAAAAGCATTGTAAAGTCGCCAGATGAAATTGCTGGTTGATGAAGCAGAGTTGATTTCTTGCATTTTGCCAAACTGCCCTTTAGAAGAGAGGACGAATGCTGTACGTGCAGGATCTTATTCATAATTTCTTAAATTGCAAGGTTTGTACCGCTGAAAACTTACTTGCCCGATGGTGCCATTAATCTGACAGCATTTTATATGCATAAGAATCTGAAGGATACATGGGCAAAAGCAGTATGAAATGTTCTTGAAAGAAAAATGAATATGCAGAGTTTCATGTCAAGGAAGTACACTATATTCAGGCTGAATTGCAACACTGCCTTGACAGTTTCCCCATGACAGTTGTGTTAGTATCTCTATGATGACTTAAGGGGCAGTGGAGTGCCTCATTGAACAATATTATGATGCTGTTGTCTAGTGACAGTGGTTGTAACTGAACTTAACCTAGTGGCAGTGACCCTAGTGAGTGTCTTGACTAGATGTCAAATTGCAGAACTGAGATCTGAAGCCTTGGAGCCTTAGATCAGTCAACCATTCACTGCTAATGGGCAGATCTGGAATCAAAATGCAATGACATATGTTGTAGATGAACACCTCAAGTGCAGAATAAAAGGCAGATTGGATCCTTAGCTCAGTAAAGAAAGTCTTAGAGGGCTGGTTGAGGAAGCTACAGTAGATCTCCACAAAACATCCGGTAATTGCTGTAAGCTTGAAATCTTCACTACTGTTAATGATGAAGAAAACTGTGATGCAAGTTCAGAAGGTATCTCTGTAACGACCATTTTTGAGGAGCTAAATCTGTGAGTCTGTCACTGTCATTATGACAGTGACATAGACAGACACCCTTGCCTACTAGATTCATAATAACTGTAAGCTTGTGACAGTATCAACTTGAAGTGTGAATTGGGAAATTTTTGCAACTTTCAGCCATGTTGTTGGAGTCTTGATCTGTGGAAGAATAAGACCCCTTTTTGAAGTTGGTGTCTGGGATGCCCTCATTTAAAATAGATGTCTTCTCTTTCGAGAGAAGATGACATTAAGAGGGAGATACATCTGTATATGCTCCTGAGCGAATATCATTACTGAATGAAAGAAGATCCTCATGGCTCAAAGACATATGGCTTCAGAGGGGGAAATTCTGGAAGAAATCCAAGAAGCCATATAAATACCAAGGGTATCTAGCTGCCATGAGTACTATTGTACAATATGACCTTGGATCCCTTGAGGAAGTTGTAAAGCATCAAGTGGAAGAATACCATGGAATCCATTATGAAGAATGACGTACGGGATATTGTGCTGAGACCATAGGACAAAGCAGTTGTCACCTCGAAATGGCTCTACAAAATCAAGTATGGATCTGTTGGAAGTGCTGAAAAGTTCAAGGCAAGATTCGTTGCCTGTAAGGAAGGTATAGACTATGATGACATATTTGCACCTGTGGCTCGAAATACCACCATTCGATCTATTATAGCCCTTGCTGCTACGCAAGGATGGAGTCTTCATCAGATGATGTGAAGACCGCATTTTTCCTGCATGGTGTGATAAAGGAAGAGATATATGTGGAGCAACCTTTGGGGTTGAAAGTCCAGGATCGAGACACCCATGTCTGCAGGTTGAAGAAAGCCCTCTATGAGCTGAATCAAGCACCAGGAGATTGGTACAAGAGGATAGATAGCTACTTGATGAAGCTGGGCTTCACTCGAAGTAATGCTGATCCGAACCCTTACTTCAAGATTGTCAAGGGAAATCCTCTCATTCTGGTGCTGTATATGGATGACCTCTTCCTGACAGGTGATGACCCTCTCATTCATCAATGTAAGAGGGAGCTCGCTGCTGAGTTCGAGATGAAGGACCTAGGACGAATGTCTAGGCCTGAAGGTCTAGCAGAGACCTGGCGAGATTTTCCTTTCTCAAGGAAAATACATTATGAAGTTTCTGGTATGTTGGACTGTAATTCCATGGAACTCAACTTTAAGAAGTTGAGTAGCAGCGTTGCTGGGCCCGTCCTACTAAGTATCGTCAACTCATAGGGACCCTGATGTTCTTAATGAACACCTGTTCGGACGTATGTTGCACAGTGAACACTTTGAGTCAACACATGGTTGATCATAACATTCACTGGGTTGGTGCCAAGAAACTCTTGAGATATCTCTAAGGCACGATAGACCATGGGCTGAGATATACTGCCGGGAGTATGACACTCTATGGATATACTGATGTCGATTGGGCCGGCAGTGTGGTGGATCGCAAGAGCACATTTGGATGCTACTTCACATGTAGATCTGCTTCGGGCAAGAATCTAAAGTCAGTAGCCTTAAGCACCGCTGAGTCCGAATACATTGTAACATGTATGGCCTGTTGTGAAGTCACTTGGTTGCGAAAGCTCTTCTATGAGTTGTTCGAGCATGTGCTAGATGCCACCGTTATCCTTTTTGATAACCAGAGGGGGATTCATTTATCATAGAATCCCAGGTTCCACGATTGATCCAAGCATGTTGATGGCTGGTACCACTTTATCTGGGATATGGTACAGCAAGGCGCCGTAAGGCTCGATCATATAGGAACTGATGAGCAGGTCGTGGATATTCTCACCATGTCCTTGGGGAAGGTCATGTTCATAACCTTCCGTGAGAATCTTGGTATCGTGGAACGACCCTATTCTTAGGGACTTTTTGGACGATGAGCTGCAGGAGCTCAAAGGGGGTTTTAGGGATAGCTTCTCGGAGCATAGCACTTATGGTGTTTACGCCACCATTGTGATTATTAGGTTGGTTTGCCTCTCATTGCTCGTACTTACCCGTATGCATCACATCTACGATGGACACATCAAAGATTGTCGTACTCTCTATCTAGGATGGCACAGTCCAACCACTTGATCTAGGATCAAGTATAGTGAGGTTTTGGACCTCCAACTGACTTCGAGTTAGGTAAACCAACTTTAGGTTGGTATGAGACTCTTTGTGAGTTCGATAGAGGTTTCGGACCTCTGGGCTGAATCTGTGAGCCAGGGACTGATGTCTTTGTGGCTGGCCCACTTCTGTTCTGAAATAAAAGAGACCAGTAAAGCAAATTACGGCGGGATGACGCACGATGTTTGGATTACACTAGTGGACGGAGTTCTCCCTAGTTGAGAGGGAGTGTTAAAATTGGACAACTAGGTCCAAACTCCAGGTTGTGTTGCTCAGATGACGATCCCAATATTTTTATTGGATTCCTCTTTCGGAGAGGTGTAAGATTGATCTAAAGATCATCTCGATCGAATGAGCAGAACATATACTTTGAATTTATTCCACTTATGTGCTAGGTCGGCCTAGAATAAAATATTGACTTAAATGTCTTAAAGGACGTGTCACACACCCCCAAAGATTCCTATATATTGGAGAGACTTAGAGTTCATTTGACACACATTGGTGTGGAGGAATTCTATCTCTCTTGATGGCGTTGGAGCTGCGTATTCTTTGTTTGGGTTGTTCTGGGGTTATGTGTGACATGCTTGGCTGAATGACCTATTGGAGACTTTGCTGGTAGAAGCATCCTGTTGATCGCCGTAACGCCACCATTTCTTACTTCTGTCTTGGCTTGTCTTCTATCGATGTATTAGTATGTTCTATCTTCTTCAGTATTGTGCCCTAATCTGAAATGGCATAGAACATGAGCTGAAATTAACATCCTGTTGTAGCATAATTTGACTCAGCTAAAAGTCAAGAGAGGTTTTGAGCAATTCAAGGTTGTCGAGACATTTAGATGGACATAAGTGAGATAGGGATTCTTGTGCTCTTGTCTAAAGAGATGGTATCAGCTGGAAAGTGCAAGCAGAGACACTATTTGAATAGGGGTCTCAGACAGTCCCGATGGATGCATAGGCCTGCTAGTCCATTGCTTTAGTGATTCACGTTGTATGCACATGGATGAAAGGATACCAAGTGTACCTAAAGCAAACTTTACGTTTTCACATTGGAACTGGACTAAGATCATGCATAAACTACTATTGCTAGAAGTTCATCTTCAAGGCCAACACTCAAAAGAAATCACTCTACAGAGAAACATGGAATAGAAGAAGCTCAACTGGAATCTCGTAATCTGTCAAACCTTGGTCTTAATGTTCTCAGACAAGGTTGTCAGAGACTGGAAAAGATGAGTTTAATATGGTGCCCTGCAGTCACAAGTTTGGGCCTAGCATCAGTGGCTCAACATTGTAGGGTTTTGAAGGCCTTAGATTTACAGGGTTGCTATATAAGTGATCAAGGTCTTACAACTGCAGGAGAACAATGCAAACAACTTGAGAATTGGAATCTTCGGTTTTGTGAGGGTTTGATAGATAGAGGTATGACAACAATAGCAATTGGTTGTGCAAAGACACTAAAAGTGCTCGACATTGCAGCATGTGCAAGGATAACTAATAAGACTATGGAAGATGTTGGAGTTCACTGTCACTCTCTTGAAAAATTAACCCTGTATTCTGACTCTGTTAATGATGTTGGATTGTTGGTAATAGCTTAGGGTTGCACTGCTTCAAATTATTTGCACTTACACTGTGTAAATTTCATAGACAAAGCCTTAAAAGCTATGATTAATCACATATGATCTGTGGGAGATCATATTTTCACATGCATTTAAAATTTAAAGAGTTGAGCAAGTATACTGATGCAAATGAAAAGTCGAAGTTCAGAAAATGCACATACTCTCAGGACAGTGAATTTCGATTTCTTATTTTGGGCAAACAGAGAAAAATTTCAAAAATCTGCAACATGGGATTTTAGCAGAATATGCCAAATTGACTTTATCGCGGGAATTGTTAAAAAATTCAAAGCGGTTTAAGAGATTTCGTCAGTTCTTTAAAGGCTAGTTTTTCTAGAAATGTCCTGCAAAATTGGGTTTGATTCATTCTATGGGAATTCGATTTGCATGATGATAATTTCCTTCTCAGACAAGACTTGGAGTTTAATAAGATTTATTTTATATTGATTCTAAAAAGACAATTAGAGATACTCAACTGTAATGGCAAACAAAATTTTTGAAACTCGACTGATGGAATCAACATCAACTCGGTTATGAAAACTCAGAGACGATCACTTGGCATGCAGATAATATTTAAATAAAACTCAATACAGTTAGATTGTAATTTTGAGTGCATGCAATCACAAAGATCAATGAGGCTCTGTGAAAAAATAGAGAAGCAAACAGGTTAAAGTTCTGCCATATCTCATAGAATCAGATATTTGTATCATTCATGTCCATAATTAACGCTTTCTCGGCATCACAAACTGCTCGGAACTTATGTGAGAGAGTGACCTCGTACAGTGGTTTGGCTTGAACCACTATTCGCAGATCGACGACTACGATGCAATGCGTCGTCACTTAGTCCTTTTTCAAAAAACTGCTACAGGTGCTCCTGTAGGTAGTAATTGGTTTTCAAAAACCATGTGTGATTTTGTCAATATGCATATGAGTAGAACGGTGAGACCCAAAATGTATTATTTGTCCTTCTTTGACTTGCAGCAAGGTGAGGTTTTATTTTGGTTTTATATTATATATTATATATAATGTTAAAACTACTATTTTGTAAATTTAATTGATTCAAAATTTCCTAAACTACTTCAAGAATCAGTGTTAAAACTGATCATAGTAATTAGGAAGTTAGATTAGATAGCAGATATAAAAGCAAAGAAAATAAGATGGGAGAGGGTTTCGAGTTTTGGACCTCTAGATGACCATAAATTTTGTACTGAATTTTCTGAAAATTAATGAAAGAAGATCAAGTTTCTTGCACCTGTTGATGTTGATGCATTTTTCCAATTTCATCATATGTTTATTCTTCTGTGAATGAGGTGAAGTAATGTAGCTGTGGGTCTCTTTGTACAGTTTGTAAGTAAGAGTTAAATGTCCTTAATGTGCGCTCCTTCACTTAAACTATTTTCTCTCTATAAAGTTCTTTCTGAAGTTTAAAGTGATAGATTATGTTATCCAACATATCATTTTAAGTTTTCATTCCATTTTCTTCCTTCCATTTCTAGTAATATCAGTAGATAATGACATTGTGAAATCTTTCATTATATCAGATCATTGAGGGTTATAAATAATTAATTTCCAAAGGTACTTAACAAAGACCATCTGATATTTTAAATTTGTGACATATATTTAAAAATGTCTTGAGCACGGATTCCTTATCATAGCCAAGGGATTGTTTCTTGGGATACAACAACTCCAATCCTTGAGTTTCCTTTACTAAGTTGCCTTTCCTTTCCTTAACTTGTTACCTTAGCTCTGATACCATGTTGAGAAGGGGCAACAAGATGAATGATTTTTATTTGATGATAATAGCCTGTGATTACTTTTTACTTCTCTTAGTTAGATTCTTCTTCAACTTCATTATTATTGTGTTCTTTTCATCAAACAATTACCAAAACATAAAGGACAATGAGACAAGAGGACACAAGATATAGGCGATCAACCAGGGCCAAAACCTCTCTAATCTGAGAGGAAAACCCGCAAGAATTCTTCTTCTTATAGAATCTTCAATTGACGAATGCCAAGACCTAGACCCTTGACCAAATGACCCCTCCAAGACCACGTCACAACACTTCTTTCTATTAGCACTTCTTCCATAAAGTCAATGCTGGTAAAAATGAGTGCACCACATCAGACTTCGACTCTTCTTCGACTTTTCGACACTTGTCACAGGTCTGCGATTTCGATCTACTTGTGATCACATGTGGACTGAATATGACATATTTTCAAGGCTTCCCTTCTTTGTGAAAATTTCAAAAACCGGAATCCTACTGCAACAACTGGAAATCATTCTCCTAATTGTTAATTTTATTTAACAATTTGTTTGCAGTTTTCTACGACAAATACTGAATAAATCACACTACAACCTTCACAAATAAAGCTGTGAAAAAATAAACAATGGAAGATATGCTAGCACACATAAAATTTACACAATTATTTTTGGACAAAAGTCCTCAGAAAAAAACCCAACTTGGGAAAACCGATGCAATAGTGAAGGTTTCATTTTATTATGCAATAGTGAAATCTGAGTACATCTATGGATGCGCAATTGACAACCCAAACAACAAGAAAATTTGGGCAAAATACTGAAGGGAAATTACACTTCTCCCACAAGAAATTTCTGGCATGTCTTTCATACCAAAACTCGGCCTCCTGGAGCTCTGCGTCAGCCTCTGCGCTGCTCTGCGTAGCTGGCTAGACGACTTGCCTCAGACTGGTCTCTGATGAAGTCATTCTACCTTTGGATGCTGAGAAAATCGTCTCTACGACCCTCTGGGACTTCTTCTTGACCTCTGAACTGAGAACGAACTTTACTTCCTCCAAATCAAACTGCTTGGATGAGGCAACTGCACTATCCTTCAATGCTGCCTCTCTGAGATAACTCAACTCTCTTGTGCTGTCTCTCCGGATTTGTAAATCTTTATTCCGAATCACTGTCCTCGCCCCTCACACTGCTTCGATCTCATTGACTCTCTCTCTGACAACTGAGTGCTGCTACTCTGGATATCGATCTGCCTATGTAATCGAACTGCTGAAGTGTTTTCTCCATCACCACATCGTCTTCCTCTTATAATCCTTTGTTGGAGCACGAACGACCAAGATTAAAACAAAATCGATCGCTGGATCATCTTGGAGTCGTTCCGTATGAGTTTCTAGATGATTCTCACCTTGCTAAGTTTAGACTTAGGAAATATTTAAAAATTGGTTATTAATCTAATTAAGACACTTCTAGGTGGAATTTCGAGAAACGATTTCTGGGTTTTGGAGATCTCATGTATTCTAGCCTCTTCACAAAATTTTGTGGTTAGAACACGTTTGATGCTACAAAAGCTAACATTCTTCATTGTGAATGATCTTCCTTTTATGATAACTCAGCTGTATTGATCCATGACACTTTACTTTCTCGGCTTCCTGAGATGACTATAACTTTGACTTTCGCTACCACAAGAGGTAGCTTTAACTAGACTTGTATGAGTGAGATGAATAACCCAAAAAAAAGTCTTTCCAATCCCTGTTCGTTTCGTTCTTGGCTTGGTTTACATGAGCTTATGTGCTGTACAAACTGAATTGATGCCTGACAGATGAAGTCGAGCTTTCAATATATAACCTTAGTGTCACTGCTTGTGGGCCGACTTGTCAATGTCCCTGGGATGATTTCTCACGGTTTGTTAGGCCGACTTGATGCTTGAGTTTAGACGTGGTCTTGGAGGGTTCCTTTACTTATTTTGACTCAAATAAAATTTATTTTACAATATGTAACTTGCCCAAAATGGGTCTCTCTTACATGACAACTACTCTAATGACTTGATGATTCAATAACAAACCCTAAGAGCTCACTGTGGGAGCTTGACCTAAATATAAATTTCTTTGAGCATGAAACCCATGCTACAAGAACAACAATATATTTATTTTTCTCATTACTTCAAATACATAAAATCATGATTACATATGTCATTATGAAGACCGAACCTAGTTACATATTTCAACAAGCAGCAGCCAGACATCAACATCGTGACAAGAGAGGGTACAAAGAACAGGGTGTTGTGGCAGGGTGTGCAACTCTAGAACACAGTTCTCGCTAAGAGGGAGTGTTAGTTTTTGTAGCATCGGATGTGTTCTAGTCATGAAACTTGGTGGAAGGGCTAGAACACATGAGACCTCCATAACCCAGAAATATTTTCTGGAAATTCCACCTAGAGATGACTTAATTAGATTATTAACCTATTTTTTAATGTTTCCTAAGTCTAAACTTAGGAAAATTGGTTAATTAATCAAAATTAATTAAGTCAAGGTGAGAATCCTCTAGAATCTCATACAGATTGACTCCGATGTGATCCTAGCCCTTGATTAAGTTTTAATCCTGGACATTGGAGCACCAATAGAGGATTATAAGAAGAAGTCGATGGGCACTTGGAGAATACACTTGAGACACTTGAGCAGTTCGATTTCCTTGGCAGATCGATTTACAGAGGGCAACAGTAGTTGCCAAAAAACCAATGATCGAAATGGAGACAGTGAGGGGCAAGGACAGTGATCCGCAGGAAGTTTTCTAGATCCGGAGAGGTAGCAGCAAGTGACAAAAGTGATCCACACAAAGTAGTGCAAGGACTACGCAACAGCTGAAGCAAAGCAGTTTGATTTAGATGGGGAGGAAGTCGATTCAACGTCCTGAGGCTGGGAAAGTCTTCCAGAGGGCCTGAGAATCACTTCCAGCAGTAGAGGCAGGCAGGATGGCTTGCTTGAAGGCTGATCTAAGCCACATGTGTGAGAGGTAGTGCAAGGACTGCACAGAGGGCCTACAATATGGTTTGGACGGATAGTTTTTCAGGAGGAGCCAATGTCGGGATTGCTTGTGGAGTGAGAATTTTTTCTCTCTAATTATTTTTGTCAGATGCTTGCTGTTTGGATTGCCAGTTGGGCATCCATAGATTGTACTCAGATTTCACTGCTGCTTAATAATAAAACACTCATTTGCTTTACTGGTTTTCCCAAGTTGGGTTTTTCCGGGGACAATTGTCAAAAAATAACTGTCATATTTTTATGTGTGTGCTAGATTTTTCTCAGTTTCCAGTGCTATTTTCTTCCTCAGTTTATTTGTGAAAATCACAATGTGAATTATTTGATATTTTCCGTAGCAAACAATAGATAAATTATTAAATAAATTAAGAATTAGAAAATTAATTTCCTGTTGCTGTGATAGATGGAATTTTCACAGGGACATGTTGGAATGTATATATGGGAGTGCATTCCATATATATATATATATATATATATACTACCTCTATTGAATAACAATTCTCTTATTGAGTCCTTGGGAAATACAGTGACCCTGTTGTCTATCACGAGGTGCCATCTCTGCTATCTATCACTAGGTGCCATCTCTCCTATCTATTTTGTTACTTCAGATTTCATTTGTAAGGAACTATTCTATGGTTGATTCCTCCAAGCATTAATATGTATAAATTTTCTGGGTCTGAAAATAAAATGCTTCATGGTTCATTTGTGTAAACTGAAGTGTTGAATGTGACATTTGGAAGCTCTGTGAGCTTAGTTTGATGCTTATAGTCCACTATGTTCATTTACATGCAATTAAATCAGTAAAAAGGGAACCTACAGCACTATACAACCAAGCTGTTCGAAGAAAGTCCTCACTGAGATTTTTATCTATAAACCCAGAATTTCACTGTAGACTTAGGAATTTTCTGAGAGGGAATTTTACATCTATAGTCTTTGCTTATGTATGCATGCTGTCATGATTTGCAAAATGGATAGGCTGAAAGGAAGAAAGATGGAAATTGTGACTTTTCTGGACTAATTGCTTGCTTTTTTTTTTTTTTGCTTGGACTTTCTTTTTTTCATTGTTTGCAACAAACTGTGAGAATCTGTACTTTGCTAATAATTTTTGAATTTTCACCCATGTGTTTTATGATAATAAAGATGATGCCTGGATAAAATTCTATATGAGATATCATGCCATGGTTTCTTACTGGGCAATTTTTGTTGCAGGCTTTGGGCACACTTCTTTGCTTTGTATTTTATTTCATGTGCTACTTGTTGTCTTCTTTACTTCGTAAGTGTCTAGAACCTCCAGTACAATTTTTATGTGGGTTTTGCACTTACGGTTAATCTGTTCCTTAAATGATATCATTATTTCAGTTTTTATGAAATTTAACGTGATTCAATATAGTCTGGTAAAATTATTCTCCCTTTACATCACATTCTCATGTTTTTATACGTTGCTTGTAAATCTCTTATGCCTCATTGAGGAGCATAATATTATGTTGGTGTCATCTTGCTCTATAAAGGTGCCGGGTCATATGTAAAATTTATTGCATAGACAGTGTAACATGAGTGAACCTGTGCTAAGAACCTGTAAATGAAACTATTATGATGTGATGCCATATTTTGGTATATGGCACTGAAATTGGGTATCAAACCATTAAGTGTTTGTGCATCTTATTGGATTGGGTAAAAGGAGATGCTTACATATAAATTATTTTCAGATAAGACATTCTAATCTTGCTGATTCTTGCAGGAATACAAAGGTATTTCTGCAAGGAGGCTGGCCATTTTTGAAGCATCTCAGCCTCAGCCTAATCACTTCACTGTTCTTGTTCGTGGCATCCCATTGACAGATGAACATAGCTTGAGTGAGACAGTCCAGCTCTTTTTCACTCAGTACCATCCTTTGACTTATCATTCACATCAGATGATTTATCGTACTGGCAGAGTGCAGGCACTTGTGGTGAGCATTTCTCTGAGCTTGTGATCTACTTGTAATTAGTAGATATTTTCAGGCAAGCAATAAATAATATTTAGACAACCCCAAAGTCACATGTTGATGTGATTCGTGAGCAAACAAATTATAAGGGCCATACTAAGGTGCTTTCCAGAGTTATGCTGAATATTTACAAAATATATTGTAGGATTAACTCTTTGAAGTAGGCCTGAAGAATTGTGATGTTGGCAAATTAAGCTCTCCTTTTAATGCCGAGCCTCAATATCTTGAAATATCATTAAAAGTAGATATGTTTGTAACATAATTATTCCTGTTGGACAACTCTTATTTCTGATTGACAAGATGTGTTTTGAATATGACACAAATAGTATGATTGATGAGGAACCGTTAATCATGGTCTGTACTACTTTTCTGAAGAAACCATAGATGGATGATATTAATGCTGGAATAGTTTATCCTAAAACGCAAGATGCATGTTAATAATGAAATGCCAAAGAAAAGAGATACTTGTGAGTGTTAATGCATGGCAGTTTTTGAAAGGATACACAGTACTGGAAATGAAATAATACTGGTAATTTACTGGTTTACTTTGGATGTTGAAAGACAATGTCGATAATGCATAAACTGTGATATAATAAACATGATAATTTGATAGAAGTCCACTGAAAGCTTATGTGTTTAGGTGAATTATGAGAGTCACTTTGATTCGATAATCTGAACAAGATTAGTTACCCTTTTGTCTTGTTGTATTATGGAGATTAAGATACATATTACAAATCTGTCCAAGCTTACTATGAAGCTATGAGACACTATGATCTTGTTACCAATCAATTTTGCAGGGTTGCTAAGTTCCTAGCAATCTATTATGTTCGGCACACATAGGATTGTGGCTCACTGTCACCTTGGCTCAAATCTCCTCTCCTTAAGCCCAACTACTTCGTTAAAGGATATGAGGATTATTTTTGAATACTTGATGCAACCAAATGAGTATCTTTGTCTCAAATGTTGTCTATGGATGAAGTGTAGGAGTTAACGTTTTGTTTTCCTACTGACTTATTGTGTAAAAATCTGCAAGAAATACTTCAAGAGCAGCAAGATAAATACTCAAATTCAAGAGATATAACATTGTAGATAGCTAATTTTAATGTTTAATTAATACACTAACCAAATCTAAAATTATCTCTATGATTAGAGCCTTGGAGGGGTTTGTTTTTTATTTTGCTTGTTGTCTTGTGATTGCAGACTAAAAATATGCTGTAATATGCAGGCACAACAGGCGATTCCTCTAGAAAATAACCACTGAAACTGTAGACCATAGATCTAGCCGGTGGAGAGGTTAGGGGATGTAACATGGACCACTTTGGGTCAATCCCAAGCCTTATACTAGAATCTAGATACAATTTCTAGAAAGTTAAAATTTGCCCTATTAAGGTTATGGGGTCACACCCCATTGGGTAAACTGTCCATAAATTTTCCAACAAATAAATTCAACTTATAACAGCTGGAAAACAATTTTTTTTAGATTCTAAATATGAGATATACACAATTCTAATTATTATAGATCCTACCTATGAAGTTTCAA
Source organism: Pinus albicaulis (assembly GCA_034641835.2). NCBI lineage: Eukaryota > Viridiplantae > Streptophyta > Pinopsida > Pinales > Pinaceae > Pinus > Pinus albicaulis. The sequence goes on along the minus strand of JAXQQM020068286.1, from coordinate 9,002 downwards.
TGTAAAGTACTTACTTGGAGAGTGCTTGGAACTGTAAAAACCCACCAAATCTGTTATGGTATAGCAAGAAAATGCAGATATGCAGTAAAAAAACCCAATATAATGTGAAATATGTTTGGAAAGAAAATTTGAAAACATGGTGTATTGATTCTTGGTTAAAATATAACTTGATTGCATAAAATTCCAAGGTAAAACTGACTATTTATACTAAAATCTTCAGTATAAAATAGAAAAGTGAGTTTTTGTAACCACCCATCTTGCATTTAACCACTTTAATTGGCTTTCCGGGGTAAACATGAGCTGAGGGCTACTATGACATGACCCAACCTCCTAAATACAGTTAAGGAAGTGGAGTCGACAAACTGAAACTTTACTAACCTTCATCAAGAAGTATAGGACACCCTGGAGCTAAACAACCTCTCTAAGTGCCCAAACCTTGAGTTGGATTTCTTTTTTACAGACTTGGGCCCATAACCACCTGCATGACAAGGCCTCCATGCGGTTATAGGCCTCCAACTGCATGCATAAGCTTGTGAGGATGCGATTATGGCTCAAAACTTCCAGTTCAAAGGGTGCGGTCCTAGATTCTTAGCCTCCATTTCAGGCTAGCCTTTAAATCATTTCCCAAACTCAATGAGAATTTCCAAAATGATAAATAACATCAGGACAAACCTATTCTTACAAAACTTAATCAAGGACTTGACCTAACCATACTTAACCATGACAATAATTCATCAAACATATGGTGAACATGTAATCTATAGGTCATGAATGCATATTTGAACATAGGGGTCTGAAACTTATCTGAGAATCACCAAGAAGGTCTAATGCCCTCTCATAATAGCTGCAATAACATTTGTTAGCTCATGCATTCATTAACTATTCACCAACTAATCAAAGCATATCAAGAGCCATAGCTAGAACCTGTTACGGAACCAATGCTTATAACCAACTTATAATCAGAATGATAACCATGATAGAACACCCATCAAAGCCACATAATAACAAGTACAAGTACTCATAGAATACAATAAGAAAAGAGTTCCTATTAACATATGCAAAATACAACCAAGCTAGGGACTTCCACATACCACCTGACCATAGATTGAGCTAAACCAATTTTTGTTTTTCAGCCAATCACCCCCATGTGATATTCCAAGCATGAATGTGGGACTCAAAACATAAACAACCATGGATTCTAAGATACTAAACCACTTCCACCCTCATGCTCCCACGATCTCGCCAAAACTGGTCAAAAGATCACATAAGAAAACCAATACATAAACAACCAGGGCTTCTCGGAGATTAATTCACCTCCACCCTCAGGTACCACTATCCCGCCAAAATCGGTCAAGAAATCACTATGCCAAAAACAAAGCTTGGATGCCTCAAAATTTCTTTACCATTAACTTGAGGAATTTTCCTGTCTCCACCCACTTGTCGAGGGCTTCAAAGAGATTAAACGACCTCCACCCTCAACCCTTGGGAATTTTCCTGAGATGTAATATTCCCAATTAGCCTTGCTAATTGGAATATTTCATTTTTGCTTTATTTTGCCGCTTTAGCTAGACATAATAAATAAAGTGAGAAATAAGAGGGGTCACCTCACTTTAGTCACCTCACTTTATAATAAAGTGTTCCTTTTCCTAGTAGATTGACGTTGTAACTTAGAGAGGGGGCCTTGGGGGTCCACGTGGATATGATGGGGAAGGCATCAGGCTAACCCAAGGTAAACTGCACAGATCCAGGGAGGGTTAAGTTTTGGAGGGAGTTTGATGTTATAAAAGGAGAGGCTCTCACCTCATTTGATGATTCATGATTTGATATTATTATTGATAGCTGGACTTCTGTCTGCTTCAGCACGCCGGTTGTTTAGTCGGTCTGCAGCACTGTTTAGTGCACGAGTGTCTTCGGTCGGAGATCTCACCCTTAGCCTCGGGGGACTTCGAGTGCCTGCCCTGGTAAGGTTCTAGTTTCACCCTTAGCTTCGGGGGACTTCGAGTGCCCGCCCTAGTAAGGTTGTTCTGAGTACATCTTTCAGTTTCAGTAGCAGAGTAGCAGCAGATTCTGGTGCAAATCTGGAGAGGGAGAAGCCCTCTTGTGGCTGCGCAGTTCAGAGAAGGAAGGACGATGTCTCATCAGGAGAAAGGACGCTGATCAATTCAGGAGGGTGAGGACGCTGTCCCAGGGAGGACGCAGTCCAGATCTGAGCAGAGAAAACGCTGTTCAGGAGGAGGAAGAACACTGATCAGCCTGGGAGTGAGGACACTGTCCATTTCTGAAGAGAGGGTTGCCGATCTGAAGGCACATTGATAGATCCAGCCTTGGAGAGGGTAGATCTGAGCAGATATTTGCAGATCTAGTTTTGTATGTTGCAGATTTGGAGGTTTAGCACTAGATCCAGCTTGGGAGATTGCAGATATGAGGAGATATTGGCAGATCTAGTCCAGATCTGAAGAGATAACATCAGATCCAGCCTTAGAAGCTGCAGATCTGAAGAGATATTGTCAGATCCAGCATAGATCTGAAGGTTTGGTAGCAGATCTGATATAGGAGGACGCAGATCAGGAGGGATAGGACGCAGATCTGATTGGAGGCTTCGGATCCAGCAGATCTGAGCATTCAGGAGGCAGATCCCTACATCAGTGGGACCAACGGATACGAGAGCGAGCTTATGGGAGAGAAGATAATAGCGTTTTCCTAGCATTCGATGGGCGATCTATACGTCGGGGAGGTTTTGGCGTTTGTGCCTCACCTATTCTGGCCCATCCTTCAGCGGAGGCAATTTCAGCACAATTGAGGTTTGGCTTGAGATCGGCATTTCCGAGTCTTCGATTCATTACGCTGTCCTTGTTAAGCCATTATTCTGTTTAGAGGGTCTCCACTTGCACAAGGCAAGTATAGGTACACTTACTGCGATTTGTGTACTTCCTCTCTATGTACTTTACGATTAATAAAATGGCTCAGTTTCTGGTATTCCATGTGCTATGATTCAGTGATCTGGTTCAGTATTATATTTTCTATATCTGTATTGGTGTATTTCTGTTTATTACTGGTTAGTCCCCATTTGGGGATATTACAGTGGCATCAGAGCTTAATTCTGGCTCAGCCTGTGGTCTATAACATCAGGAAAGAGATAATACAAAGCAATAGCAGTTGCAATTCCAGAAACGCAGTTGGAAAAAGGGCTAAAATAAAAAAGGTCAAATTTTGGAATTTGGAATTAAGAAAAACGTTTTCTGGGTTTTTCTGGGTTTTTGGTGAGGATCACTTTCCCAAATTCCTAGAATTTTCCGAGTAGTTTTCAGTGGGTAAATCGGAGGTCGAAGTTAAGCAACAGTATGGTTTTGCAGCAACCGTGCAGTTTCTGAGGAGCCTGTAGACACATAGCAGAAAGAGCTGATGGCAGGTGATGTGGATAAGAGGAGATTTAGGGAGACAGATCAGCGGGACCCAATGGAGGCCATGTTCGCAAAGTTGACTGAGAAGTTGACTGCGAAGATGGATACATTCATGCAGGATGTAACCAAGAGATTTGCAGCCGTAGAGGTCAGTCGGAGAGAACTCCCGAGGGGTTTTGAGATCGTTCGGTATAATGCCACTCGGCATATGGATTCATGTACACCCACACGTCCCACTATGCCCACATTCTTGCCAAAGGACACAGGAATAACAGTACAGCGAGAGGTAGATCCGGCTCGGATGGCTGACATTCTTGCAAACTATCATGCTCTCGGACAGGCATTCATGGATGCTCTCCCCTTCGAGGAATATACCCAGATCTGTTATGGCATTAGACTCCATGATCAACACAAGGGACACCGGCATCATCATGGTAGAGACCATCATCGCACAGCTAGCAGAGATTATGATCAGCTCCAGCGTGATAGTAGACCTCACAACTTTCAGAGAGGGAACAAGCACTCACGTGATAGGGACCTACAGCGCACAGTGGACAAGTTGGATACCTCTTTCCAGCTTGACCGAGTATCAGAGAGGGAAACCATTGAAATGGTTACCTCACACTTGGAGGAAGAGGACACACAGGATTGCAGGGAGCCTGAGGTTACACCTAGTGTGACACAGGACTCACCATCATTGGAGACCTCCTTGACCGTGCCGGTTGATATCGTAGTGGAGGAGGTAGAGCCTACCTCGGTAGTGCCATCCACTGAGGAGATGACTAGAGCCATGCCCGAGTCTTCGGGTGGTAGCAGCACACGACAGATGGGTGAGGTATCAGGAGATATATCCACTATCGATGAGGCACTAGGAGATACAGAGATATTGGATGATGGTCGCAGACAGCGGTATCATCGGCTTCGGACGGACCTTCGAGCTTTGAGGGAGAAGACCGCGTCAGTACAGGAGACCCTTTTGTTGCAGGACCAGGAGCTGGAGGGTATGAGAGCGACTTGTGCCAAGTCGGCGGCCAAGTTGGTCCACATTGGGGAGCAGCTGGATTCCCTGATGGTACAACCCGAGAGCACATTGCAGCATCAGATCATTCCCCTTCAGGTATGCATGGATGGGACTGGCAGAGTTGTTGGGTCATCTCTTCCCATTGGAGAGAGAGAGGCAGAGCCATCTAGTCGGGTCTCAGATGTTGACTTGGATAGTGGTACGAGACGATCAGAGTTGCACAGGGTACAGCAGCCACGTATTGAGGTTGGATGGCGAGAGGTTTTGAGTTGGTGCTCGGTGGAGCGGGCTATGGATGAAGGGGAGGTCTCAAGGAGAGATCTCGCTAGAGATGCACTTCGACACACCATGGGGTGCAATGACTTTCTTCCTTTCTCACAAGAGCAGATAGAAGATGGGGGACATCTTCGGATGGATAACGTCTCTCATGCTTGTGTTGGACATCCCTTGAGCCATACACATCATGATGGGAGGTTTTTGCCTACCACCTATTTGCGTCTTGATAGGGTCTCATTGATCCTTGAGAAGTTTATATCCCAAAATTCCATGAAGTGCAAAATCAGAAATTTGATTTGGGAGGATGGTAGTACCGGGATGAGGAAAAGGAGGCATCCACAAGTGATTGAGTGGATGGGGATGATGAGCAAGGAGCTAGGAGGCTACTTGCAGATCTATGACACCAGGCAGCAGGAGGCTTGGCTGCACTGGTTACTCTTGAAAGAGTTTGGCCATCACTTGGCAAACACTCTTCCTAAGAGTAGGAGGATGGGGAGAAGATGGATGGATACTTGCATCATTGAGCAGCATAGAGTATGGATGCACGGTGTTGATGTGTTACTCATATCATTCATTGTGTCATCATCACATGAGTTGCATGATGGAGGTATGGGGAGGCAACACAATTTCTTGTTGCTTTGCTTGGGAGAGCAAGGGCAGATTTGCTCCCACACTTTGCATGATGTTGCAGGAGGAGGAGATGGCACTATCTCCATGGTCTTTGATTGGGAAGCACTTCCATCTTGGGAAGTATTCCATATTTGTTGCAGCATCATTAGAGGAGTCTTTGACAAGGAGCATGTCAAGGAACAGAGTCTTGTATTAACGAGAGTTTACTTACATGAGCTCACAGCGTTGTCACCTTGGAGCAGAACATTATGGATGGAGTGTGCGCAGCAGGGATATGGTGGATCGATAACCCATAGGTCCCAGGATCACTACATATTTGTTGCACAAAGAGGAGGTAATGATGATAGAGACATCTACGGCATATTCTTCTTGACTTGGGTTTCCAAGCATGAGGAGGATTATCTTCTTGCAGCACATGGTTCATTCTTCTTCATAACATGCCAAAACACTGTGGAGGACTCATGTATGGATCCATGTGCCATCTTACTTCCAGCATATGGTCAGATTTGTATGGGAGGCTTGATTATGAGAGAGACACATGAGCTGAATGTGCCTTTGAGTATTTTCTGCACTACATGTTCTAATGGGAGCATGGGAGGAGGCATGGCCACCACTACTAAGTATGCGTTCTCTTTTGATATGGGCCATGAGATAGATGTTCATCCATTGTACAGCCATGGGCAAGTGTTTGGACCTATGTTGCTATCATATTCAGCCATTTACTATCCATTAGTAGATGTGATGGATCTTGTACGTTGCTTGCCATGTGATTTTCTGAGGTTGCAGTGGATGAGACTGCGTTGTATCCTTGTGAGAGATTGTTTGCACTATGTATCCTCATGTAGAGCCTTCAGCAAACATCTCATTAGGGTGATCCATGATGACCATGTCATATTCTTCATGGATGGTTTGTTTTGGGCCAGCTTGTTCTTCATTGATGGAGGAACCTTCTATGGTGGATTGCTTTTCACTTTGCCATTGGAGGGAAATGATTTTGCAGCCCAGGATCAGCATAGACTCTACACTTGTCATGAGTGGAGAGAAGGACAGCATGAGGTAAGCTATGGTGCTTGCCAAGTTCATATTTTCAGCCCACCTTCATTACCAGAGCTTGAGGTGGAAGGAGATTTTTGGGAGTTGCCTTGTTGGGAGGTGGCTCATTTGGTCTGGATGATTGCTTGGAGATGGAGGATCCATAGGAGGGAGATATTCCTCATTATATTTTCGACTCTATGCCTTGATGGGAGAGGGATGATGAGCTGGTGCACAGTCGATGGGACAACTTACACAGCCATAGATGCAGAGCAGCAGCGGTCATGGTCTTCAGTCATAGCTAGAGGCAGTGAGCAGTCCGAGCCATGGGGCTTGTACGATTATTGGCCACAGTGGCGATGGGATCCGGGAGGACTATTGATTTGCTGGTACCATGAGAGGCCAGTTTGGGATCCTGGCATTGAGATATCCCTTCATGTCAGGGTGATGCAGGAGACAGAGAGGTTTCAGTGGGACCCAGGCACATTTTGCAGTATCGGCAGGGAGCATCAGCTAGAGAGTAGGCTTGTTCCAGCATTGCTTAAGAACAAGCAATTTTTGCCGGATGAGGAGCCGGAGAGGATGCCACTTGGGGCTGAAGAAATTCAAGCGCCATCCATCACTTCGTTGCTTGGGGACAACAACGTTTGCGAGGGAAGTGACTACGTAACTCTTTCCCCAGTGGCCTTGCTAATTGGAATATTTCATTTTTGCTTTATTTTGCCGCTTTAGCTAGACATAATAAATAAAGTGAGAAATAAGAGGGGTCACCTCACTTTAGTCACCTCACTTTATAATAAAGTGTTCCTTTTCCTAGTAGATTGACGTTGTAACTTAAGAGAGGGGGCCTTGGGGGTCCACATGAGTATGATGGGGGAGGCATCAGGCTGACCCAAAGTAAACTGCGCAGGTCAAAGGAGAGTTAAGTTTTGGAGGGAGTTTGGCATAATAAAAGGAGAGGTTCTCACCTCATTTGGATGATTCATGATTTGATATTATTATTGATAGCTGGACTTCTGTCTGCTTCAGCACGCCGGTTGTTTAGTCGGTCTGCAGCACTGTTTAGTGCACGAGTGTCTCCGGTCGGAGATCTCACCCTTAGCCTCGGGGGACTTCGAGTGCCTGCCCTGGTAAGGTTTTTTTGGTTTCACCCTTAGCTTCGGGGGACTTCGAGTGCCCGCCTAGTAAGGTTTGTCCTGAGTATACTTTTCAGTTCCAGTAGCAGCAGCAGCAGTTTCTGAAGCATATCTGGAGAGGGAGAAGCCCTCTTGTGGCTGCGCAGTCAGAGGAGGAAGGACGCTGTCCCATCAGGAGAGAGGACGCTGATTAATCCAGGAGAGTGAGGACGCTGTCCCAGGGAGGACGCAGTCCAGATTTGAGCAGAGAAGACGCTGTCCAGGAGGAGGAAGAACGCTGATCAGCCTAGAAGTGAGGACGCTGTCTATTTCTGAAGAGAGGGTTGCAGATCTGAAGGCCCATTGATAGATCCAACCTTGGAGAGGGTAGATCTGAGCAGATACTTGCAGATCTGGTGGTTTAGCACTAGATCCAGCTTGGGGAATTGCAGATCTGAGGAGATATTGTGTTGGGCTAGTCCCAGATCCCGAAGAGATAACATCGAATCAGGCCAGCAAAAGAGGCTGAGAGTACGAAGAGATATTGTCAGATCCAGCATAGATCTGAAGGTTTGGTAGCAGATCTGATATAGGAGGGCGCAGATCAGGAGGGATAGGACGCAGATCTGATTGGAGGCTTCAGATCCAGCAGATCTGAGCATTCAGGAGGCAGATCCATCAGGTAGGACGCAGATCTGAGGAGCAGGCTTATGGGAGAGGGCTCAATAGCGTTTTCCTAGCATTCAGTAGCTGATCTATCTGTCAGGAGGTTTTGGTGATTTGTGCCTCACCTATTTCTGCGCTGTCACTGGCAGAGACAGCGTTTTCCTTTGGTGAGGGTTTGCAGCTTGAGATCAGCCATTTTCCAGGTCTTCAGTTCATTACGCTGTCCTTGTTGCAGCCATTATTCTGTTTGAGAGGGTCTCCACTTGCCTAGGGCAAGGATAGGTGCACTTACTCTGATTTATTGTACTCCTCTCTATGTACTTTCTGATTAATAAAATGGCTCAGTTTCTGGTATTCCATGTGCTATGATTCAGTGATCTGGTTCAGTATTATATTTTCTATATCTGTATTGGTGTATTTCTGTTTATTACTGGTTAGTCCCCATTTGGGGATATTACATGAGACCACCTCACCCGGTTCCAAAACCTTCTGGCAATCCAAAGCTGAACCAAATAAAAGAACCCCATGACACCATGGCTATATGGAAATGGCAAGGCAAGGTTGAAACCACTGCCACGCTCGATAAAACCCATGCCAATGACAACAAGAGAACCAAATACACAAATGCATGTAACATGCATTCACAAACCAGCTAGGAAATCCCACATGCAATCTGTTACCTGCAAGGCTTCCTGCTGAACTTGCTTGATCCAACCTTCCTTGCTTTTCCTTTGCTTTCTTAGTTCTTCGTTTGCCTTCCTTTCTCCAATGCTAGAGTGCTCCATGAATTCTCTAAGTGTGCAATAGTACGAGAGAATAGAGAGAGCTTCAAAAATGAACTGACAAAACCTAAACCAACCA
>JAXQQM020062871.1:0-54090 GCA_034641835.2 Pinus albicaulis | reverse complement strand
AATTTCATAGAAATCATATTAGTGGTTGTATTCCTCGAAGAGATATTTCTAACGAGGTATCATGTGCGTCAAACGAAGATCATATGACCAAGTTACGACCCCGGGAAGTTGGCTGCCCAACTAACCCCAACAGGGCCCATAAAATCTTGGTGTTACATCTCCTCGGGATAGGGTTTTGGTTTTTTAGGGTTTTATCTTATTTTAAATAATAAAAACACCCTTGACCCTTGGTTTTTTAGGGTTTTATCAATGAATAGGTGGGAAGTGACCCTCGAAACCCTTTCCCTAAGATAAAATAAAGAATGGGACTTGCTTTCCTTTTAAGCAAGGGAATTACCTTCTAGGGAGAGAGGAGGGGGATTGAAGGGTTGAGGGAGAAGAATAAGACTTATGAAGGAAGTTCTCAATCCCTAAAATCCTTTGGGAACTTGGATTCCCAAATGGTCCTTGATGAAAGGCCTTTGACACCAAATGGGACCACACGGGGCCAAGTGGACCCAGCCCAGGTTCAAGGATGGAATTTAGTAACCAGTGATGTTCCTATCCTGGACAAGGTGATGGGAAAGGATCAGACAAGTTTTTTTACTTTGATAGGTCAAATTGATCCTACTAGGTTCTATCCTTGGGAACACCTAGGCAAAACTTGATCCTAGAGCTAGGGCTTGAGGTATCCGGAGAGTCCACCGTCGGAATTGGCCCAAGTTCTGAGGAGAGTGAGGGCACCCAGCAACACAGCTGCCTCTAGGAGATAGAAGTTTTCCTCTAGCTATATTCCTGGGAAATTGTTGCCCTAGGTGACCTAATGGGGCTAGACCTAGGGAATGTGAAAATTTCTTAATCAAAGAAACCCTATTGCAGTATCTTGATTTGCTTCTCCTACTTGAATTAGGTTACAAGTTAATTTCTGAAATATTCAATAAATTAGCGAAGTAAATAGTAAATACAACTAGCAACCTACACATACAGATCAAATAATGAATAACATGCTCATAGACAAAGTGACACACTGATTTTCTGGACAACTATCCCCGTAAAAAAACCCAATGTGGGAAAATCGGTGCAGCTAGCTCTGGAGGGTTTTAATTATTATGCATAATCTAAGTACAACAATCCTGGGCACCAAAACTGGTTCACCCAATAGAGAAATAAAAACAGTAGTAATACGCTGCTCTGAATCCCTCTACATTAGCCTAACTAGCCTGCGTCGGCCTCTGCACTGCTCAGTAAGGGCCTGTGTCACACCTGAAGGGCTTACACTGCCCCTACGCTGCCCTGACTGGGCCTACGTCAGCCCTGCGTGGCTCCTGCTGCCCCTGCTGGGCTCTGGTTGGACTACGTGGCTTTTGCTGCCCCTGCTGGGCTCTGGCTGGACTGCGTGGCTTCTGCTGCCCCTGTTGCTCTGGCTAGCTGGAATGCTTAAGCAGAAAAATCATAGGTAAGAAAGAAGGCACTGGCGAAAGGCAATGCATAACAGTCAGAAAAATTGAAGAAATGAAATGAAAATAGATCAATATTGTCCACAAATAACTGAAATAGCTCAATGGGACTAGAGAGTAAAAGCTTTGACAACAACAATAAGTGCTTATAGAATCAGCTAAGAGAACAGAGGAGACTAATTCATGAGGTTAAAATGTTGTATAATTGTTGGCACAAGAAAACTGTAGAATTTTTAGAGTAAATCTCTGCAGGTACCATTAGTTGGTGATCATCGATAATCATTTCATTTCATCAAATACCCTGATGAATGGGCCTTACAAGCTATTTGTGTAGACAAACCCCACAAAAGTTGTGTGATGGAAAAATATTCACACTATATTGAAGAAAACACCTACCAAATAAGGATGACATTTCAAATGGGGCAAGAAACAATAGAGAGATAGACATCGAAAAAGTTAAAATGCTAGGGCAACAAGAAAGAAACTAGGTAGCATGGTAGAAAGCACAACAAAGAAAATTATAAAAATGGAAAACCCTACAAATTAGCACCCATCCAAACATCACCACAAATTTTTTCTTCAACTCTAAACCTCCAAATTCATCAAATTATATCCTATATTCAAACCTGATCCTCTCTGTTAGCCATTTTGAAGATAAGGCTGAGAACTTACTACAGAACCATCACCTACATGTAGTGATCTTATTCTGTGACCAGACAACCTACTTTCGTGAAGACACGGAAAGGTAAACACTCTCTGCCAAGATTTTCCATACAACCCAGGTTGAGCAACCACATACATATCACCAGTTTTTTCTCTTCAGATTTGTAACTTAGAAGAGCTTTGTCTGACCACCTCCGGGTTGCTCCCAGAGTCACCCAGGCAAGCCCTCTCAGCATCATCCTCTTTCTGTAGTACCTAATTAGTAATTTAATTAACCATAACAGTTTCTTGATCATGTAGGTATTTCAAATATATTGCCAATAAGCATAAAGCTTTCATGTTAAACAATCAGGTCAAAATACTTTAGACTATGATGCAAAAAATACAAAGAAACCTCACCAACACTCAAAGGACAAACAAAGTCAAACCTCTACAAAGTATAAATAGATATCTGATAATCTTCATTCCACCACAAAAATGTGCTTAACTAAAGAAAATTCTAATTATTGTGCTTTCAAGACAAAGCTTTCAAGGGCAGTGATGTTATAAAGATACACCTACACCTCATGAACAATCAATGTGTATAAATAGACCATCACAAGGCTCATTTTAAACGTCATTATTATCATTATATAAATCATTTTTATTAAATCAACAAGAAGAAAGCAACAATTGCATTCAGTTCCACTGAAGCAAAGTATATGGCAGTTTCATATACTTATTATGAAGCTATCTAGATTTGCAACTTGATTGTAGTGTCAACCAATCAGTTGTTGAAGCCCAATATTTTCTCTTGTGAGAAACAAAGTTACATCAAGCTCTATGAAAATCAAATGTGTCATGACCATTTCAAACACATTGATATTAAATACAATTTCCTAAGATTCCAAGTTCATTAGGGAGTTAGTAGTGCTGGACCACGTTCTGAAAAAGTTGCATATGGTTAATAGTTTGACAAATCTCCTAACAAAGGGGAAGTTTGACAAGTTGGGGGAGAATCTTGGGTTATTGGAAAAAAAAAATTTCTCAAGAGTGTTAGATTACCTAGTTGGTTTCACCTCAACCTTGAGAAGTTGAGCAGCACTAGGATTGCACTGCTAGATTGTGGTACACCAGTTAGAAATATTCTTAAATACAGCTAGAAGCTTATAACGACACCTTCGAGGATAGACAAATTAGTTGTTAGGTCACACCCACCAAGTATGGCACACTAGTTGAGGAGATTAACACCATCATCTCAGGTGCATTCATGAGTGCACATGTATGTTATGAGGCACCTTCAGGAGAGGAGTTATATCTACTATGATAATGCACTACTCTAAAAGAAAAGCCTTGCATACAAGGCAAAGTTATGAGGGAGTTGCTCATGCTCAAGGGAGACGCACCACTAACGCTGTCATTAGCCTGTTTTCTAACAACACCTTCTCTTAACTTATAAATGAAAAGGATGGGCACAATACTTAGACATTTGTAGAAATAGATAATAAGAGTGAGTATTGTTAGCTTGTAGGTTGTAGTAGGAGCTTTTGTGAGATGACAACTTGCTGTGACATTCTTCTATTTGAGTAATAAAGACTTCTATGGAATTTTTGTTGGAGCCTACTATTTTTATCCCGAATTCTCAGATTGCAGATTTGTGTAGAGTGAGCCTAATATATTTGTTGTTTTAATCCATTGTACTTCTTCTCTCTCCCTTTCTCTCCTACCTTTCTCTCTCTTCCCCCCTCTCTCTCTCTCTCTACCCTCCAGTCCTCTCACTATATCCCTCCCTCTATCCTTCTTTCTACCCCCCTTCCATACTTGTGTCACTATCTCCCTCTCTTACCCTTCTCTACCTCTCTCACTCCTCTCCCTCTCTTTCTCTCTCCATTCCTTCTCTCCCCTCTCCTTCAGTTTATCTCCACCTTTCCCTTGTGACTCCCCTTGTCTCGCCACCTCTATCAATCTATGTCTTTATTATTCCTTCTCATATCTATCTAGAGTTAATATATATCATGACATATTGGGACCTACGATTGGGTTAATTCCACCTTGTTGGCAAGGTTAAAATGGTTAATCTTCGATAGAAAAAATGTAGATCAAATATTTCATCAAAAAGAGGGAACCATACCCTATCTTTCAGGCTATGCCTATAATTCGCTTGGCCTCTTCTTACTCTCACATGAATGTATTCTTGCTTGACTGGTACAGAAGAAGGTTTCGCATTATCAACTATTTTCTTAGGACAACTTTTAGTTGTTTCAACACTGCTACATTCTTCAAGCTTGTCCTTTAAACCATCTTAGTATTTTGTACTCTCTTCAACTTTTTAGTGCTTTCCATTCCTCTCAGTCACATATGTTTCCTTGGTCTATTAAGGGACAAGCTTGACAACATTAGGATGTTTTTGCAATAAACAAGGGTATTTCCAGGACACAGTCGGGTGGAGCAAGAGTGTAAGAGCCAAATTTCTCATGAATGTGGGACACTCGAGCTTAAGATTTTCTGGAGTAGTCATGAAGTGCAGTCTAGTCATTAAGACATCATCAGATGCCCATTCTCCTGACCTAAATTGTGTGACAACACTGTGGCTAAGTTTGAAACTGGAGATTGAACATACATTTGGTTTGATTGCAATAGACATTTTCATCAATAAATGTAAATCAATGGCTAACAAATACTATAAATTAATAAATAAAGAAGACATGGCAACAAGCAACAATACTTAAAAAATTGTTACATTGAGACACAAAGAATAAGCAACTGTTGTGCACAAACAAAGACTAATGAAACTATCATCTTAACCCCTAACCCATTTAACCACCTAAACCTCTAAACCCCGAACCCAATTTAACTCCTAAACCATAAAACTCTAAACCCTTAACCCCTAAACCCTAAACCCTTAACCCCTAACCCATTTAACCCCCTAAACCCTTAGTAAACCCCTGACCCATTTAACCCCCTAAACCCTAAACCTATAAAACCTTAACCCCTAACCCCTTAAACCCTATACCTTTAAACCCTTAACCCTAACCCCTTAAACCCTAATTCCTGACCCCTAACCCATCTAACCCACTAAAACCTAACCCCATTAGCCCCTAACTTATAACCCCTAAAATCCTTAACTGCTAAATCCCCTAACCCCCTAAACCCCTAACCCATTTAACCCCCCAAACCCTAAACCTATAACCCCTTAACCCCTAACCCATTAAACCCTGATTCCCAACCCCTAACCCATTTAACCCCCTAAACCATAAACATCTAAATGCATAATATTAACCCCTTAATCTCTAAATGCATAATATTCCATTAACCCCTAACCCATTTAACAACTAACTCATTATTCCCCTAACCCATAAATGCTTCTAAATCCCTTAACCCCTAACACCTCAATCCCTAACCCCTTAACCCCTAAGCCCCCAATCCATAACCCCTTAACCACTATCTCATTATTCCCATAACCTCTAAACCCTAAACCTCTAACCCCTAAGCCCCTATTCCCCTAAGCCCCCAATCCTTAATCCCTTAACCACTAACTAATTATTCCCCTAACCCTTATAATAATCCTTAAAACCCGTTGGGATTAGCCATTCCAAATGAGAGCATGTTAATTCCCCCTTGTTGGCAAGGTGGAATACCATGAGCAAAACAATGGGTTGCAAAAACCTCTCCTAAATTTATTATTTTATCTCAATTTTATTTTAATAATTAATTAATTAATTTCTTTAAAAACTCCTATGGATAAATCACATAAATTTTTTAAGGTACACACCTTTCGAACCACTCATTGTGTGGTTCGCCATCAATGTTTTTAAAATAAATTTATTATAATGAAATTGAATTGATTTTTGAAGCTTCCTTTTAAATCAATTGTTGGCATTGCAAAGAATCACGGAGTGCGTTCAACATCCATAAGAAAAACAATGGGTATGATATTAAAATTATATTTGAAGGCATAATATTAAAAATAATGTTTGGAAAAATGGAGGGCAGGAGTATTCATGAGCATGGATATTATGCCACAAACTGTCCACAAAAGAAGAACAATAAGGAATGATAGCTAATGAATGGTGAGCAAAGAAGTTGCACTCAGAAATGCATGGAGCTTAAAAGCAACAAAAAAATTAGCTAAGAGCCTTCATATGAATCCAGGGCAATTTAAGGCATGCAAGAGAACTTTCCTTAACATTGTATTGTCATTCATCTATTTTTGTAATTATAACGTTAGGTTGTAAGCCCTAAAGAATGAAGGTGCATAGAATTTAGGAAGGAGGTGTGTTGGAACCCAAGTAGATAGATAAAGAAATGTTCAATTGAGAAGCAAGATCTAGAACCACACCATCCCCATCCTCCAAATGATCAATATTGTTAGATAATGATGACTAAAATTGGTGTATAGGTGACTCAATTTATAAGGATAAACTTTATACATGAGGTTGGAAAACATAAAAAAATAATTGAATCAAGAGCGAAAGGGAAAATATATCAAGGGGCACAAATATTAAGGGCCTATGTCAACCAAATTCAAACCAATGGCCAAATTATTTTTCCTTGATACCATCTCGACTTAAGAAAATGAAACTAAATATAAACATATATGTCAAAGAGAATACTCCACTACCTACCATAATTAGTTGCATTTTGTTCAAAATATTGAATGAATGACATGCAAACTCTAATTTTGTTTCAAAGTGTCTCGATTTTTGAGGAAAATACACGAATGTTGAAGGTCTATCATATGTGCTTCTTTGTATTCGGAAAAAAAGATAATTTATGGGAGAATTGTACAAGATGGGATGTCAAAGATAAAAAATCACACTTGCAAAACCAACCTTTAAGGAGTACGATAATCAATTCATGTAGCATAGTTTTAGAGAATCACACGGGCTAATGACTAGGCTAGGTACGATACTGAACCTATCTCATTCTAGACAAGGTATTAAGGATAATAAAATATGATTAATCAACCTAGCTATGGGTTGGATATAGAGCATTCCATGGGATTTAGGCTAAGTTTCTAAGGCTCATCATCATAACTATATCTTCAATAGAAAGGTTTGGATCGGCCCACAACCAATAATCTAAACTTCCTTTAAGAGTTATAATAAACCCCTTCATTATGAGGAAGCATAAAATGTATTTTTTAGGGTTTGAGTCATGTGTTGGATTCATCTGTCCTAGAGGTTCCTACATGACAAATAAGCTATGAATATATAAGAGGCATATAGTAAAGCATAGAATGAGGGAAGTTGTGTGGCAGTCCTATCATTTAAGCATAAAATTGATATTAAATTGAGTATAAAAGAGGCCTCTAATGAAGTGTGTACTAAAAATTGGTCAATGGAAGGTGTTGGAGTTTCATTCCTAGACTAGATAGTTCTCAACAATAAAATGATTTTACATTTAATAAAGATTCTAGATTTTTACAACTTGGTTTAAACTTCATTTGTAGTTTGCTTAAATAGGTGGCATTTTATAACATGAAAAATAAATGTTTCATTTAAAAGATTCCTTGCTACCATAACCACTTCATCCCCTAAAATTATGGTTTCCTCTCACCTTTTCCTCAACAAAATACAATCTCAAACCTTCATTCTAATAACAACAAATAAATAATGTGCATAATTTTTAGTCTCTAGCTCTCCCTTTCTCTCCCTATCCCTCCTTCACTCCCTCCCTTTCTTTCCTTGTCCCTACCTCCCTCTCGATGTCTCCCTCCATTTCTTCCTCTTTGTCCTCAATGGAAAAACTAGAATCCAAACCCCGAGAATTGGATACCCAAATATTTATGGCTTTCCATCCAACTGCTAAACCCCCTAACCTTCCATTAACATCCAAGGAAATGAAACTCCACCCCTTTAGTAGGCCTTCTAGAAAACTGACAACATAAACACCATATCTTGACAATTGTCACCAACGACTTGGAGGATGTGTTGCAGAGAGGAGTTGCACCATTTAGCTTTTCCTCAACGCCAAAAACCTCCAATCCAGAACCCTTTTCTAACCTAATATGTCCTTTCCTCTAGATGGATAGTCCTAACCAAGAAAAGGGAAGCTTATAGTTTTTAGCCAGGTGCCCATACCTATGGCCCCGCCTACACCTAAAAGGTATTCCTTCATAACCCAATATCTGAATACACTCCACCCAAATCCCGATATCCATACCTTCTATAAGCCCTTCTATGAGGTCCATATTAACCAAAATATGGGTGCATGTCTTAATCCCCATCTCTAAATATGTAGATTCATGGGCTAAATAAGATCCCAATGAGTTACCTATATCTTTGAAAATTAGGGCATCCCAATAGGTAGGAGGGTGACTTGGAAGATGAACCTAGACTGGGGCCATATCTAATCTCCCCTACTTTGCATCGAAGAGGGACATCTAGAAATTGAAAAAGGATAGATGAATCAGTTTTCTAAACAATTTGTTGTACCTTCTGGGTGTCTGCTACATCTTTGAAGCACAAATGAATCTAACCTGGGCTAACAGTGACACCTATGGAGAAAAGTTTACAATAGGTAAGATTTCATTCTCTGCCCACACGTTTAGGGTTGAGGACATGAATTTTCAATCCCTTACTTGCCCCACCAAGAATTTTTGGGACATTTCCTTAGTATTTTGAATGGTGACGTTGACACCCAAAATAGAGAAAGCAGGACTTTGTTCTTCTTCTTGACACTACAATGGATTTTCCTCTTCCTTACTTTCTCATACTCCTTTTGAATCATAATTCCTTCTTAGTCACAAGAGTGTTTCTCCTTGAAAACCACAAGACCATTCATGATGTTAGTTTGACCTTCTTCTGTTGTCGAGGCAAGGCTCTCCTTCACTAATTCACCGAAGGATGGCGAGGCTGATGGCACTTGAGATGAAGGATATACATGAAAAAAATATAGAGAGGCTTATGAGAGTGAAGAACCCCCACTGTGTTCAAAAAATTCTAAAAACCCTAAGGAAGTAGTAACACATTGTATGTCTTCCTCCAATATCTGGGACAATAGGGAAACTAAACTTAGAGCCACAAACCCCAAGAAGATTTCTCTAGCCACTGAAAAACATCCTCAGGCCCCGAGGTAGCCGAAACTAAAGGACCCGAATAGTGTGTGGCTGGAGCAAGGGTTAGGGCCTTCGAACCACGAGATAGTTGGCTATTGAATTCTTAAATTTACTTTCTAAAGATCTGGTAGGCCTAGAAACTGCGGTATGGTGACCTTCTAAGTCGAATTTGAAATGCGAATGGATAAAATCCTTGGGACTAGACCAAATTTGTTTAAAACCCCCCTCCTCTAGTTCATAATCCACCAACTCCTCCTCCTCCATGTGGGTCCAATAGTAAGCAATCAACATCTCATCCTGAAAGCATATTTGATGAGTAGTTGCATGTCTTCAAAGGGTTTATCATGGCGACCATCTCTCTACAAAATATATATCACGTGGATAAAAAGCTCATGGTTACTATTTAATCTTATCTTTCATTTTGACAATGATATTAGAGCCTAGCATTGTCTAGAGCCTGTTCACTCTTTGTCAAAACTACGACGCTTTCTTCGCCCGCAATTTTTCCATGGGCCTCTAGGGTTTCTCTAGTGTTGAATTCTTCTCTTATGGTAAAGATGTTGTAATTTTCTCTTTAGCATTTTGAGTCCGTCAAAATAAAATAAAAATTAAAAACATAAAATTAATAATTAAACCAATCTAGATCTATCTTAACTCTAGATCTACCAAAGGTCTAGAGGGAAGAATCAAATCTCTTGAGGTTCAAACCTCTTTAGATTTGATCTCTGGACACTTGATAGATTCAAAATGAAGATAAATCTAAATTAATCATATACAATGAAAAAAAAAAAAAAAACATAAAAAATAAATTGATTCGAAAACTAAACATAATATCCACCTTTCTTTTAAAAAATATTAAAATATTTACCATATTCGAATAACTTTTAAGAAATTAAAATATTTATTATATTGTGATAAACGATTTTGACCCTTCTGATTGAAATGATTTGAGTCGTCCAAAAACCATTTTCCCACTCGATTAAAATTTCAAAAGGGTATTGTCATGGAGGATTGGCAGGCAAACTAAATGGGGGCAAACTAAACACAGAGCATTATGTTACCAAAACAGTAGAGCAAAGCTAGAGCTACATGAGGGGAGCCTTAACACTGTCTCATCGATACTGAATGTATTGAAGAGTTTGACTCGAGCAAAGATGAAGAAGCGATTATTCAATTTCAAGAAGAAGAAGGGGAGCCCTCCTCCATCTGTTGAGAGGCATACAAGAAGGTAAGCGTTTAAGAAATTATTGCATGTATAATGTAGCTGCTGTGCCATGGAAATCAGAAATCAGACCATCATCTGTACACTCTCGCAAGACAGGGAAAAATCCACAAGGAATGTTCGTAAATGATGACCACTCCTGAATTTGAGCTTGGGAACCTCTATAGCAACAGTCTCTGGTTCCCATGCTTATAATCGCTTCTTCCACATCACCATTTTCTTGAGCTCTTCAACCTTCAATTCCACCTTTGATATATTTGATTTTCTCACAAAATCAGCAACACTCTCAATAGTGGCTACACCATGCTGCAAGGTGAACTGCAAACACTGTTGCTTAACAATGTTAATGAACTCCATATCAAAGTTTAGCCCTGTGTACCATGCATCTCCATTTATCTCCTTTGAAGGTGTCAATTCTGATAGCATATACACCTTCATTGCTCGGTTAGAAACACACTCCACCCCTTTTATTAAGTCACGAGCTTCTATATTTTTCAATGCTTTGTTAACCTGTGGCTGCTGTAAATTTGTTTCTCTTTTCATATCTTTTGTCCATATACCCATATTTCTAGCATTTTTTATGACTTGATATATGAGAATCTCTTCAGATGAGAGGCCCTTAAACCTTACAGATTCTTCTTTCTTTTGTTGCTTCTAAACTATGAAATCACCCTGCTTGAAAACCTGGAGTTGACGATTTTGAAGCAGGGCATTGAGTGCCTGAGATCTAACATTGAGATCAACATCTTTAATATTTTACTCCATCATTTTATCTGTCAATCCATCAGAGAAAGTATTGTAAAGATCCAATATTCTATTGATGGTAGTAGCCATTTGTAAAGCTGATGTTGCGATCTCTAAGATCTTCAAAACTGTAATGGGCTTTGAACCCTAGAACAGTATGTGCATTTGCAGTGTCTGATTATCCTGATTTCCCCATTTAGAGTATGGGCTTCGAACCCTAGCCACAGTATGTGCAATGCGTGGCCTCAAGCAGAAACCAAAAATGTATGTATATATGCTCTGCATTTTGAACATGTGTGTGGCTATTACTATGTTTTGATCACAGAAAACAAAATTATGAAAACTGAATTTTGATAATTTGGATACCAAATGTAGAATTGAGTGGTGCCCGAAGCATTGATTGGTGGGGGACAATTTCTAACCAGTCGATTCAGTTTCGAACTACTTTATGAACAGTCCTAACTTATTTTTCAGTTTTTTTCATCTCAAACACATCAATGTCCTTTTCCAACATATATTATTATCATTTACTCATGCAACCTGTTGTGCACAGGGTTTCAATGTTTCATTTTCTAGTTGTCACTGTAGAGGCAACCATGCCCTCCTTTTTCCAAGCATATCTAGCTGTAAAATTTTTTCCTTATTGTTTACAAAAGCGGTAGGTAGGTGTCATTTATTTGACTCTTTATCATCATTACTCACAAGTTAATTCAATGATATCCTGCATCCCATAGATTTAATGTCTTAGCTTCCTATGATCAATCATAGCCCAGACTCTCATGGTTTGCTTTTAGAGCCAAACATTTTGCAAAGATTCATCTTTTGGTGAACATCATGAAACCTTCTTTATAGATTCTGATGTGCTCTTTTGATTTTGAGTTTGCATTCTTGAATTTGAAGTGTGCTTTGAATTTTCTTTAATTGTTCCTTCATATGAATTGTATTCAATTTCTTATTATCTGTCCAAACGCAAAAGAGATATAGATGAAATCCTGTTGATGTATGTTGTATTCGGTGCTGCTTTCTAACTTGTAATCCAAGGGACTTAATGTGATAATCCACTGTATCCAGGAACATGGATCTGTGCTTCTATCACCAATGACTGCTTCAAGTTACTGTTATTATTTTGGCACTATGAACGGAACTTTTCCAGATGCTTACTTTGAGATTGCTTATGCCTGGCATGTGATACTGATTTGTTTGTCCATTTTTTTTGGGCCAGGATTATTTGGCAAATGCATCAACTGTGACATTGGATATACTGTACTTTTAGAACACGCACTTGTGGAGAGGGACCGAAGGTATGTTTTTTCTTCTTCTAATTCTTGTTTTAGTTTGATTCATATCCTTACCACAAGAATAAACTATGTGGCATTTGAATGAATAGTTGTTTGTGTTTGTATCGAAATATGTGAGATGCTCTACATCTTGCTTTGGGGGGTTGGGTTCGTCAATAGTTTATTTGCATGTAATTACATTTAATCTATACTATGTGTTAGGTGCATCGAATATAATATCCAAAATCCATCTAATTCTGGTTTCGATAGGGTCAATATTGCATATCTTGAGTTCAAAGAAATCATTGATATATTAAATATTGAAATTTGAGATATTCAACCTCGAGCTTTGGAGCATTGATGTGCATATCAAACACAATTCGAGATGTGTCTGTGCTAGTGTATACTGATTTCCATTTGATATTAGCGCGAGTAATTTCATTTTTGGTGGAGCTGACTCTATTTAGTTTGGAGGCTTTGCAGGTTTTTGTCATTTGGGTCAGAAATGCAAGTGTGCATTTTGATATGCAGTTTCATTTTTCTTTGTATATTTGTTACTCTTTGATGTTATTTATTTGTGGGAAGCATAGAGAATGAATGGAGTTAATGCATGCCATTGGGTTCTTAGTCTATTTCTAATTTGTATACTGTGAAAATTTATGAGTACAAAAATCCTACTACTAAATATTGATTTACTTCTCCTACTTGTTTTATTATGCACAAGTTATTTAACTAAAAATATTAAAAAAAACTTCAAGGTAAACACAACTAGCAACCCACACAAATACAGATCATTTACTGAACATCATGCACATATGACAAAGGACAGATTTTTCGGAAAAATGTCCTCGGAAAACCCAATGCGGGAAAACCAGTGCAACATATATGAGGGTTTATTATTGTTAAGAAACAATATTCTGAGTACATCTAGGGTGCCGTAATTCGGCTCACCCAACAGAGAAAACTTTGGCTACAAAGAAAATGTGATTTTACCTCACTCCCGCAAGTCCTGGCTGATCTGGATGAGCCACTAGTGAAACCCCAACTAGATTTGCACAATCTATACGTTGCCATTGTGTAAGGTTGTGTGGCGCTGACTGAGGGACTACATCACCCTTGCTCTACGCTAATCAACTTCTATCGGAGTCCGGTTCAGCCCTGCCAGCTCAGAAATCCTAGTCTCTAGTTGAATTTTAGACTTTCCTTGGAGGCTCTACGCTGCCCCTGCGTGGGCCTGTGTCACCCTCTCTAGGGATTGCATCACACCCTCTGATGGATGCGCTGCCTCCACTGCATCTCTGTTGCCCTTGCTCTGCATTGTACTCTTGGTCCTCCTGACCAATCACTGCATCTGCCCCTCACTACTTCTCTAAATCACTCAGATCTGATCTTCGTCTAAGCACTGCTCCGTCAGAAGAATTTGATATCTTAGATTCTGTGTGTGTGTTCTCCAATTGACCCCAAGCCCTTCCTTTATACTTTTCTCGTTGACAAATAAATGGTTGTGATCTTATCACTAATCAATGGCTAAGATCAAAAGAAGCTTGATCCACGTCACTTAGAATGTTCTCATCACATGTGTAAATTAATTCACTTTAATTTTTTTAATTTCCTTAAGTTAGACTTAGGGTCCCCAGTAA
Organism: Pinus albicaulis; assembly: GCA_034641835.2. Taxonomy (NCBI): domain Eukaryota; kingdom Viridiplantae; phylum Streptophyta; class Pinopsida; order Pinales; family Pinaceae; genus Pinus; species Pinus albicaulis. Next base: position 40,069 of record JAXQQM020062871.1, on the reverse strand, counting down.
CAAATTTAATTATTTGAATAAATTTTACACCAGATGGAATTTCTCCAAATGCTTTTCTGGGTCTTGGAGATCTCATGTGTTCTAGCCCCTCCAAAAAGTTTTGGAGTTATAGCACATCCGATGCTACCCCAAAATCTCAGCACTCCCTCTTAGCGAGGAGTGTGCTCTAGCAATAGTTCCCCACTGAAGTGTCACCTTGATCTCTGGCATCAGTCTTTGCACTGATGCTTGGACTGCTGACCTCCATCGACTGCGATGCTACTCTCTGTATTGTTGCTCATGTCACTACCAATGACACTTCCACATCTGTACTGCATCTCCCTCTCAAATTGTTGCCTCATGCTGCCCATAGCACCGCCACTGCTAACTACTAACTGCTGCACTACAAATCAGTTGCTGAGAAGTAAGCAGCTGAAGGACCACCACCCAATCACCAGACAAGTCAGTGGGGCTGCATCTCATCACTGAAGCACCCTCTGCTACTACGCTATGTTGTCTCTCTGAAGCTTTGCGATGTCTACTGCACTATATTACGTAAGCACTGCCTTTGCGCTACTGTCTCTCATCTACGCTGCTCCAAACTTCAGCGTCCCAACACTGCCTCTGCTTATCCATGATTTTCTACACCTACTGCTCCAATCATCCTGTTATTTCCTTAAGGCTGTCGTAGCTCGTATGTGATCCAAGATTTTGGGCAACTCAAGGATATTTCCTTCCCATCTGTAGCTGCTCTACATATATATATCGCCCCACTTCTTCTCTTGAGACATGAACACTCATGGCCACATCATCCTCACTACCACTGTCCCCTCTAGTTGTTGCTGCCTTGGAATCTGAAGCTTCCTTGTCCTTCCTGTTAGGAAAAGTGCTGGCGAAGTGTCCAATTTTGCCACATCTAAAGCACCAAACCTTGGATAGTTCCTTCTTCTTCCCTTACTACCGCTGTCCCTTTGATGCTAGGGCTACATCTGCCTCCTCCTCCTATCGAAGGATAGTTCACATGTCACCCAAATTTGGGAGTTGTGCTCTGCCCAAAATGCTTTGGACAAAGGTCTCCCACTCATCAGTGACTGCATTCAGGGTAGTCCTCACAAAGAGCCCTTCATCCGGAGTTGCCCTTATGGCAATCAATTGATCTCGGATCGTCTGCAATCTGAAGAGGAAGGGATCAATCTCCTCTCCCTTGTGCATTTGGAACATCCGCATTTGGTTCTCTAGAAGCATCTTCCGTTCGACGAAGTTGCCTTGATACAATGTGGTCAAATATTTCAACATATCATGTGTCATCCTCTTCTCGAAAATGTGTGGTACCACATGATCCTTCACCCCATCCATGATCAAGAACTTTGCTCGCACCTAATTTTCATTGAACTTATTTAGAGCATTCACATTGGTGGGCACAACTAGGACATTTTTCACGTGGTCTTTGATACCGTACTCCTTTAGGACTATCAAGATTTTGGTCTTCCAAATCACAAAGTTAGACACACTGTCCAACCTATCTCGATCTCTCAGTCCGTATGGGGCCATCTCTGCTCAAACTGTCGAAATAGATACTCTTCTCCAGTCTACTATTGCTGCACTCAACAGAAGACCGGATCTGGGTTTCTTGGACTTATTCAACTTACTTTTTGGCTTTTATGTCCTTCGTATCCATTTAGTCTTTTAAACTCTCATCTTTTCCAACCCCATTGTAACTCATTACTTTATTACTTAATGCAAAGTTTTACACCACCATACCATAATAAAAAAGTTTGTAGTAGGAAAAAACTTTTCCTAATCCTTGTAGAGTTTGTGTTCAATAATCTCTCTCAAAACCCTTTTTCGTTAGATTTTGAGTAAAACTAGTTCATGGGATTTTTGTTTTTCGAATATCAAAAATTTTCGTTTCCCTCGTCTATTTCCCTCACGTTGTAGGGTTTGTCCAACGAACAAGGAAGGGCGCGTCCATGCTATCCAAATATGATTTGATACACTTGGTTGAACTCAAGAAATTGGAATCTCAGTGATTTCTATCCCGAGACTACCATGGAAAGCTCCATTAGCTCCATTACACTGAGGGGTTCAAGTGGGATTATCAGAAGAGGTGTGGATGGCCATGATCATGATCACTTCCTGCGAGATGAACTACCTAGTTTTTCGTTATCTCCATGAATCAGGTGAGAGTTTGTATTAAACCCATTTCAGTGAAACCGTTATATTTTATATGAACATCGCATGTAAAATTTTTTTTCAATGAAATTGTTTGAAGCTTTCCATGTAAGTGCCAAATCTTTCAAAATTTAGGGTAGTGGCATACTTAGTATGCTTCTTACTCTTCTCTGTAAGATTCGAAGCCTTGTCGCACTAGTGAAAGAGTTTTGTATATTATGTAACCAGAAATACTCTGTAGCTTAACGTGGAAGTAGAGGACTTGAGCGAAATCGAAGTGCAATCTCAGCAAAGACATAAATATGTCTGAAACCCTAAGCGGAATTGAAAGTATTATATCGTGGTTATAATCCTAGAAGGAAAAAATCGTAGTTCCGCAGCATTGATTGAAACCCCTGCGTGCTAAATATTTTGATTTGACCTTTTTATTTTCACATGACGAGAAAAATGCTGTTATATATAATAGTTCATATTCGTTGATCAAATATCATTTTCCAGCACATTAGACATACCATTCTAGCATATGCCAGATAGCAGGCAATATATGAACCCCATGAAGAGGCAAACCAAATCCATCAAAAGAACAATACAAAGGCCATAAAAACACATAAAAACTCCGCATACCAACCACAGAAAACCCAACCAATACATAACTAAATAGAACATCACTGAGCCCAGATACATACCGAGGGTCAGTGGGAACATCCTTTGATTGAAAACAGCATAAAGGAGAATATGGAGATACAAGGATTATCATTAATCCATAAAGCAATATTCCCTGTAATCTTGGAGTGTTGTTGGGGAACCCCTTTGAAAATCCAACAAATCCGAGCATTCCAGATTTCCCAAAACACATAAAAGGGTAACGATTTGTAAGAGAAACTTACAACAACCCAAGATTTGATAACTTGAATACAGTCAGAAGGACGCCAAGAAGGGTCACCTATAAGCCCAGCAAAATGCTGCCAAATAGAAAGAGAGAAGGTACATGTGAAGAAAAGATGAGAAGCAGTCTCTTCATGCTGGAGACAAAATAGACATCATCTAGGACCATAAAATCCTCGTTTTAAATAATACCTCCCAAGTTAGTACTCTGTTTTTCCACAATAACCATGCAAATAATATTATCTTTATAGGGATTTTAAGATTCCATGTAATATAAAAGGGAGACAACATAGGGTTGGGAGTCATTTTAGCAATTTGATTTTCATACTCGCCCTTAACGAGTAATCCCGCACACTTGAATTTTCCATTCCAAACCAGAATGTCACCTTCCCCTTTGAAAGATAATAACATTGCCTGTAGAAGAGCTTTATGGCATTCCCAGCTATGTGCTTCACTATCGCGTAACCCCATCATCTCTGCAGATTTCCATATGGGAGCCTCGAGGTTCCAGTAGTATATAAGATCAAAGAGAGAGAGAATGCCACTGTGATGAAGTCTGTGAAGTAGGTGTGAATAAAAGAGAATTGCGTTTTCAGACGCGAGCATTCGGTTGACTCCAATTAGAATATTTTTTCCATTGCTGAACTCCCAAACCAGTCTTTGTCCCAAGATGTGCATCACTCTTTGGAAACTGCGCCAGATGGCTGAAGCCTTTTGTACAGAATGCACACATCCCAAGTATATAGATCGAATACAGCCTAGGTGGAGCAACCACATATACATCACCAGTTTTTTCTCTTCAGATTTGTAACTTAGAAGAGCTTTGTCTGACCACCTCCGGGTTGCTCCCAGAGTCACCCAGGCAAGCCCTCTCAACATCATCCTCTTTTTGTAGTACCTAATTAGTAATTTAATTAACCATAACATTGTCTTGATCATGCAGGTATTTAAAATATATTGCCAATAAGCATAAAGTTTTCATGTTAAACAATCAGGTCAAAAGACCTTAGACTATGATGCAAAAAATACAAAGAAGCCTCACCAACACTCAAAGGACAAACAAAGAAAAACCTCTACAAAGTATAAATAGATATCTGATAAACTTCATTCCACCACAAAAATGTGCTTGACTAAAGAAAATTCTAATTATTGTGCTTTCAAGGGCAGTGATGTTATAAACATACCACTACACCTCGTGAACAATCAATGTGTATAAATAGACCATCATAAGGTTCATTTTAAACATCATTATTATCATTTTATAAATCATTTTTATTAAATCAACAAGAAGAAAGAAACAATTGCATTCAGTTCCACTGAAGCAAAGTATATGGCAGTTTCATATACTTATTATGAAGCTATCTAGATTTGCAACTTGATTGTAGAGTCAACCAATCAGTTGTTGAAGCCTAATATTGTCTCTTGTGAGAATCAAAGTTACATCAAGCTCTATGAAAATCCAATGTGTCATGACCATTTCAAACACATTGATATTCAATACAATTTCCTAATATTCCAAGTTCATTAGGGAGTTAGTAGTGTTGGACCACATTCTGACAAAGTTGCATATGGTTAATAGTTTGACAAAGCTCCTAACAAAGGGGAAGTTTGACAAGTTGGGGGAGAATCCTGGGTTATTGGAATTTTTTTTTCTCAAGAGTGTTAGATTACCTAGTTGGTCCGAGTTGGTCTCACCTCAGCCTTGAGAAGTTGAGCAACACCAGGATTGCAGAGCTAGATTGTGGTACACTAGTTAGAAAGATTCTTAAATATAGCTATAAGCTTCTAACGACACCTTTGAGTATAGACAAATTAGTTGTTGGGTCACACCCACCAAGTATGGCACATTAGTTGAGGAGATTAACACCATCATCTCAGGTGCATTCATGAGTGCACACTTATGGAATGAGGCACCTTCAGGAGAGGAGTTATATCTACTATGATAATGAACTACTCTAAAAGAAAAGCCTTACATACAAGGAAAAGTTATGAGGGAGTTGCTCATGCTCAAGGGAGATGCACCACTAACGCTATCATTAGCCTGTTTTCTAACAACACCTTCTCTTAACTTATAAATGAAAAGGATGGGCACACTAGTTAGAAATTTGTAGAAATAGATAATAAGAGTGAGTACTGTTAGCTTGTAGGTTGTAGTAGGAGCTTTTGTGAGATGACAACTTGTTGTGACATTCTTCTATTTGAGTAATAAAGAATTCTATGCAATTGTTGTTGGAGCCTGCTCTTTTTATCCTGAATTCTCAGATTGCAGATTTGTGTAGAGTGGGCCTAATATATTTGTTGTTTTAATCCACTGTACATGCTGTGTTTGCACTCTTGAATTTACATCCTTCAATTTATGCTCGAACAAAACTGAAATTTTGATAGGAAGATACTAAAGTTCAGTCCTGTTGTTAGGATTTTTTAATTCTCTGAGGGTATTCTCTTGTTTTCAATAGTATTTTCATATTTCTGCATCATAGCTCATCTCTTCCATTTCATTCTACTATAATACAAAAATAATTTCTAGTATAGTTTAGTTTATATATGCTTTTTACTTTATCTTTTATTTTATTTTATAGGAGCAGTACTTAGCAATCTCAATTCACACTCCCTTTGTATTCACACTGTTGTATATGTGTGGTCGTTCGAAATGGTTAGGTTCGGTACTTGTTTTTTTCATATCACATTAAAAATCCAGTGCCTCCTCATAAAATCCTCTCCTCATATAATCGATCACCATTACAAATGTTTACACCACATTTGGTTTAGACATTTAGTAGGTAGGTAGGGTGCCCCTATCTCCCATCTCCATATAGAGTAATTTGGTCACATATTCTTTCTTCTATGATACTGGTTCCTCTCTCTTAAGTCCTATCTCTTGTCCTTCTTATCTCTCCCTTTCTCTCCCACCTCACTCTCTCTCTCTCTCTCTCTCTCTCTCTCTCTCTCTCTCTCTCTCTCTCTCTACCCTCCAATCCTCTCAACATATCCCTCCCTCTATCCTTCATTCTGCCCCCCTTCCATCTTTGTGTCACTATCTCCCTCTCTTACCCTTCTCTACCTCTCTCACTCCTCTCCCTCTCTCTCTCTCTCCATTCCTTCTCTCCCCTCTCCTTTAGTTTATCTCCATCTCTCCCTTGTGACTCCCCTTGTCTCGCCACCTCTATCAATCTCTCTTGTAAGTCCCAATATGTCTCGCTACCTCTATCAATCTATGTCTTTATTATTCCTTCTCAGATATATCTAGAGTTAATATATATCATGACATATTGGGACCTATGATTGGGTTAATTTTGCCTTGTTGGCAAGGTTAAAATGGTTAATCTTCGATAGACAAAATGTAGATCAAATATTTCATCAAAAAGAGGGAACCATACCCCATCATCCAGGCTATGCCTATCAGTCTCTTGGCCTCTTCTTGCTCTCACATGAATGTATTCTTGCTTGACTGGTACAAAAGAAGGTTTCGCATTATCAACTATTTGTTTGGGACAACTTTTAGTTGTTTTAACACTGCTACATTATTCAAGCTTATCCTTTAAACCATCTTAGTATTTTGTACTCTCTTCAACTTTGTAGTGCTTTCCATTCCTCTCAGTCACATATTTTTCCTTGGTCTGTTAAGGGACAAGCTATTTTTGTTGTCGGTCTTGTTCTTGCAACTGCCTTACTGCAATTTCTTCCAAGTGCTAGTTCAGTCTCAACAATTTGTAGTTTTCGAAGTTGCATTCTTCAAGGATTCTACTAAGTTCAATAGTTAAGATGCAGGATTGGGGGACCTAATGCAATTTCTTCCAGGTGCAATTTCAGTCTCAACAATCTATGGTTTTTGAAGCTGCATTCTTCATGGATTCTACTAAGTTCAATATTCAAGATGTAGGATTGGGGGATCTATTGCAATTTCTTCTGGGTGCAATTTCAGTCTCAACAATTTGCGATTTTCGAAACTGCATTCTTCAGGTATTTTGCTAAGTCAAATAGTCAAGATGCAGGATTGGGGATCTATTCATGATTTTCTTGGCTTTCGTCAGAATGGTTTAGAATGTAGCCAAATCCTTGAGAATATTGATGCTAGTAGAATTCCCCCCCAATATGATCCAAATCAAAGTTAGGGAAAATTTTAGGGGCGAATTTTAGCCCAATGGCGAATTTTAAGGGATTTTAAATTTTAATAGGGTGAATTTTTTATATAAAACCCATTTTCTATAATTTTATAAAGTTAGCCCAATAATTATTTTAAAATTAATGAATTATTAAATAATAGCCGACCAAAATAAATGCCCATAAAATTGGAAAAATGGAATTCGCCCTCGATTTTCTTTGTTTGGAGCAGATTTCAATGGCATTCGCCTGGATTTATAGGGTCGGAGGGAGGGGTTGGAGTGATTCGCCCCATTTTTTCACTGGTTCACCAGAATTTACTGGGTCGGAGAGCTGGTTGGGGCTTGAAAGGGGCATGGAAGTTGAATGTTGGATTGGTGCAAACCTACCAGATTGATGGAGGTCAAATCGATGGAGGTGGAGATCCATGGAGTTGGAAACTTACAGATTTGGACACATTGACCGATGACAACTGCATTGAAATGGTTTTGGGCTTGTGTTTTTTTAAGTGGTTTCATTGTTCCTTCTTCTGTTTGCAAGTGCTTTCATGAGTTTTTGAATCCCAAGTTGATCATTCTTTTTTGGAGGTTGAAATTATGAGCAAAAGGGTTTCGCTGGGCTACTATTCTGGGCACTCGCTTTACTAAGTTATGGTGTTTTTCGATCTATATCTAAGGCGATGCCTTGTTTGAGGAACTCACTCACTGTATCCACTAATCCTGAAGTAGTATCCACATGTTATTTTATTTCAAACCTCTTGAGGAATACACTCATAGTTGGCAAAGCATATTGGCATCATTAGCACAAATTTTTTTTTACAAATGTAAGGAAAATTATGGAGAAGGTTTATCCCTATAATAGAAGACAATTTTGAAGGTTGGAGCGAAGGTGCATTTGATACAAGTTTGAAAGATTTGAATCAAATTTTTACCTTGATGACTTATCTTAATATCTTTTTTGATGCCCTAGAATTTATTCTTCAAACAAATCTATGCATATATATGAGTGTGACCTCTTTTCTGACATGTATCTCTGAATTTTAATGATTGATCCTGCGTGAGACTCAATGTTCCCTAATCAGTAATTTACATCTACTTGGGTATAGTTTTGTATGTTTTAAAGGCAGTCCTAGAGTTTATAGCAGTGAGGGTTTCTCTAAACTTGTCTGGAATTTATATTTATACATCCTACTTTAGCACACCAAAATGAGAATTGAATCGTCCATGAAGTTTTTCAAGGCCTATATCTGGGAAGTTTGTTTTGTATTCCTCATATAAGTATCATTATTTTTATGAGCATTGGATTCTGAATTTTAAATATTGGAGCAGAGAAAATTGACAAGATAGACGTGCTTGATAAGCCTCAACCTTGTTGAAGAAGTCCAGATCGCTTAGCAAGTAGGTATACAGACTTCAAATAAGACCTATGCAAACCAGAGAAGAAGCTTAAATGTATTCAAAAATTCCTCAGAACTTGTATCCTTTTAGTCCCTCTTTGGAATGTTCTTATTGAACTTAGAAAAATAGTTTTGGCATGACACTTAAGTGATAAATCATAGGATCTACCCATGGCATCTCTTGGGAAAAAAATCATAGCATATTTTAATGGGTCATTTTTACATACACATTCATGTAAGCATTGACCAATACCAAGCCTGCATTAGAGTAAGTGTCCTCTCCAATTGTGCATCTCTGATCAAAGTTTTGGAGTACATCAGTGAATTTTAAAGTTTCACCAGGGATAGTTGTGACACATTGTGCATCAGTAGCAAAGGAATCTTAGTGAAGACCTTGATAATCAGTGACCTATTTCCATATTCAACTCTGAATGTTCAGACACTTGATGAAAATTCATCAATAAAATGAAGATCAATATTGCATATCCTTGACAACCAACATATTTAAAGTACAATAGTGGCAATTGCAGGTCGTGACAGAATGCCATGTATACTTGATGTGAAGCAGAAAGAGTTATCATTGAATGCCTAAGATGTTGCTAGGTTTGATCACGGTTATTAACTCAAAATTTGGATTGGCTAGTTAGCAAAGGAGTTCAGAGTGTTTCACATTATCACGAGAACTAATGTTACTTCTGGACTTGAGAGAATTTGAACCGTGGGCACAAATTGAGCATAGTTTCCATAGTTTACATGTTGTAGACAGAGCCTAGTATGATTGAGATTTGTCAATTGAATATGAAGCAATGTTGATGCATTGAGTAGAACTAGTCTTGCTGAGACAGGTGTAGTTTCTATAAGGTTATGGTTGTGAGAAAGAGCAGGTTGATATACTCCTATACCAGTGATGATAATTATGATGCTAGTGTTGAAAATTTAAGCTTCTGCTAGTATTGCAGAAACAATGAAGACTTGATATGGTTGATAGTGAAAGGTGAGATGACAATGTCAAGGTTTGAGATTGAATATCAATTTTGTAGTAAGTTCATATTGACATCATGTTGTTACAGAACTGAAAACTAGGGTTTAACAGAGAGTTATCATAGAGAATTTTGTAGAAAGATGTGCAAAAGTCAGATTGGTTTTCAGCTACTTAAATTGAGCAAAGATGAATACTAAAGTGCACCAGCAATAGGATCAAGCATGGTAGTAGAGAGAGGTAGCAGTGAAGTGCATTAGTAGCGGTAGCAGGAGTGGATAGAGGAAACAATGAAGTGCAATAACAGTGGCAACAGGCGTGGCAATGTTAGCAGTGAAGTGCAGCAGCAGTGACAACAAGAGTGGACACAGGTAGCAGTGAAGTGCAACAACATTGGTGACAAGAGTGGAAGTGCAAAAACATGAATGATGGCATACCAAACCCCAAACACTTCATCTAGCATCTAAGACTACATATTCACATCTCCTCCAACACGAAGATGCTATTTCCTTAACTCTTTCACTTGATATTTTTGTTTCTTGTATCATGATGATTATTTGATTTTCCTTTTTAATTCGATCTTTGAGATATCTCTTCTTAATATAGTTCCTTGACATTTTGTAAATGGCATGCAAAATCTGGCAATGATGGCAGTTATGCAATTGCAGTTTGATAGTCCCAATGACATAGTTGATATCCTCACACAGTGATGTTAGTGATGTTGATGTTGTGGATGATATTACTTGATGCTTCATGATGGGTGTTCTTTCTCACTTTCACATAATCTTGTTCCAGAATGGCCTGTGAAACTATAAACCGATCTAGTATATTGGAAACTTAGTGCTTTCCTCCTCTACGATTATTCCAATTATAAATCCCATTTATGGCGGTCATATCTGTCACTTTAAGTTTTTATAGGAGGTCATTGAATTATTGCACCTCTATATGTTCTAATCTTATCATCCCCCCTTCTTCTATTCAAGGGTTTTGATAATGTTGAGATCACCGCCCAATATCCATTGCTCCTCATTGTGGATTGACCTTATTGTCCTGATATTTTCTAGAAATCCAAATTTTTATGTGGGTATATGTGGACAATAGACTGCTGTTATGCACCATGTTTCTCTGGCTCCTACATATTGGAATATGCCCAAAATGATTTTGGAGAGTGATATCCATTCATGGAAGGATATTTCCTATGGGTTTTAGAGAATTACCAAACCCCAAACACTTCATCTAGCATCTAAGGCTACATATTCACATCTCCTCCAACACGAAGATGTTATTTCCTTAACTCTTTCAATTGATATCTTTGTTTCTTGTATCATGATGATTGTTTGATTTTTCTTTTTAATTCGATCTTTGAGATGTCTCTTCTTAATCTAGTTCCTTGACATTTTGTAAATAGCATGTACAATCTGGCAATGATGGCAGTTATACAATTGCATTTTGACAGTCCCAATGACATAGTTGATATCCTCACACAGTGATGTTAGTGATGTTTATTTTGTGGATGATATTACATGATTCTTCATGATGGGTGTTCTTTCTCACTTTCACATAATCTTGTTATAGCCTCTGCTTGATGCTTTTGTTGCTATGATCGTGTCAGACATTAATTAATTGTCTAATTTGTGAAAGAGATTGTCCACATTAAGGCTTCATTCTGGGCTAAATGTATTAATGTTAGAATGTGAGATGTAATTATTTGAATGGCTTCTTCTCTACAGGGTATCAACTCAATTAATAAGGAGTGGTAGTACGAGACAAGTTCTTGTTCCAGTTTTTCATGTTTCATGCCCATCATAAGAGGTGAGATAAAATATTCTATTGTTATGTATGTGCTTCACCATAGCCTTATGGAAGAAATTCAAGTTCCTCTCTCCTTATTTTTCAAGTTCAGTGCCCACTGATAACAAATTTTTCAAGATAATGATTAGCAGACTTCGGTTTGAGTAAGTGCCTAAATGTATGTTTTTTATTGACACTAACCCCTGAAATAGAAATTTGTACTGAGAAACAAATAGCAGTGATATCTTTTTCACTGTTCAGCTAGTCTAGAAAGCAATAGGTAGAGGTGCTAACCCAAATATTCCAAGATAAAGGGAAGCAAACTCTAGAATTTCCAGACTCCTGGTAAATCTATTAAATTTTACTTGTCTAATTTTCAAAAACCCCTAATTTGTCTTGTCATAATCTTAGGATATTTTTGGGATTGTCAATTTTCATTTTTTTTCATTACATATTTCTCAGTTCTGTGCAAATATGCAATGAGAACTGCCAGATGTATATGGCCAATCCGCAGAGTAAATATGGCATTGAAATGTAAAACAAATATTACCTTACCTCTATGGGATGTCGGTTCAGAGTCCATACTGAACTGCCAATTGACATCAGAAAATATTTCATCTGCTTCTTTCTTTAACATTTGTTGCACTTATTTTATCGGAAGATTTGAAGCATGAGGTTTTTTAACGTATATGACATCCTTCCCTCCCATTTTGACACCAACAATAACGTGTGTGCCATACTTCTCAATAAATCTGAAGAGAGTGCATAGATATACAATTTAAAAAGTGCAACTTTTCTTTAGGTACATCCTAGATAAGGTGTGGGCATTCTTCAAATGTTCAAAATAATAAGTTGTTAATTAACAAGTACAATCACAAGCACATAGTGATCCATCAATCACATAGAGTTCAATTAGAAACTTGATGATTCAATTCTAACATTAATGATCTTGGTTAGTTCCACTTGTATTTTTTAAACCCCTCAACTTGTAATTAGTATTCATTATATAGATCTAGCACAATGGCACACACTATATGAAACAGTTCTCAGAAACTATTTCACTCTTTCCAACAATGTAGCAATAGACTGATATATTTGAAAGCAAGTATTGGAAATGCAAAATATTGGAGATTAATAAATTAAATTGAAGCTACTATGCAGAAAGGATTCTATTAGACTGTGGTAATAACGTTTTCAAGATCCCACATTTTAGATTTTAAAAACTGCTTCTGATTGTTTTTATCGCATTAAACCAAATTTCGTACTCTAAATTTAAAGAATATCTGAATGTCACCAAAAATAAAAGTTGGTTTTGCAATTATACAAATTTTACTCATTGTGTTCTAGTAGATATGGTTCAAGTTTCAACCAGTATCATGAAGTTATGTTAGTGTTGAACCATATTTGTTGAAGTATTGGCAAAGTACTATTTTATTGCATCCGAATTACTGGTTTTTTATTCTGTTATGTGGTTTGAGCTTCTTTAATATTTCTACGCCGAACACGCCGTTAACTCAAACTTCTTTGTGTTACGCCGAGCCAGAAGTCCAGGTGGGATAGACAAACTATCAGCTATAGAACTTGCCTTTACGGCCATGACAACATATTATCAAACCTGAACTCTAATGCTTGTTAACTATGCAAATTTAAGTGACAATGAGAACCAATTTTACAATTACCTGAATTTGAAGTCACGATTCATTGCTCGATGCATTGCTCAGTGCACGACTTCGGCTGACTTCCATCTCATGGTGTTGTTTCAAATGCTCTACAGCCTACATTAACACCAATTTTAGATTCGAAGTTCATATGACAAGCTTTCCAATCATGCAGGTTCTGACTATTATAAAACTATGTTCAAATTCCAAGTTCAAAAGATCATATTAGTAAGACTATTCTTTATTTCTATGCTAGTTCTGGTTACCTCAAAACACTCTCCATATTCTGGCTTCATATGAGAACTTTGCTTGTTGGGATCATCCTCTATTTCTATGGTAGTCCCCACTACTTTACCCCTTTCTTCAAATTCCCCATTCATAAGACTAGTCTGCTTACTATGATCACTCTCCATAATACATTTCCATGCTAATGACAACAACTTCACCACTCTTTTGAAATTCTAGGTTTGATTGTAAAGTTTTCTTTGCACACCTATCCACTATATTCATGCTAAACTGAACATTTTGCATTGCTTGCTGATAACCATCAGCCACAATTTTTTCCATAGGAAATTTTAGGGCATTAAGTTTTTGAGGATAGGTGGCTTCTGGTGCAAGCTGCACTGATTTCTCAATATTTTTAGTTTCCTCTACCAATGGACAAGTCTTGTCAATATCTCCATTCTTTGCTACCATGCCCATTTTGGCTATCTACATAACGTGTCTACAATCATCAATTAACTTTCCCACACATTCAATATTAATTCATTAGATTGTTGTTTAAGATGAGGCTTCTAATCTGTGTCGATCTGTGAAGTGCCCAATAAAAGAAGAATGAGAAATGCTTTCCCTCATTTTACATTTAGACTTGATTATGAAACTAAAGACATTGTAGAACTAAAATTCTTTTCCCAACAGAGTTCTACGATACACGTTAGCTATTTACTGATAAAATTATGAAGACTTGTAATAGCTCACCTTTTGGAAAGGGAAAGGTCCTATGGAAGTAGATATATTTTTAGTCTCTGAGTTTTTCACTGCATCACATTCACTCAAATTAGCAATAACAGATTACGAAACTAAAGACATTGTAGAGCTAAAATTGATGTTCCAACAGAGTTCTACTATGCTTGGGTGTTAGATATTTAGTGATCAAATTAAGACTTGTAATAGCTCACCTTGTGGAAAGGTAAAGGTTCTATTGAAGTAGAAACTTTTTTAGTCTCTGATTTTTCAGTGCATCACTCTCACTCAAATTAGCAATGACAAATTTGTCAAACTTCTTAGAATCTGTCAATAATGAAACATTCATATCCTGGACATTTTCAAGAGTAAAAATATCAGTGCCAAGTGATTTCCTAATTTGTGATCCACTATTATGATAGTGAGTGGCTTGTTCACATGCCTTTTCAACTTGTAAGTTGGCAAGAAGAAAACCTGCAGTGTCTGTGTTGCCACTTCCTCATAACTTGGGTAATTAGAAGTACTTGTTATTACACAGAATGCACTTCCAATAGACAAATGTTTTAAAAGTGATGTTTTTCATTTGTGTGGAGAAGAATGGCTATCTTCTTTTAATTCACGTGCTTTTATTGTAGATAATGCTTTTCTTTGTGCACAATTAGCTTTACTTGGCTCGGTGATGTCTTTATTGTATAATACAGTACTCACTGAAGTTATCCTGAGGGAAACAATGTAGCCTTGAAATATCCTTTGGTTCTTGAACTCCAGAGACCATAAATCGAGTTGTTACACTACCCATGTAAATTATCTCAGCTTTCTCCATATAAGAAGCTAGTTTATGGTTACATGTATGTGCCATATTTTCACTAGTCCATGGTAACATAGAAGACTCCTCTTCTCTCTATCTCAAGGTTGTTGATGACAAATTTGTAACACTTACCTGGGCATACTTAGGAGTTTTTTTTTTTCCAAACACACTCATTATCGTTCACCATTTCCACATCTCTGACTGCAAACTCCTCTTCCATGACATTTTTATAAACAAATCGTGAATATTTCAACAACTAATTATTTTCATTGTGCCTGTTAACTAGAATTTTGATCAGAGATTTTCATTTGGTAAGCGCATGAGCAGTGTAATTTTTTTATAAAGTCCATCGAGAATTGACTACTATCTGTTCATCGTCATTTCCTAACAATTTCAATCCATCCAGATGACTCTTTTAAACCCTTGATTGAATTCATGCTTATGAGGATTCTCATTAATGTGAACCAAAGGTTTTGGAACCTCTTGTAATCCAACCACTACGATGTCTACTTCAGCAGTCTCCATGGCATGCTTCTGTGGAATAGCTTGACTACTTTCATCCAAAAATGAACTGAACATTCCTTGCATTTGATTCTTTAAAAAAGCATCCTGACAAGCCCCTACAAAATTCTCCCCTAGTTTAGATTTCTCCGATAATCGAACAAGCATTTCTTCCATTTCCTCCACAGAAACTTCTCAATATTTCACTAAATTTTATTCTTTACAGGCATACAATGACAATCTTTGCAAATGCACTATTGCGGCACCTTCATCTAGGGCATATGTAGCATGCATTCTTACATCATTCTCACTGGTTTCCTCCAGTGAAAAATCCAAAACTATTTTCTTTTCCACCAACACACTGCTTTTCACAATGGCTTTGTAGGGTAAGAAATATAAAACTCCTTGTTTTTCCACCAATGCAACATTTTCCTATAACGGCCCTGTGTTATGCTTCCTTGCATTATCTATGTGAATTGCTCCAACTAACAACTTTAAATTCCACTGGATTTTTTCACATCCAAAAACAACATAAATTGAACAAGCTGCCTCAGTTACTGCATTCTTACAGTCAACTTGTGTTGCATGCATCTCTACATCACTTTCATCATTTACATCAGTCACCAACTCCAACCTATTGTGCACCATTTACAAATGCAATATCTTCATGTGTAGTTACTCTAGCAAATTCACTTCTTTGATCTATAAAGGAATTTAAATCTCCTGTCATTTGTCGTATGAACATTCTTGAGGGACTCCTCTTTGAGATGCTTCACTATAGAGCCAAAAATCTAATTGCTTTCTCTCTATCCCAAAGCATCCATCACTTCATAAGAGGATCCATTCACAGTGTTAATCTCTCATGCCTCCTCAATTGATCTATCGCTCTTTCTTGAAAACTCACACATTTCACCTTCTGTGTTATCACTTGCATCTAGATTATTAAAAGAACCGACAAAGGTGCAATGCCATCCACTTCTCGGTCTGGCACTCCTTCCAATTTGGCAGGTAAATGATCCTGCCGAGAAGGCTCCTTAGCATGCATTGTTGTATGATCTTCCTTGCTTACATCAAATATCAAATCTGGTATTTCCTCAATGTCTGCTAGAAGAGCAACTTCCAGTGGAATAATCGAACATGTCTGATTTCTCTCATCTGAAAAATATTCTGTTATCCCTTTCATTGTCACTCTTCCAATAGCCTCCTTGCCACTTGGCACCTGTTACTAAGACTCTACTTAATTCCTTCACGACATCACAATCCCCATTAGACTCAATGAATTGTTCCTCCACATTTTCTTTCTTATTTTCATCTCATAAAGAACCCAACATCCCCTGAATCTGTTTTTGTTTAAAATCAATTCTCACCGGATGAGAAGATACATCCAGGGTGGCATTGTCCAAACTTTTTTCAATCCTTATAAATGGAGATGAATATTCTCCTTGTTCATTCCCTGCCTCCATCTAGTTCTTGTTGCCTATACATTTCTTTTTCTTTCCTCCTCATATGATATACTATTTTGAATTTTCTATTCTTTGCATATCAAACATTATAAAGCCTCTTGCACACTGTTCTCATCTCTTTCATTTGAACATAATTCCGATAATCATTTCATTTATGAAGAAATGATATATTCATGTGAAACCCTGTCTTGCTGCTTCTCTTGGCTAATGTCATCACCTTCATCGCATAGAGAATTCGACAATTGAATGTCAACTTGACCAAAGGCATTGCTTAGTTCCTGCTGAGATTGAACAAGAGAATCAAAATCTCACCTTCCAGGGGGCATTACTCTGTGCTTTGAACGTGAAGTTTGCCTCTTTTCCCTTATCTTCTATCCCGAGACTCCAAAAACTTGCTGCAGCCCATCCTTTCTGTCTCCTCTGCCCACTGAAATTTCAAAAGCACTTCATCCTCGCCCTTATATGCTCCTTCAGTTTGAAATCCAAAATCATCATTTCCACTATTTTTGTTTTCCGTATTTACTTCTGTTGAATCTGTATTTTGTGCTAGGTTATGAGTATATTGTTTTAAATTATTCACTTCAGAATAGAGACCAATCATAAGAATATTCTTATTTTGTGCAGGCCTGCAATCCATGACTGAGGAGGAATTGACAGCAAACAATAAACCACATTGCTCAGAGGCATTCAACAAAATTGGCAGATCTTTGGTGTTTTTTCTCAAATTCATCCCTGACTGTTCAGACGCTGGCCGATTCTTCTTACCTATATTTTCAAACCCATCTCCCAAAATATATAGCCATATGGAAGGTAATGACTCTTTGAGCCCTTTGAAAATACACCACATAATAATCTCTGCCCAATTTTTTGAGCTGCTTATCAACTCACCAATGTTTGGTCCAAACAAGTTTCCTTCAATGATCAAATTAATTTCCTCTTTTCAAATAGAGTTTAGAAGAATTTGCACAGATTCTGGAGTTGTTGCTTCTGACCATACATTTAAAGGTCTCAAATTGCTTGATCTATATGTATTTGCACCATTTGAACTGAAAGCTATATTGTGCAAAGTTGTTTCAAGCTCAAAAGTATTATCCTGCCTATAGAAGCCTGAACCCCAATAATCCTCGCAGTGGCCACTTTCACCAAGTAGAATATGTGCTTCATCAACATCATCAAACCTCAAACCTCAATTGCACTTCCAAGTTTTTCTCTATAACAATATTTGTGAGTCCTGCTTGCCAGACACCAGTTACAAACTTTCTTTCACTTGAAAATTCACAACAATTGAATTTAAATTAGCCTCACGTGGGTTGTATTTCATTTTTAGTATATTTCGCTTGATTATTTCTTTATACAATCTCTCCACTTCTCTTATCCATGTTATGGCGTTCCTTTGCACCTCTTGGTGCAATTTCTAGTTATAATAATATTTAAGATTCTGGATCTATCGATCTGAGAGGGATATTGCAATATAAATCTGAAGGATTCATGAGATTACTTCATATTTGATCAGATTTTTTTAATGATAAATGTTATCTTGCAGGAAAATTTCAAAATTTGAAGTCATATTAATTCAGTACATTGATGCAAATTCATATGTTGATACAATGGTGCACATGCATGGATTTAGTTGTTGAATGATATATGATGGTTTAATAGGAGGACTGGACACTCACACCCACCATTATAAGCTTAAGATCCAAGATTCTCATGAAAACCAGTCAAAGGAAGAAGCAGCAGGCACGTTAACCTTAAACATATGTAAATCCATCCTTATTTTCACTAGGTGCAGAGACGTTTCGTTACAAGGTGGACTAGTTGTCATATTCATCAGTTTTTATTTTCTTGTAAGATGTCTCATTTCTGCAGTGGAATAGGTTTTGCTTGATGTTCTATGCATTCTTTTTGGTTTATGTCAATGTAGGTGATCGAATCACTAAGGGCGACTAGAGATGATCGGGGGCTTAGCATGTCAAATTTGGAGTAAATTCACAGAGGTAAAGTGCCAGCAACATTGACAGGGACATTAAGGTGAAAAAATAATGGAGAAAGAGACAATCAGTTAGATCGCAATTGTGCTATGGACCCACTCTACTTTCTAAGCAAGACAGGGAGAACTGGCATTAACTTTGTGCAGTTGATTGATTTCCCATCAACCCATGATATATGCTGGCACTAATTTGGAGGGGATGATTTGGTAGATCAAACCCAATACAAGCTATTTATAACAAATGTTTGAGGGCAAGCTATAAGAAAAAAATTTCTTGAGTAGAGATGTATTGGTTTGATCCATGATGGATTATGAATTGGGTTCTTCAGGTTTGTTCTCATGGGCTATTCAACATAAAGAAGATGAACACTCATGTACCTCTCCTCCACTATGGCATCCTGGATCAAGTTCTTATCCCATATCTACAGACACGGCATGTTCATATCCATACCCCATGTCGGCCAGGGCAGAGGATATTGCCAAAGGCAGATAGGAGCTCATGAAAATGTTTGAAGGAATGCCTGAATCGACTTACAAATTGTTCCTGAGTGATATAGTGGAGCAGAAGGCTGCCATGTAGAAGAGATCAAATGAGGAAGTGCAAACAGAAACACATAAAGCAGAGGAGAGGAGTTCAGGAAAGCAGGACAAGAGGAAGACAAGTGGAAGCTATATAAATGGGTCGAGTAAGAGTAAGGGAGAAAATACTAAACCATTTCTTCTCAATATATTTATTCCCAGAAGCTTGACAAACCGATTTCATTCTACCTCTAGGTCAATACCCACAAGTTGTTCTCAAGTGAAGAGCCATGATTCAGAGAAAGGATCAGGGAATACATATCCTGTAGCAAACCTGTATAAGATAAAGACATCCTATTCTCCTACTGGTTCTTCAATTGGATTCTCCAAGGTGTCTCCTAAACCATCTTCTACCCAGGATGGTCAATCTTATCAGGTTCTCCTAGTTTCTACCATACATATTGGTTATAATTTTGGCCTTTGGAGATTGAGCATGAGTTGATGCTCATTCTGTTGCGGGTACACTTTCTTCTCCAAGACTATTTTCCAGGTGCTTCTTCTGTGTTTCTCTTCATGCAACTTCTGAATTTTCAATTTCTGACCATTGAATATATTTTATCTTAATTATGAACTGGCAAACCCCAGGGTTCAAGCTTAACTCCATGCTTAATAACCACCCATGGCTTAAGAAGTCCACACCAGTCACTTACAAATTCCAAACATCACAATCTATCTACTTACAATTTCACTTATAACAGCCCCAGTGCCTTGAGATGCTATCTTTTACTCTTAAAATGCGGGAACATAAGATTATAACTTAATGGGGAGGTAGCACCTTCATTAAAAACAGATTATTTTATTAAACCTATCATTAAGGAGTGGAAAGATGGAACCTTAAAAAGTTTGCTTTAGATGTTTCTTCCCATGTCAGTCATGTTGTTGAGTGTGAACTTCATCCATGCTTTTTGTTGAAGTTTTATCAGATTTTATCTCTTTATCATCATGTTTTATCCATGTCGGTTGATATCAGAACAATTTTTGGCATGCAAGTAAACTTTCAGAAAGCAACCCCTGAGTCATCTTGAAGTCAAAGTCTTTCTGCATTACATCAGAAAATGTTAGGACATGCTAGTGAAAAGTTGGAAACTACTAATTAAATATTGTCTGTTTTCTTTTCGTTTATTTTTTTATCACGAGAACTGATAATTAACCACTGTCATTTTTCTTTCTATTTTTTTCTTTTTCCTTTTTTCCTTTTTTTTTTAAATTTTTTCAGTATTAGGAGAATTTCTTTCTTTTTCATTTTTTTTTTTCAGTATTAGGAGAATTTCTTTCTTTTTCCTTTATTTTTTATTTTTTGGGTATTAGGAGAATTCCTAAACTTACTGCCTGTCTCTGAGGAGGCCTAGGGTCATGTCTGAGGGACTGACTCTATACTCCTAAACCTAATGCGTTATGCAACTGCCCACAGACACACTAGGTGTGTTAACTGAGTTTCAAACCTGGGTGGGGCCTCAATATTGCTCAGCAAAAACTTTCTTCCTTGGACTAATTTGGGGGAGGTCCAGGATCAACCTTTGTGGCTGCCTTATAACACCAAGAGTATATCCAACAACCTGTAAGCCAGATATAAGCCAGATATACTAGATCTTATGATTTAGAAAGAGCCTTATAACACCAAGAGTGTATCCAGCAACTTGTAAGCCAGATATAAGCCAGATATACCGGATCTTATGATTTAGCAAGAGCGGAGACTCTAGGAAATGAGGAGTCTACTCCTTGAGGCGAGATCATAGCAGGCCATATACTCAATGGGATTTGAACCACGGTCTCGTTAGTTTCACCCAATGAGGCCATATACTCAATGGGATTTGAACCGTGGTCTCGTTAGTTTCACCCAGTGAAACTTATCGTTAAACCACATATCACTGTATAATTAACTATTCTCTATTACTTCAAACATTTCTAAAACTTTAAAGTCCCTAGCTGATTGGATTGCTCTAACATTGAGCTGCTTGCCCTTTCATGAGGTGGGTTAACTGAGTTTCAAACCTTGGAAGGGCCTCAATATTGGTCAGCAAACACTTTCCAATGCAGGTCGTCCACCGTTTGGTCTAGTACAATAGGATAATTAAAAATTTCTTGTTACTTGAAACATTTCCGAAACTTTTAAGTCCTTGGTTGGTTGGATTACTCAAACACTGAGCCACTTTCCCCATGCAAACACTTTCGAATGCAGGTCGTCCATCATTTGGTCTAGCACAATAGGCTAATTAACAATTTCTGTTACTTGAAACATTTCCGAAAGTTTAAATTCCTTGGCTGGTTGGATTTCTCTAACACTGAGCCACTTGCCCCTTCATGAGGGATGCTCTTAAGGGTTCAACATAGATGTGTGTATTCCTATTTCCAACACCCTCGTCAGGCCACACTTTGGCTAAGTTCCCCTGCCTAACCTCAAGCAAAACTAGCTCTATCCCTGTCTTGAAAATTATACATACTAAGATTTACCCCAGATTTTCCCTTGGCCAGTGTGATGTTGTACTACTGAGCTACAAGCCCCTTCATTGTGGGCATCATTAATGGTTCGACCTAGATGTACGGATTGCTATCTCCAACAAAGAAAACACCTAATTTGGAAGTAAAGCATCAAAACTGAACGAAAGAGAATGTATAATGAACAAAGTTTTAATGCCAACATTCTACCATATTCCAAAGTTGTCATGTTTGACTTCTAAGTCATTTATATAGATTTTAATCATTGCTTTATGTTTAATTGAGTATAATTGCAGCCCAATTCGTTTCATATTTAATCATCCCTGAATTAGGTGTGCTTATGCTCCTAAGTCATGACTTTTGGACCTGTGTGTGGAAGTGCTCGCTGCTCTGTTTCCAAAGGTTTTGAAAGTCGTCATTTCAGAAGTCATCCCCGTTTCCAAATGTTGTCCTTACCCTGTTTCAAGCAAGTAAGACTTCAAAATATTGTGCTCTTTGGTTGAATCGAAAATTTAATTTGCATATTAAAGACTGGGAATCCAAAAGGAAAAAATGGTTCCATTTAAAGATATGTGCAACCTAAATTATCCAAATTCTTTTTATTACACTCCATCCATCTATTTCGTTGCAACATTCCTAGTCTTTTAGTATTCAATTATAACTCTATAAAATCAAGATGGCCATCCATATTCAAAGGCTTCTGCTTTTCTCTGCATTATCTTCTAATAAGGATTTTTATTTCCAAGTAATTCAACTACCAAAGGTAGTACATGCGAGTAGAGAAGTAATTCAACTACCATTTATTCTCCTACATAGTACATGCTTTGATAGATTATATCAAAAGTCTTACCAATACAATAACATTGATTGTTGTATGTGGACATTTTTGTTCAGGATGGTCCATTACATAATCAAGATGAGGAGTTGGATCATGCAATTGCACTCTCTTTCTAAAGAACTAACCAAACCAGATGGTATATGATAGCAATTTCATTTTTTACGGTTACTTTTAGTTTAATTATATCATTTAGCTCGATGCTTTTCATATATTCAACTAAACCTTTGTTGCTTAACAAGACTTTGTCATTTCCATGTTTTAGTGAAACTATTTATGGTTTGATACTCATACAACCTTTATCAAGTTACATGCACCCTCATTAGAAAAAACAAGAGAATTTTGCATGCCATGACTATCTTTCTTTGTCATTATTGACTTAAGAAATTCTTTTAGCTAAGAAACTAGTTTCAAGGTTATGGCATAACTTGTCATATAAATTGAACAGAATTTATATCCAAAATGTTAACTTGTAAACTACTTAGCTGGTTTTAGGCTTTCCATTCAAAATCTACTTCAGTTTGAACTTTGAACGAGTTGTTCCTTAGACTTGAATATTAAGATATTTTGGTGTAAGGATTAAAAACTAGCCCGTAAGGCCTCTCAGTTATTCATTTATTTTATCTAATATAACATTTACTATTAAATTAGAACCACTCGGCACAAATACGTCATAGATCAAGATTATACTTTGTAGAGTGTTGTAGAGTAAAAATAGGAGCAAGGACACTGAGTTCTTTCAGTTTTCCTGGTTCTTATTCCTTTGGTGTATCTTTGAACCTTTAGGGGAAATTGCTAGTTTAAAGTTTAATTCTTTAAAGGGTGCTAGCTCAATGGAAGAGCACCTGCTTTACAAGCAGGAGGTTGGTGGTTCGATTCCATCGTGCCCTGATATTCATATATAGGGAATGACGAAGATCATTTTTTGGTGACAGATGCTCTTTTGACCATCACCAATGAGCTTATGGTGACATTTTTCGACCCTCACCAAAATATGAAATGGTGACGGTCAACGAACGCCACCATATATATGCATCAATAGTGACGACCATTAAAGGTCTGTCACCATAAATCGTTGTTGTTTATATGAAATGTTGAGGGTCACTATTTGTCATTATAGTCATTATTCGTGACGGACCTTGATGTTACCAATGCATTTATGGTGACGGTCAATGAACGTCACCATATATATGCACCAATAGTGATGGCCATGAAAGGTCCGTCACAAAAAATCGTTGTTGTTCATATGAAATGGTGACGGTCACTATCCGTCATTATAATCAATGTTTGTGATGGACCTTGAATGTCACCATAACACATATTTTCGGCGACGCCACCTTTGGTGACGGAGGCTATTGTCTGTCACCATTGCTCATATGAAATGATGACGATCACTATCCGTCACTATAAATCATTATTGGTGACAGACCTTGAATGTCACCACAACACCTATACTTTCAGTGACGCCACCTTTAGTGACATTCAGTTTTTTGGTGACGGAAGCTATTTTCCGTCACCATTGCTCATATGAAATGGTGATGGTCACTATTCGTCACTATAAATAATTATTGGTGACGGACCTCGAATGTCACCACAACACCTATAATTTTGGCGACGCCACCTTTGGTGACGTTCAGTTTTTGGTGACGAAGGCTCTTTTGACCCTCACCAATGAGCTTATGGTGACCATTTTTTCCCCTCACCAATCTGATTTTTTCTTGTAGTGATGGAACTGCTGGAACAACTATGCAACCTTCCTTTCTTGACTTTTGTTTGCTTCATATAACTCTAGCTCTTGCATATTGCTTCATTGGGGGTGTTCGTTTCCCATTTCAAATGACAGACCAAAGCGACACAACAACTTATGATGTCACATAATTATTTAAATGGTGCTAGCTCAATGGAAGAGCATCTTCTTTATGAGCAAGAGGTTCGTGGTTCGATTTCATCATGCCCTGATATTCATATGGAATGACGACGATCCGATTTTTAGTGACAGAATCTTTTTACCATCACTAATGAGCCAATGGATGCCATCATATATATGCATCAATAGTGACGACCATGAAATTTCCATCACCATAAATCGTAATTGTTCATATGAAATGGTGATGGTCAACGAACGTTGCCACATATATATTTATCAATAGTGACAACCAATAAAGGTCCATCACAATAAATCGTTGTTATTCACATGAAATGGTGATGTTCAATATCCATCATTATAATCATTATTCGTGACAAACCTTGAATGTCACCACAACACATACTTTTGGTGATGCCACCTTTAGCGATGTTCAATTTTTTTGTGATGGATGCTAAGGTCCGTCACCATTGCTCATATGAAATGGTGACGGTCACTATCCATCATTATAAATTATTATTGGTGACAAACCTTGAATGTCACCACAACACCTGTACTTTTGGCGACACCACCTTTGCTGATGTTTAACTTTTGGTGATAGAGGCTCTTTTGACCCTCACCAATGTCCTTTTTTCTTGTTATGTCTTCTGAACTCTAGATACTTTCACACAGTTTCACCTCTTCCTATTCCTCATTAGAGAATGAAAGATAAACATTCCAATCTCCTTCAGGTTCACCAATAATTTATCCTTCACCATAATCTCCTTCTGGATCTCTGTTACGGTCATCTATTGTCATAGTTCCTTCTCTTCAATATTTCTATTAACATATTCCTCACTCAAACCATTAAACTTAGAATTCATTTCCCTTACCTGATGATTTATATCTCCATGTCTTAACTCATATCTTCAATTCCAATATTCATTGTTACTAGCTTCAATATTCTGCTGCATATTTCCATGCAATCTCTTTGTCTCCTTTCATTTCTGAGATCTCACTATCTCAGTATTAATCTGAACAGATTTCAGATTCTACTCCTTCTTCTTAACAAAATCTAAATTTTGTTCTTAATCCTCTGATTTACTCGCAATCATACACAAATCATTACTTTTAAAAATACAAGACCTTTCGGCCTCATTTGATGCTTCAAGCACCAGTCCTTCACAATATACTTTCTGGGCTTCATTAGATCCCTTTTTTGTCGCTCAACTCCTTTGAGTCTCTGCTTCTCCAAAAAGTAAATATGTCTATTCTCAAGTTCTCTAAACTCACTTATCAATTTGACATTCCATATTTTTTCCAATAGTTTCCATCTAACTCGTTTCCTCATTTTCCATCCATGTCTTTGATATCCATTATGTTTCTCTTGTAGCCATCCCTGTATTACTTCCAATTGTACTCTCATCACTGCAAGATTCCTCTCTCACTCCTCATTACTCATTTTACCTTTATGGCAGTCTCTGGAACCCCTTTTATGATCCTCCATGGCCATCTACTTCATATGCTCATCCATGCTCTATTGTTGATCTGTAACATAACCTTCTCTTGTAGAAATCTCCCCTTGCTACTCAATACCGTATCAAGCTTCCTCTCTAAGCTTGATCTCTCTCCAGGTATTATCTCTCTTGGTTCACTCTCTTGGGTCTTTTAGAGCTTCATTTCTCTTCTGGCTTATGCACTCAGTCACCTCTCTCATTTCTTCCAACCTCTAGCTAGATAGGTTCATTTCCATCATCATCAAAACTCTGCTTGTTCTTGGCTACAATGATCAAATTCTTCATAGCATTTCTTTTAATCAATAATTCAACATTAATTAACTGAAAACATGAACACAATACCTCACTGTCCAATTTTATGAACACATGTTATTGTTTCAATTTATATTTTCTATTTGTTGACTTGAACTTTATTGTTTGCAATTGTCACTATCCCTTCATAAAAAAAATTCTCAAATTTTCCTTCAATTTGATCTACTTTCTCCCCAAATTATATTTTCTTCTATTTCCTTACTCAATCTGATTCATATCTGATTCTTCTCTTCACTACTATTGTGCCAATCTGATTTCTGAAAACTCTTCTTGTTTTGTTCTCTTCAAGGAAATCATGTTGTCGTGGTTTCATCAAAACTTTTTCTCTATTCAAAAACAACTTATGCTAACTATGAAATAAAATAATTCCATAAGTTTTGAATTATCCTCAATGGAAAAAACCACTTTGATTTCTCTTCGATAGAGAATACCTACTGTAACTTTTTCCCAAAAGATATTTACTCACACTGATACCAAATGATGCAACCCTAAGGTCATAATTAACCAAAGATGCAAGGTTAACGGAATTAACCCCACACTTACCCACCTTAACCTTTGAGGTTCATCTATTTTTATAAATTTCCAGCAGAAGCTTTAACCCTAAGTGGCTCTCGGGTTTTAACTCAATATAATGAACCTTACCTTTATGCATTTCTGACCCTTCACCTTACCTTATCATGTCCATAGCTTCAACTTTAATACAAACCCGTGGACCTGTAGTTCTGGGTACCACAACCTAATGACCAATCATAGTACATTGCAATCTCTTGCCTACAAGTTTACCACTTTAACGATAATGATAAATCGTAAACTATGCGAAGTGCGCTATTGCGCAGTGCTGACATGTGGCTCCTCCACATCGCATCGGATCCTTCCATCCTTACCACATCACATCACAATCAACTTACCTTGCAGCGTCTTAATGTTGTCCACTAAATTATGCGATGTGTGAAATCGCGATCCACCATCCGTCATTGATCTGCTACAAGATCCAATTGTCGTCACGTTCTCCCTCCTCCTCATGACATCTTATATTGTTTGACTTGCGAAGTCATCCCATCCATTCATCTATCACCTTCAGATCTGCAATCTAATCACAACTGTCTGCTCACCTTCACATAACTCTTCTTCACCTCTTCTACCTTCTTTGATCTCTGGTGTCAAGTCTTAACCTTCGATTCTATGATCTAATCCTCGCCGTCAATTCCTCCTTAAGAATTATTCTAAGTGTTCTATCCTTATTCAGTTTTTGTTCTTTATATTTTCGCCACTCTGTAACACTGGTTCCTCCATGCTACTCCTCCTGAGCTTGTTACTGGTTGTTATTCATATAACCATTTCACCATATTCAGCCTGAATTTAGAGCACCCTTTGTATTACTTCTCCAAATCAAAATTACTCAACATGTACATAATTTATTTGCACAAATCCACTCCCGTTAAATTCATTCACAACTAATTAACACTGAGACTGGAATCATACCGATTCTACCTAGCCATTAAGTCCTTTATCACTTAGAAATACTTATACATTCAATCTAGAATTTGCTACAGGGAATTATTACACTACCATCAAATTATTTCTATTATGGATCACTCAGCACATAACAGAAATGACACACAGTCAATATGAAATTCAATTTCTCATTAAATAAAAAAATGTACTAATAGAAGAAAATATGTTTACAATCTGGTTTTGGCCTCATATGCCCTTTTACATGGCCCTTTTCTCTTCCTCCCTCTCTGTGCCCGTAGGCTTGCAATTAAGATCCCTCTATAAGAATCTATATCTCTTTTTTTCATTGTTTATGGCTTTGAGGATTTACAAATTTATACAAAATGTTCTGTAACCAATTTTAGTTCAGATCCATAGGTTACTCAACAAAATCCTAAGAATACTCTAAGTTCTCAATTAATTACTAAGATACCTTCTTTATCCCTTGAGGATGTCAACAGTCAACTAAATCCTAAGGATCCTCCATAAACCATGAACTACTTTCTAATACAATATTTACAATATTTTAGAATTTCTCAATCCACACCAATCACTCATCAATCACTCATGTTCTCCTACATTCAATAGAAACTACAAATACACCTCTCAATATTTAATTAAATCATATTCTAAATGTCTCACATAAATTTCTCAAAACATTGAAAATTGCGTTAATTAAATACTTTGGAAACCCAACCTTTTGAAAAACACAAGATCACGTACATTCTACTAAATGTAAAAATTTTCAAAACCATGATCTCCATTGTAGAAAATAAGCATGATATCCAGATCATGTGTCTTTAATAATTGTCCTCTTGGATCCCATGCTTTGTTCTTCAGTGATTTCCTTGCTTCTTTCAACTGTTGTCTACGTAATATGTTGTCTTTCCTTGCTTCTCTTGGTTTCCATATCTTCATTTGTAACACTCCATTGAATTCTCCTTCAATGCTTGTTACAGTCTAGTATTTCTTCCAACTGATTATTTTCCTTCTCTGTCTGCAGCTCCTTTCCTTATGTTCATTTCTCATAAGCTTCATCAAATTATGTATTTCTCTGTCCAAATTACTTTTTTGTTGTACTCTTCCCAACTGTTGAGTTATTAATTATTTAAACTGTCGATTACCTTCACCTCTTAATTGTTGAATTCCTATTTCCACCCTTACATCCTTACCCTCTTCTTCATGATTGTCATTTATGACAATTTCTCTATCTTCTTTCTTTAGCAATTAATCCTGAGTATATATCCTCTTCTTTCCTAACTTTATTCTTTGAAGGTCTAACTTTCTATATAACTCAATAATCTCCATTGTAGTAGAATTTTGAAACTTTACACAATTTTCAATACCTTCACTTGTTATTGACCAATCATTAGATTTTCCTTGTCCCTTAGGTTCCTTGACATCTTCCATTTTCTATCCTCTTTTACCTGCATAACTTTCATTAGCACATGAATTAAAAATATAAGGCCTCAGTGCCTTTTCCTCCTATAGAAACATCTCAGTATGATGCTTTGAGCTTTCCTTGAACTCCAGTGTCAGCACATTAGTATGCTGATTCGAGTTCCCTTCTGAACTCTTGAGACTTTCACATAGTTTCACCTCTTCCTCTTCCTCATTATAGAATGAAATATGATCATTCCAATATCCTTTAGGTTAAGAAATAATTCCTCCTTGACCATAATCTCCTTCTAGATATCTGCTATGGTCATATATTGTCACAGTTTCCTTCTCTTAAATATTTTTGTTCACATATTCCTCACTCAAACAACTAAACATAGAATTCAATTCTCTTACCTGAGAATTTATATCTCCATGTCTTAACACATATCTTCCATTCCAATATTCATTGTTAGTAGCTTCAATATTTAGCTGCATATTTTCATGATACCTCTTTGTCTCCTTTCATTTCTGAGATCTTGTTATCTCAGTATTAATCTGAATGGATTTCAGATTCTACTCCTTCTTAAAAAACTTTAAAGTTTGTTCATCATCCTGTGATGTACTTGCAATCATACAAAAATCATTAGTTTTGAAAATACAAGACCTTTCGGTCTCGTTTGATGCTTCAAGCAGTAATCCTTCACAATATACTTTCTGGGTTTCATTAGATCCCTTTTTTTGTGATTCAACTCTTTTGAGTCTCTCCTTCTCCAACAAGTCAATATGTGTAAAAAAAATTTTCAGTGAAAATCACATAGGAGAAATTTGTGTCAAAATCACATAGGAGAAATAGGAGAAGTCAATATGTCTCTTCTCAATTTCTCTAAACTCACTTATTAGTTTGACATTCAATAACTTTTTCCAATGCATTCCATCTAACCCATTTCCTCATTTTCCATCCATGTCTTCGGTATCCATTCTCTTTCTCTTGTAGCCATCCCTATAGTACTTCCAACTGTACTCTCATTACTACAATATTTTTCTCTCGCTCTTGATTACCCATCTTACCTTTATGGAATTCTCTAGAACCCCTTCTATGACCCTCCATGGCCAACTTCTTCATGAGATCATCCATTCTTGATTGGTGATATGTAACATATCCTTCTCTTGTAGCAATCTCCTCTTGCTACTCAATACCTTATCAAGCTTCCTCTCTGAGCTTGATCTCTCTCTAGGTATTCTCTCTCTTGGTTCACAGTCTTGAACCTTTTAGAGCATCACTGCTCCTCCAGATTTTTCACTCAGCCACCTCTCTCATTCCTTCCGACCTCTAGTTGGATAGGTTCATTGGCATCATCATCAAAACTCTACATCTTCTTGGCTAAAATCATCAACATCTTCATAGAGTTTATTTCAATCAATAATTCTTCATTAATTAACTCAAAACATGAAGACCATACCTCACTGTCCAATTTTTCGAACACATGTTGTTGTTGCAATTTCTCTTTTTTGTTTGCTTACTTTATCTTTACTATTTGCAATTGTCACTATCCCTTCATAAACAATTTTCTCAATTTTTTCTTCAACCTGATCTAATTTCTTCCCAAAGTAGATTTTCTACTATTTCCTTACTTAATTAGACTCAGATCTAATTCTTCTCTTCGCTTCTGCTATGCCAGTTTGATTTATGAAAACTCTTCTTTTTTTGTTCTCTTCAAATAACTCTTCTTGTCTTGATTTCATCAAAACTTGTTCTTTGTTCACAAATTTGTTATGATAATTATGAAATAAAATAATTCCATAAGTTCTGAATTATATTCAAAGGATAAACCCAGTCTGATTTCTCTTCCGTAGAGTATATCTACTCTAACTTTCTCTCAAAAGAGCTTTTACTCGCTTTGATATGAAATTATGCAACCCTAAGGTCACAATTAATGAAAGATGCATGGTTAGTAGAATTAACCACACACTTAACCACCTCAACCTTTGAGGTTCATCTTTTTTTTATAAATTTCAAGCAGAAGCTTTAACCCTAAGTGGCTCTCGGGTTTTAACTCAATATATTAAACCTTACCTTTATGCATTTCTAACCCTTCACCTTACCTTATCATGTCCACAGATCCAAATTTAATACAAACCCGCGGACCTGTGGTTCTGGGTACCACAACCTAATGACCAATCATAGTACATCGCAATCGCTTGCCTACAAGTTTACCACTTTAGTGATAACGATAAACTGTAAACTATGCAAAGTGCGCCATTACGCAGTGCTGACACATGGCTCCTCCACATTGCTTCAAATCCTTCCATCCTTACCACATCGCATCGCAAACAACTTACCTTGCGATGTCTTAATGCTATCCACTAAATTCTGCGACGTTCGAAATTGCAATCCACTATCTGCCATTGATCTACTACATGATCCAATGGTCCTCATATTCTCCCACCATCTCATTGCATCTTATATTGTTTAACCTGTGAAGTCATCCCATCCGTTCATCTCTCACCTTCAGATCTACGATCTAATCAGAAATGTCTACTCACATTCATGTGGCTCTTCTTCACCTCTTCTGCCTGCTTTTATCTCTGTCGTCAATTATTAACCCTTGATTCCGCGATCGAATCCTCATCGTCGATTCCTCCTTAAGAATTCTTCCAAGTGTTCTGTCTTTATTCGATTTATCTTCTTTATACTATTGCCTCTCTGTAACACTATTTCCTCCACGCTACTCCTCCTGAGCTTGTTATTGGGTGTTATTCATATAATCATTACACCGTCTCGAGCCTCAATACATAGCACCATCTGTATTACTTCTCTGAATCAGAATCACTCGTCCTGTAAATAATTTATCTGCACAAATTCGCTCCTGTTAACTTCATTCACCACTAATTAACCCATAGACTGGAATCATACCAGTTCTACCCAGACATTAAGCCCTTTATCACATAGAAAGACTTATACATTCAATCTAGAATTTGTTACAAGGAATTATTACATTTCCATTGAATTCTTTCTATTATGGATAACTCAACACATAAGATAAATGACACACAGTCAATATGAAATTCGATTTCTCATTAAATAAATAAATGTAAAAATACAATAAAAAATGTTTAAAATATTTCTTTGGCCTCATACACCATTTTACATGGCCCTTTTTTCTTCTTCCCTCTCTGTGCCTATAGGCGTACAATTATGCTCCCTATCTAAAAATATATATCTCTTTTTTTCATTGTTTGTGCCTTTCAGGAGTTACAAATTTATACAAAAGTTTATGTAATCAATTTTGGTTTAGATCTAGAGGTTACTCAACAAAATCCTAAGAATCCTCTATGTTGGAAATGTTGTCATTGATGGAAAAGGAGATGACAAAGGAGGAGCACCTGAAACATCAATCAAGGAGTAGAGGAAGGAAAAAGAGAGGTAGCAGAGATAGCAAAAAGAGAAGTAAGGAGTAGCATTATTCAAAGAAGTAGCAGATGCAGCAAAGAAGCAGACAAGAAGCAGAGGCAATAGAGAGAGCATAAGACAAGTAGCAGAGGCAACAAAGAGAGCATCAGAGATAGCAAAGAAGCAGAGAGGTAGCAAGGCAGCATAGAAGGAACAAAGGCAGCAGGAGACAGATGAGGTGGTGCTGTAGAGTAGTGAGGATAGTAGAAGAGGGCCATTTAATAGCAGATCTGGAGAGACAGAGCAGTGAATATTGGAAGGGCCTGAAGGAGTTTAATACATTGGTTTATTTATGTATTAGGGGTTTAATATAGTTGAAGATGAATGCTGGAGAGGATGGAATTAAGAGTGGACTTGGAATAAACTCTGCATGAAGAATTCTGTGTGGATATGCCTTGAAGTTCCAGGAAATCATGCCTTCAACCTAGTTTGGAATATTGAAAGTGTGACCAATTAAGAGATGGTCGATGAGAGACGAAGTCTATTGTTTAACCCTATGCACGACTAAAAAAGTGTTGAACTATGGGTGAGGTGATATTACATGGAGAAACCATGCTAAAATAAATGGCGCGAAACCTTGCAGAACCGTGGAACCAAGAGGGAATAGTGACAGCGGTTTCGGAAGAAGAACCCGCAGCATCGCGTGCCCTTGGGAGTGGTAAGCAGTAACACATTTTTGGATGCTATACATGCCTATGTGTGACACGTGGCAGAGGGCAGTATTGTAAAAATGTTTTCATCGTGTGAATTCTAAAGAATAACCCTGGTGCTACTAATTTACGTGATATTCGTCGGTTACCATCGGATTTGTTGGATGGGTGCGACTATATTGTGACCGTCAGATGAAATGTGTGGGAACCCCTACATAAAATTACGAGAATCATTACCCAAGTTGGAGGATACATAAACATAAATTCCAAGAATCATTACCCCAGCTCGAGGATACACTAAAGAATGAAGTGGCAAAGTACACACACACACACAGATATATATATATATGCAGTGCTTTATATAAGTGTAGCACATTTTAAACAAAGAACCAAAGTATACATATATATACATTTATGTTAAGTACTCTATAGCTCAGGCCTCATACAACCAAAGTACCATAAGGTGGAACCCTCACCCAATCACATCAGAGAGAGTTCACAGCGGAACATGTAAACAAAAAGTTGAGATTGAGATTGAGTTCCAGACCCAATATGGTTTAAATAACGATTCATATATGTTTCAGTTCCAGAGATTTGATAGCTAGTGGGACCCTTTGTTAATCGCACCAAACTGTTAAAGGATGCGATTGTGATTAATCGTATCGGACCCATCGCATTGGCACATCGAAATCAATAGTGTTACATCGCATTGAAGGAATGTGTGGTAGTGAAGCATGATAATAGAAGTTACGATTGCGATGAAGATGCGGACCCGACGGGTCTGTGAAGTATGATTCATAAGTGCTTGAGTTCTAGAATAACAGTGTTTCATCGCATCGGCATTTCAACGTATATAGTGATTGATCGCATCAGAGCATCAGAGCATAAGAATATCGGAACATGAAAATGCAAATTGTGATTACGATGAAGTCCCAGACCTGATGGGCTTATAAACTATGATTCATATATGGCTGAGTTTCAGTAAACAGTGTTTCATCGCATCAGAGAAGGAGCAAGGCATCGGAACATGCAAATGCAAGTTGTGATTGCGATTAATCGCAATCGGAAGTGTTCGAAAAGTGATTCATCGCATCGGAATTTAATTGCAATTGGAAGAATTCAATTGCGATTAATCACACCGGCTATTGAAGGCATTGTATATGTTAACATATGTGAAAAGCAAAGATTTATTGTTGGTTTTTTATGTATAGACCAACATATACTATGAAGAATTGTGATATGCGTTGAATAACCTTGTGGGCCTGAGTTATTCAATTAAGTGATTCACTCAAATATTAAATGGGTTGGAGCTCAATAGAGAAAATAAATAACTAGACCGGTGCACTTCATGATGGATATGTCACAGAGCATTATATAAAAGGGTTGATAATAAGGTTCGAATATTGATTCGAATCTCCATAGGGTAAGGTCTCTTAACACATGATTCGGGGAAATATTTATATATGTCGACCTGTATATTATGACAGAACTATACACTTGAAAGGATATGATGCTTGCTTAATATATGTTGTGATTAAACATATATATGTGCCTGTAGTGGTTTGGCCTATAACGAAAGTTTATGTGAAATTTGAAGCCTACACTTAGGCTTTGATAAAAGAGCAGTTTATAAACGTATTGAGCTTAAGTTATGGTTTGAACCATATGTAAGCCTCTGCATGAGGGCTGAATCGAGACTGATTATTTGGTTTAATAACCATAAGATAACCTTGGAAGAAAAAGGCCTCCAGATATGTTTATCAAAATTTCTAGATCAGTAGTTATATATATATATATATATATATATATATATTGTAACGCAGATATATATATACAGCATACACACAAACACGGTGAACAGGAATATGCACAGGAATGAATTTGACAGGTGAACAAGCATAAAAATTTGGAAAATACACAGAAGACAGTGAGCAGAAGAAGGCGGAATAGTTACCTGACAACTGCAGAAAAGACAAAGCCAGCAAAGCCAAAAGCCAAAAATGGGCTGAGTAAAATTTCTCTTGATGTAACTAAAAATGTGAAAGTAAATGTTGTAATTTATTTTTATTGTTTGCAATGCATTGGCAAGTCTCTGGAAGAGAACAAAATTCCCACTATAATATTAAAGTTAGTACCTATAGTTATATTTTTCTGAGTGAGCTGAAAGGAAATGAGAAG
Source organism: Pinus albicaulis (assembly GCA_034641835.2). NCBI lineage: Eukaryota > Viridiplantae > Streptophyta > Pinopsida > Pinales > Pinaceae > Pinus > Pinus albicaulis. The sequence continues at coordinate 4,708 of JAXQQM020062871.1, read as the reverse complement.
GCAGAAGACCAAGAGGCATTACTATCCATTTCAAATTCCTAGAGGAAAACAAACAGTCATCAGGAAATCTCTATAAGTAATATAATCTTGATATGAATAAAAAGGTTGGAGAGAGTGAGGATAGATAATGCAGAGTACAGAAGATTGAGGTAGAAAAGATAAGAAGAAGGAGGAGCAGAATGAGATGCAGAGAAGTTAGAGATTTCAGAAATAAAGCAGTGAGATAGAGAAGAAGGAGGAGCTGAGAAAAGAAGAAGGAGGAGCTGATAGTGAATCTCAGAAGATGCTGAAATGATATAAGGTAGATATGAAGACTGATGCACAGCAGTGAATATGGTACAGAACAGAGCTGATATCCAACATAAATCAGCAAGTGTTCTCTTTTGAAAGAGTAAGGAAGTTGGAGCTTCCCTATGAAGTTGTATCTTGATAGATGTCAGTTGTAGCTGATTGAGGTAGGAGCCTCCTGTAGGTTGGTGCCTATAGAAAATATATGGGAGTTGGTGCTTCCACATCAAGTTGTATCTTGATAAAATGTTAGTTGTAGCTGACTGAGGTTGGAGCCTCCTGTAGGTTGGTGCCTGCAGAAAATTGATGGGAGTTGGAGCTTCCTTGCAAGTTGCAGCTTGGAGAATTGAGGTAGGAGCTTCCTTTAGGTTGGTGCCTATAGAAAATAAGTGGTGAGAGGGTGTTGGAGCGTGCCTTTGCATAAAAACAATAATAAGATGTGGTTTTCTCCCTTTATGGGTTTCCACTTATATCTGGTGTCCATGTGCATGATGTCTATCTGTTGATATGGTATCTCTATTCTGCTAATACTTGCTGCTAACATATTAAGACTCCTGGTTCATTATCTAATCTGCTTATTAATTGTTGCTCACAAATAAATATTGCTCACACATTATGTTGATCATGAAATGAAGGTGTTAATAAAGTTTAATAAAAATTTTAAAAGTCCATGAATGTGTTAAACTGATTCACCCCCCCTCTCAGTTTAACTAAGGGTTCAACAATTGGTATCAGAGCCGGTTCCTTTGGTGTAAGCTTAAAGGCTTGAAGGAGATCTGGTTGAGTCATGGGCTATCAAAATGTACCTGTGTTAAATACAAAAAACTTTCCTCAATGGAGATATAAGGTCAAAACAGGATTACTGGCTTATGAGCCTGAGGTATGGAAGCTTGTATATGATGGTTACTGCATAGAATCCCCCACGGTGAAATAACAACAGAGGAATGCCAAGGAAAACTGTGTGATATATAACAGTCTTCATAACAAGGACCTTGAGTTGATAATGGATTTAACCTCTTCGAAAGAAATCTGGGATAGATTGAATTTCATGCATGGAGCAGACACTAAGGACTGCACTGTCAAGAAGGATAAGAGAATTAACAAGAAGAAAAATTTATGTCAGCAGGAAAATGGTCAATCAAATGAGGTACCTGCTAGTGTGAATGGTAGTAATAACCATGAAGATATTGTAGCTGAAGAAAAGGCCGAACTTGACACAGCCTTGACTGAAACAGAAAGACTGAAGAATGAAAACAAATACCTGAAGAAATTGGTGCAAATTTGTGATGAGAAAGAGTATGAGGATAAGAAAGAGATTGTTGGCCTGAAGACTCAGCTTGAGGAAGAAAAGAAAGTGGAAGGCACTCTGCTACAACAAATGAGAGAAAAATGTCAAAAATGTGAAAGATTGGAAGAAGAAGTAGTGAGCCTAAGGAAGAAATTAGAAAAATCCCAAAGAGAATTATTAATGAATACTCCTCAAATGAAAAGCACTAAACAGTTGGACAAGATTGTAAATGCAAAGGTCTCCTCTCATAAAGGCTGGTATAGGATATGAAGGAGAAACCAGTAAGTCCATGGTAGAAGAGCATAGGAAGATTATCTTTGTGAAGGCTGTAAAGGATAATGAAGAAACTCAGAAGATTCATGTAGTAGTAGAAGCCAGCAAGAACAGGATCTGTGAAGAAAAAAATAGAAACAAGCAGCAACATGGTAGAACAGAGAATGAGAGGATGAAACAATCAACTAAAAAAGGCTCTCACACTCCTGAATATGAATTGAATAAATTTGGAAGATGTCAAAGAAGATTCTTCCCTCCTATGGGAAGTATCACTTGTTTTTCCTACCACAAACCAGGACATGTTGCAGCATACTGTAAGACAAAGAGAAGCAATGTTAACCAGCCAAAGATTTAGCAAAAAAGAAGAACCCCTCAACGAAGCAAATGGAAAAGACAATCTTCCACCAGGTACACAAATTATTTCCATGGCTACTGTTATGCATGTAATAATTTTGGACATAAAATTGTTGATTGTAAAATGTATTCAAGAAGAGGAACAAAATATTATACTCCAGCTCAAACGTACCTTGGTAAAATAAGATGTTATCTATGCCTCAAGCTTGGTCACAAAGCAAAAGATTGTAAAATGCCTTATACTTTAAAGAGCTCTAAACAGAGGATGGAATCTAATCAAATCAAACAAAGATATGAATCAAAAATGAGTGCAGACATTATGAATAACCCCAATAAAGTATGGAAGGAAAAGAGAAAGGGGAGCTTGTTACCTCAATAACTTAATGAATCCATCATAGTCTCAGGGGGAGCTGCTCTAGGAAGCAATGAAAATATCTAATCAATGACAAATATGAAGCAACATCTCAGGGGGAGAGCAGTTCATAAATAGTTCCCATAAAAGTAGTCTAAGAAGAGCTCCTTAGAATGATAATAGCTATAAGATCAGGAAGGGAAAAGAAAATCCTCTAACAGAGAACTATAGAGGAAGAAGATTATTTAGCTGACAGATTGATGAAAGAAGAGAAGTGCCTATCATCATTATGTCATGACATCATTCATCTATGAAAGGTCCCCTTAAGGGAATGAAAGTAAATAAGTGATAAATCTCTGAGTGATCTTCCCATGAAGATTTCTAATAAATGAATTAAAGATGTCTTCCTGAAGATAATTATGGTAGAATAGTTGGATTGTATGTAAAGAAGCAATGACTCTAGTGCAGTCTTAGAAAGGAAAATGCAGCAACATTCTCTTTAACAGAATGAAAAAATAAGAAAATGGTTAATGATGCCAAGATCTAATTCAGTATATTGATAGTTGTTGGTGAGAAGAGTGAAAAGCTCAATAGTAGAATTTATGAAAGATGTATCAATTATGGGTTAATGTGCAAATTGAAGTGAAATCTCTGCATGGTTTATCAAAGTAGTATTAACTGGTACTTGGTACAAGCAGCATGCCTATCAACAGAATATCAAGTATTATCAGTGGAGCAGCAGCATGGTACAGGTCCTCAGGATCAAAGGATTATGGCAAGAGTACATCAAGGTGGTATTCCTAGTGTTATTTGCATTCATCATGAAAAGAAAGTTTAAGTATCGAAAGTATGAAGAATTAGTTGGGTCAGTTGAAGCTCAAAACACTTTCATGGAGTTATAAAGTACATTATGCAAGCAGTAAAGGCATTTGATCTCTTAGATCAAATTCTGGTTGATTCATTGATCACATCAGTAACAAGGACCTGCAGCTATTAAGTGTAATATCATTATCAACATCCTAGCTCAAATCATCACCAACAGGCAAGAAAAGTGAACCACAGCTATAAAAGACATATTGGTATCATCACAATTGAACAAGTGTGGCATTGCAGATGTGTATAGCAGAAGAAGACATAGTCCAACGACAACTTCCTCAACAGATGTGGATTTCTGATGAAGATAATACTAGAAACTGAAGTATATTTGAAGCATGCTCATTATTTTAGGTTTAATCCAATGATGCATCTCTGATTAGATAAAGTTGATACAATGTGTTCTATGAAGTTTCATTATCTTCACTTTTAGCTTTATATAGGTGAAAGTAGTCAGTTCTTTGGATTGTATCAATTTACAGTATATATTCAAGTCCAATAATCCTCAAAATATTCTCTCAACGAGTCTTGTACACCAGTCTAGAGCAGCAGGGTACAATGTTAGAAGAAGGTGGTCTAAACACAAATTAGAGAGAGGAAATGAAAATATAGAATCAACACTAAGAAATGTGCAACCCTTTTCCATTGATGTCAAAGGGGGAGGAAAAGCAGGTAATAGACGAAAGGGTCTTCTAAAAGAAGCTAGGCATAGGAAGACTTGGAGGAAGCATTGGATTATCGATGGATGTGTTGCCATCAATGCGAAAGGGGGAGATTTTTGGAAATGTTGTCATTGATGGCAAAGGAGATGACAAAGGAGGAGCACCTGAAACATCAGTCAAGGAGTAGAGGAAGCAAAAAGAGAGGTAGTAGAGACAACAAAAAGAGAAGGAGCAGCATCAGTCAAAGAAGTAGCAGAGGCAGAAAAGAAGCAGACAAGAAGCAGAGGCAGCAGAGAGAGCATAAGATAGGTAGCAGAGGAAACAAAGAGAGCAGAAGAGATAGCAAAGAGGCAGAGAGGTAGCAAGGCAGCATAAAAGGAACAAAGGCAGCAAGAGACATATGAGGTGGTGTTGCAGAGTAGTGAGGATAGTAGAAGAGGGCCATTTAATAGCAGATCTGGAGAGACAGAGTAGTGAAGATTGGAAGGGCCTGAAGGAGTTTAATACATAGGCTTATTTATGTATTAGGGGTTTAATACAGTTGCAGATGAATGCTGGAGAGGATAGAATTAAGAGTGGACCTGGAATAAACTTTGCATGAAGAATTATGTGTGGATA